>OZ026616.1:100311938-100661938 GCA_964020975.1 Hermodice carunculata | reverse complement strand
AGTTTCATTCTAATCACTTCCCGGTGTTTGTATAAATTATGATGTAAACACGTTTCACAGCATGGAAACAAAAAGGCAACAGTGAAAAGATTTTGCCACTCAAAGCAGAATCATCTTGACAACCCACGTATACATATGCCAGTGCGCTCTTGTTCCTTGTCGCTCAATAGGCAACATTCATATTTAACTGCGATCCTGCTCACTTCCTGTGTTGCAGGGGCAACAAACTGATGCTTCCACCATGATCAGGGCAGAACTGTATTATATACTACCTAAACATCCATAAATAACATATTTTCAACCAAAAGAGAGCTCATTTATAATCAATTTGGGCATCCCTTATGTATGAAATATAGGCCTATGTTAAAACATTTTCTTACGATTATTCTGTGTTCGTGTTGTTTATTTTATTGAGAAAGTACTTTTGACCATGCTAAAAACATGGATCTGTCCTGATGCAGGTGGCTCCCTCTTTTGCTCAATAGATGTTATAGTAGGACCGCATTTAAATATGAATACATCCTATTAGGTACAGCTCCAGCTAGCTGGCTCATACCTGGAGCACCTTAACAACCTATATATAAAATGGGTGGTTCGAATCATTTCTATCGCTCACCCAAACTTTAAGTTTTTCGTGCACGCCAAAGTTTATCTATTCATATGCTGAGCTTGAACGTGCGGAACTTGTACTGTCTTGACTTTGTTGAATGATAAAGCCACCTGAGAGTACATTGTTTTTACGTCCATATCGGGATCAGATAGCTTTTCAATCCGATATGCGACAAAGTAAAGTAGTGCTGTAATAGTCATTTGTGGCAAAAAATCCTATACCCAATATAGATATCTGCAGAAGCAATAGTGTTCGTCTCCCACATATGTCACTTGGTACTCAAGAAAGTATACCGTGCGTGCTTTTGGAACGTTACTGACAGCTTATGTCACATGATATCTAATTATAGAAACTCACTAGAAAATCAAAGAAACTTGTTGCAAAAGTATGGGCCTCTAATGTTCAAAGGGATATCAATATGTTTCTGTATATATTAAGAAAACTTTACAGCACAGACCCATTGAATCGATCGAATCACCTGTAAAACACCTCATTTTATCAGCTATATGGCATGAGGCCCTTTTCTTTGAAAATGTAAACCTTATTCTGTACGCGTAGAGGAAAGTTGAGAACAATGTGCAAATATTTCTGATAGGTCGACTTTCAGACTTTCATATAGAAGTAAATAAAAAGGAAATAGAATGCAGTAGACACTTGAGGACCCTCCTCATTCCTGCCGATTGGTTTCAAAGGAAACGTCTCTGAGAAGCACATTGGAATCAAACGCCATATTTGTATAATTAAATGGGCCATTGGGCCATACAACTGACTTCACTCGTTAATGAATTTTAATTTGCCGCATTGTACCATGTTTGCACGTGCGAGTGCCCGATGGTTAACATACCCGGGAGAAAAAACATAACCCTGCAGCATTTCAAATAAGAACGGAATTAATTTATGTATGTCCCACGCTATGACGAAATACGGTTTTCTTTGATTCAGGGTTAAAAAGAGGGAAAGGTGTCTTTGCTGTGCTTGTGGGAAGGACAATATAACTATACAACTTGACCTCAAAGCTTGTGGCAGCAGTGGTGATACACACCACAAATCTAGGAGCAGCACTGGTGTTGAACACCTTGATAATGACAGGGAAGCAAACAACACGAGTCATGCCCAGCGCGTTTTTGGTAAACGTCGCTGGTACGATGGAGGCCTTTTTCCCAATAAAACAGCACCCAATGACGTCACGTTGGAGAAATAGGAAAAGACGATTTCCTCTATTATGATTGAACTCTCTTGGCGACATAGATGCAAGTGCGCTGTCAAAGCATTGACAGCCACATAAATATGTTCAAAAAATATTCTACAATGATTTAGACCATCGAACTATTTTTTGAGCCGGGAAACAAATACAATGAAACAAAAATGTTTGCTGGATGATGGATTGATATCTGCTTAGTTTCACCAATAATTATTTTTGTTTCCGAAGGGCCTTTGAATAATAGCCTCATCACGGTCCCTGGTATGTGAGCAATATAAATCCAAAAGTTTGCTGGTGATAATTTGGAACCAGATCCTAGTTCTATGGGCGAATAGCATACGCTGTCATAAGTCTGATTCATTGGCCTCTATATAAATCAATAAAGTTTTTTTTTTTGAGCCGCCAAAAGTATCGCTAAACAAGAAGGAAGATGACGCTGAAGCTAGATATGATGACGGTACAGCAGAGTGCGCCGCTTCCGTGATTATTAATTTGTTGCATTAGTCACACCTGTAATATAATGGGAGTTGAAATGTGGGGTATTCGCAGTGATAATATCCTCTCCAAATAAGGGACGGCTCAATAAATTCCGTATGTTTGTTTTTTTCTCTTCACAACTGTTTGCTGTGTGGAGTGTGATGATCACCTATCCGACCAGTGTGCATTGTAATACCAACTTGCCCTGACACGCGTTTTGGTACTTTTTTTTTTTTTTTTTTTTTTTTTTTTTTTTTGAAGTGTATGTTTCGCCGCTATTATTGCTTCCTTTTTGCCTCCAGACTTGTAGTTGCAGAAAGATGCAATTGTTGCTGTTGTCAAAAGGAAAATGATTTGACAGTTTACCTTGACATCAAGTCTGACTCAAGCAGCGTGCAGCATGGGAACGAAATAGTCAAAGATACTGTGGTCATCCCCTACCAGAGATATTCTAGCACCAAAGGCAAGAGAATTATCAACGAAGACCGGGTCATTGGAGACAAAGTTTGGGCCATTAGAGGTGTTATGTCAAACAAAGTGACACCCGCTGATGCACAGGAATGATGCGGACTGAAACGGATGCACGGTTGACGGTGTGTTTTTAGCCTTCACTCAGAAGCTATAACATAATAACGAACGCACAAGTCGAGTGAAGCTTGAAACCCCATCTTTGTCTTTGTGAAATTAGCAAATAATTCTTAACTGCCCTATGAAGCATTCTTTTATTTTTAACCACTGAAGACTGAGTGAGGAGGTTCCCGTGAGAACACCTTATCGTTAACTGCGCTTGTTGCCAAAAACTTGTTAGCTGTAATAATAAACACAGTTATCTCCATAGAGGTGATATCTGTGACGGGTTAGTTAAGTGTTCACACATCACCAAATGACGAATATATATGTGCTAATGGAACAACTAAGCCGATCCCAGCGATAAGGATACACGTTTGCAACCGTAATGTACCTTCGGTTCCCTGATTTAGGATAAAATTGCTTGACATCTTCTCCATCGTTCACATTTTCTTTGGTACTTACACAAGTTGCGTTACTTTTACATGTAAACGGACTGCAAGGTCAGTGGTGTCATCTATCGGTTATTCTGGTGGATTAGCCGGTCATAGGGCAGGCTGTATGGCCTTTTGTATAGCTTCTTGGCCCTTTAATTTATAATTAATAGAATTCAAGAAGTTTATGCTACAATATTTTTCATATCCACCACTTATGAATGCTGGTGTATCATCTTGTAGGAAGAAGCTGACCAGGCATAAAATTATACAGCAGCAAATTTCTTGCAATGCCAAAAAAAAAAAAAAAAACCAAAAAAAAAAAAACAAAAAACAATTAAAGGCACCCCCCACAAAAAAAAAAAAAAAAAAAAAAACAATGGGCTAGAATCCAGAGAGTTCACATCCAAGAGAGGGTCTAAATGGGAATTCTGGAGAGCTTGGGTGTCCCAGCATTGCTAAAGAGATATAGTAGCCACAAACTGAAGCACTGCAATCAACACAGGGAGGTTCCCTGTGTAAAGGCTCAAAAATATCATATTGCTTGAACATTTTTGTTCCTGTCAATCCCATCAAGAATGTTAGACTGTCTGGAATTACATCTGGCCACTCTAGTGCTTTAGTCTCTGGCCTTTTAGTCAGGAGAGCTCATGCTCACACTCCATTTTTGGTTGTCCTTCCATAGCTTTTAAGCACACTCGAGCTCTTAGACAGCTTTGTCCCAGAACAAAATAATGGTCCTAAGTGAGCTATCCGGTAGCTGGTATACTCAAATACATAAATATTACTGAGGACCATAAATTGAAATTGTGGTTGTGAAATTTTTATGGTAATTTAATTTGGACTTTGATATTTGATCTTTCACAGACCATATTGTTGGTAAAGTTGTCTCAGGGATGGTCTATTGACAGAAAAATTTCTACAGACTAACTGGAAAGAATTCATCATAGATAATTAGCAAAATGAAGTTTTTTAACAGTAAAACTATTATGAAGAAACAGTACTCACCATAGGCCACTTAAGCTGGTCTCCACGCACTTCAGGTGCTTTGTGGCGTGGCACAGCGCCTCTAGCGGCAGAAATACGTCATAGCAAGCAGACACAAATCACTTTCCTACACTGCGTTGGAGGAACCAAAAAAGCAGGGATGGTTTGGTGGGAATTCTAACGACCTATGGTAAGTACTGTCACTTAGTAATAGTTTTACTTTTGAAAATATTCATATTAAGGACACAGTACAACACCATTGGTCATTTAAGCTGATGTAACATGAGACTGGAGATGGGAGGAACCTCAGAAAAATTTAGCCCCAACACTCTGCACTTGAGAGCCACGGACCATAAAACCATCCTGGACCCCCAGTGCACCCTTTGCAACTCCGTTGAACTAAAGGGGGTGGGTGAAACACACCCTAAGACTGGTTGGAAGTGGCTGTCAGGAAGCACTTGAGCACCAACAGCTGTGTCTCCACTTCTACCAAGTCCCTAAAGTAGAAGGGCGTAAAGGTATTATGGGTGCACCATCTAAGGGGGGGGGGGGCATAACATCCCCTACTAACGTGTTGCGTAACCCGTCCCAGGAGGCAGAGAATGCTCAAGTCTCATGAGTCCAGAGGGAATGAAGACGTGCAAGCTCTTTACTCCTTCCAGCCACCTGATAGGCCAAGGAAATTTTCCTTATCCATCCCAAGATGGTATTAAGCAACAGAGTCCTGGACTCCCTCTGCCTAAGAGAAAGCGACAACAAGATTTTCAACATAAAACTATTATTAAGAAAGAGCACTCACCATAGGTCACTTAAAGTTGGTCTCCATGCACTTGCCTGTGCTTTGCAGAGCACCCATAAAACTTCCATGGGTCCAGTGCCGTATCCATGCTGCTCATTATTGCCATGCAGGCCCTGTGGCATGGCACAGCACTCCCGCTGTCCATAATGTGTATCAACAAGAATAGGCAATTCAGTTTCCTACACTGTGTAGGAGGTACTGAAAAGTGGGGATGGTTGGTTGGACAGTCTAAGGACCTTTAGTGAGGTACTGTTTCTTACTAATTGTTTTACTATTGACAAACTTCATATGAGGGACACAGTACAACACCACAGGTTACTTAAGGTGCCTGTTATACAACTCCACTGAGTTAGAGGGGGTGAGTGAGGCACACTCTAAGACCAGTTGGAAGTGGCTTTTGGGAGGCACATGAGCACCAACAGTCACATGCCCACTTCTACCAGTCCCTCAGGTAGAAGAGCATAAAGGATATCATGGGAACACCATCTACAAGTGGCCATAATATCCCCTACTAACTTGTTGCGTAAAATGCCCCAGGAGGCGGAGAATGCTCTAGTCTGATGAGCCTGGAGAGAATGAAAATATGCAAGCTCTTCATCCCTTCTGGCCACCCAGTAAGCCAAGGAAATAATTTTCCTTAGCCATCCTGAGATGAAATTAGGTGACAGAGTCCTGGACTCTGCCTGCCTGTGAGGGGGAAAACAAAATTTTCTGTGCAGTTGGATGAGGTTCAGTCCTGCTCAAATAGAACCGGGTTTCATTAATGGGACAAAAAGGCAGGCAACCCACAATGTGCCAGATCCTGACAGGGTAATTTTGATGATGGAAATAAACAATTCGTAATTAACGCCATACTGCCACCACCAGAGCAGGATCGACTTGGCCAGGGAGAACAGCTTTTTGACCTGGTACCTCCCTGTTTGTTAATGTACACAACCATTGTACAATTGTTCCACTTAACCAGGATGTGCTTGTTCTCCAACTATGATCAAAGCTGGACAAAGGCTCGACAAATCGCCTCCACTCCTAACCAATTGATGGTAAACTGCCTCCAATGAGGAGGTCGTTTGCCTGAGGCTGTCACAGAGTCCAAAAGTGCTCCCAAGCCCAGTATGGTGGCATCAGTGAACAATGTCACTTCACTGTTAAACGGCATCAGGGACTGCCCCGGCATCATGTTTGTCCAGAGAGACCACCAACACAGAATCAGCTGATGACACAGCTGGAACGCGAGATGCTGAAAAAATAGACGGCTCTTTCAATTCCAGCAATCACAGAAGCTGAGCTGGATAGGCCGATGATGAAACCTTCTCAGAGGAACTTGACAGTCCATTGAGGTCAAAGTCCCAATCAGGTGCATCGGCTGACAGAGCAAATGCCCTCCTGAACTGCTTCAACAGGGATAAGAGTCAGTCCCACCTGTTCTCTGAAGGCTGACAAATGAAAGGGACTGTTAGAAACTGAATCTGCAGAAATACAAACTCCCAGACAGGAGTCAAGCTGGACTTTCAGGTACTCAAAATAAGGCCTAACTTCACACACAAATTCAACACAAACAGTGTGTCCTTGAGAAGAGAGCCCTGGTCCTGTGACTGGAGGAGCAAATCATCCAGATAAATAAGCAACTGGTTCCTTTGGCAGTGCACCAACGCTGCTGTCTCACTCATGACCCCAATAAAGACGAGTGGTGCTGGCACTCGGCCAAACGAGAGAGCACAGAACTGAAAACACAAAGAGCAGAAATTTCTGAGACCGTGAAGCATGGAAGTGTGAAATAGAAATCTTTCAGGTCTATTGAGGCTGCCCAATTGCCTTGTTGCATCACCGCCATGATGGTGGTTGTGGTCTCAATCTCCATCTGCACTACAAGATACAAGTAGAGACGGTACAAGTCAATGACTGGTCTTTGCCTGTCGTCTCTTTCTGACACCAAAAAGAGATGACTGTAAAAGCCTGGGGACCCATCTTCCAACACTGGTTTGATCGCCTATTTGTCCACAAAATTTTGTACAACCTTCACATTGGTTCCCAGTCCACCTCTGCAGGAAGTGGAAACTTAAGAGAGGGGAGGAGAATTGCCTGTGGCAAACTCCAAAGAGTAACCCTGCCGGACAATGTTCCTGATGAAAACATCATCCATAGTACAGTCTCAATGTTTGGCAAACAACACTAGTCGGTCACCAAACCAATCCTTGCGAAGAAAGTGGAGAGGGATCACAGACTGGGGGGCCTGCAGAGGCATTGGATGACTGGCGCATGGCCCTAGGTGTGAGGCACTGGCTAGAGCTTGACTTAGAAGGCTGGCCAACCTTCTTCATGGCTTCTTCCTCCACCTGAGCAACCTCTGTTGCTGCTTTGGGCCATGTGCAGCCATGGCATGCTGGGGAGCAGAAGACAACCGCCTGGTCCACTTCGCACCCCAAAGCAAAGCCTCATCCAGAGACTTCTGCCACTTCACTTTGGCCCACTGTCTGCCCTCTCAAGGAAGGGTACAAACCCCTGGCTGACCAACCCATGACCAACTGGGTACAAGTGCAGCTGGTAAGTAGTTTTGCTTACAGCTGTGGACAGGGAGGCTGCAGAGAGAAGTGCATTACACCACACCAACTTGACATTTGCATCGAGCGTAATTGCTCCACTGAGCATGGGACCTACAGCCCAGCCCTGAGACTGCTTGAGGCCCAGCAGTGGTGGAGGCTGGCACTGAAGGGTTGTCAGGCGTCTCCTCAAGTAGATACATGGTGGAACACTCTGAACAGTCGAGAAAGGAGCCGATGATTGTCACCTGTGCATCCTGTACAAAATGCGTAAGAGTTAGGTACTCCACTTTCTTGACGCTGTGGTCCTGTAAAGGAGCATTAACGGTCATGGTAGCGAAGTTTTACACAGATCTTCTAGTCTAGTACAGCTGCAACCTCAGCTCCGACTTTGCCAGTAACCGTCCTGGGGCCAGGCAATCCCCAGTGGATCCACTGTCTGGCTTGTTGCCAGATCCGGCCAGTTTGGTGGAAAGCTCCGAAAACCTCCAAGGAATGATGGTGGAGAACAGCACCTCCATCTAGGGGGCCACCTTGACACCATCAAGTGATATGGCATGGCCTTGGCCTGTGCCACCCTGGTCTGGGGTACCACCTCTCCAGGGAGGGTTTCCCACATAAAGGTGACATTCATGGGAAACCGGCTTTTCCATAGAGGGAGACCAGTTGCCCTAGTCTGCAACCTCCTCAGCTGAAGGCGATGACTGTAGAGCCTTCGCCCGTTCAACAGCGGCAAGAAGTCACCGAGACTCTGCCTCTTTCTGCTCAGCCGCCAGACCAGAAAAGCAGGCACCGCCCTCTTCGGCTTCAGAATCCTCAATTGGGAAATCCAAGCTGTCGAGGTCAAGGATGTCCTCCACAGTGGGAAAATATGCCAGATCATCACCAGAGCTGAGAAGCAAGTTCTCGAGGCACTCCTCTCTAGTCTTCAAGTTAGCCTCCTGCTGAGGCTCCGACACTGCAGTAACCTCAGCATATGTCACAGACGCAGAACCATACTTCACTGTAGCTCCTCCCTCAAGCGCAGAGTCTCTGCAGGCAAAATGACCAACAAAAGCTCACAACACGGGGGGAGGCGACACTCACCGACCGCATGCACCAGGCGAGTAGGCCTAGAGGCTGGGGAGTGACTACTGTTGCTACCTCTTGACCCATTGCTTCAGTAGGAGTGGGCTTAAGTGCCAAAGCACCCTGGCCCACCACCACGTTGGCATAGGTCACCAGAGATGCAACCTGCCCAATGGAAGGCTGATCAACTACCTGCTCAACTCCATTTAGGATGGAACAGACCGTGGAGCATCCATCTCCACTGTAACTGTGTCTGCGGTGGGACTAGCCAAGCCGAGGACCCCTCGGTCAGCAAGTGCACCACCCTCTGGAAGCAGAAGGGCCAATGAAAATGGCTGCCTATCCTCAGTGGGCGATGCACCCGAACTGGGGTTCTGGCACCGCACCTTCCCTTCCGGGGAAGGAGAAGAGGAATAGTAGTGCTGCCTCCTCTTCCTCTTCTTCTACCCCCCATGGCAGTTGCATGAACATTCACAACTGTTGGAGGGAGGCAGGGGGAGATGGGACACGAGGCAGACTCATCTCCCCCCAAAAGTGACAGTGATGGCAGAGTCCTCATTTCCAAGGACTACCAAGTAGTCAGAACCCTGGTCCTCACAGGGCCTGGGGCCAGCCGCGTCCACCACAGGAGGCTTGGTGGTAGCCACCACCCCAACCCCACTAACCACCTAAGGCTGCAGTGTGGTTGCCTTGGAAGACGACTCAGCCCCACTTTCATAAAGTGGTGGAGGGGGAAGGTGGAGCACCCACAAGATCCCCGCAGGAAACCTTGTGCTCCACCCTACCCAGCTGTTCGCTGACAGTGGCAGACAGCACCTCCACCTGGCCCATCAACATTTGGGCAGTTGCCTCCACTTGGACAGCCGTAGCTTGCCCTGGCTGGGCGCGGGAAGGAAATCCCGGAGCAGGAGGGGCCAAAGGGAGTGAAGACATCACCCTAGATCTACCTATGGCCACCGCCAGCCTCCTTCCCCCCTGGGGTTCACTGATCTAGTGATCACCAAGGTAGTATCCTGCCATTGAACTACAGACACACAGCCGGCCAGAGAACAGGCTGGATGGGAGGGGCCACTCACCACAGACCCCCTCACTTGAGCAACTGTGGATGTAGAGGGGACTCTCAAGCGGGATCGCCAAACCACTGTCAACGTAAGATCTTTGGAAGGCCTAGCTCCCGCAAGGGGGCTTCGATTTGAGGACAAGCCTCGATTTTAGGACTAGTCTGATCCTTACCGTGAGGCCTGGTCTGACTAGTAACCACCCCATCCACCCCCCAGGGGTCTCGATTCGAGGACCAGTTTGCACCTGACTGTAAGGCCTGGGCAAACTGGTAGGTACTTGGATCTCAACATCGAGCGCACATGCCTCAATTCAAGGACCATGCCCTCCACCCCACCCCACCCCCAAGGTACACTGACCTCACACTCACAGTGTGCCTCCACACATTGGAGCCTCCATCCATTTGGCAGATCTAGCATCTGCACAACAGACTTTCTGTCACTGAGAAGGAGCCCATTGTCGACAATTGTTGCACAGACTCTCCTCAGTGCAGAATATGCTGCTCCTATGCATGCAGGAGCAACACTCAGGATGGTCATCCCAGTAGGCTATCCTGTGGTGGTTGGCGTCCCGACAGATGTCCAACTCCACATCCATATCCACAGATCGTCAACAAGCCAAAAAACCTGGACTATGTCGGTGATATGATCAGTTTCCAAGGAAACCTATCAACTACCACTCGATGGAAAAAGAACAAAAACACAATAGTAACGAAAGGCAACAAAAACGCAGGAGCTTCCAACAATATGCGTCCACTACAGATGGACGCCCGAGTAGGAAACTGATTTGCCCATGCTTGCTACGATGCATTACTGCCGCTAGGAGCACTGTGGCATGCCACAGGACCTTGACATCAGGGAGTGCAGCAGCATGGTGACAGCACTGGACCTAAGGAACTTTTTATGGGGGTTCAGGCAAAGCACCTTAAGTGCATAGTGACCTATGATGTACCTTGACCTTAATATAAAATACAGCTTTTTTTTCAAATCAATATAAAAACCAATTTAAATGAGAATATCAATTTTATTGCTTTTTAAGCTACATATTACTAGTATCGTATGAAAAACATTTCAAGTAGAACAAAGGCTTTGCACCAATGGAAACTAATAGAATGACCTACAAGTAGCAAATCCATACTGAAATAAAATAATTAAGACTTGCACTTTCAGCATGTAAAGGGTGTGGTAGTAAAACATTTTTGAATGTACTATGAATTCACTTAAATCACCATGTTTTTATTTTGTGCTTATTTGGCTGATTCTTCAAAACCATCAAAATAAGAACCATGTGAAAAAGACTTTTAACACAATATGGATGGGAGTTATAACAAAAATAGTGAATTTTAAGTTTCAGTGAAGGGTCAAAAATGCAAAAACTGAAACATTCACAGTATTACTTTAATCAGGTATCACAACTACAATCCCTTGATCAAATATATACAAATACATACTGTACATCCTATGATAAACTTTATTTTCATCCTTATTCTTATGAAAACCTGGTATTGAACAACCTTTATGGGGTAATTTTCACACAAAAATAATTTCCAAAGTTTATACAGCATTTCGTAAGAACCGGAAACCTCCTGCATAAGTATGTGCATTCAAACATCATCTGTGTACATGAGAACACTCTTTAATGCTTTGGGGTCATTAACAAAAAATTCAACATTTGTTGTGCTCATTGTAAATACAACTGTGAATCTCATTTTCAAAAAAGACCACTTTGCACAGAAGCTGATTGGAACCACAACCCACAACCCACAACACTGGTCAACTGACCTCATGGTTCTCCCCACCCCCACCCTCTCTGTGGGTATTCTTGCACTACAATGTATAGCACCAATGGTATAAACACTGTCCTTGAGCAAAACGCCTTGTATGTGTGACAGCCCAACATATTGGTCAACATTAGATGTCACCGTTATAACTCAGTTCTGCCACTAGGTGACACCACATGTAGTATTGTCGCCATCCGTGGAGACCGCTCCCACGGGACATGAAACACAAATTGAAAGCTTCAGCTGCTTTTTGTTGGAATGGGGTTCCTAAGCTATACATTCATGCTACAACACATTCACACATTTTTTCATTGTCTTCATTGTCATAATTAAACCAAAATCTATTTCATCTGCCATCAACTTTTCTTGTGACGCAGATCCCTTACCCCAAATGTATCAATGGGTCACCTGACTGATGACTTGCCTGCCAACTTAAGCTTATTGTATGCATGTGGAATCTTAATGAACATGTAATCCAGTCTTATCACATCAGACTTTATATGGCTAAAATTACTTGGGTAGGTACACAGCAACGAACAACAACCAATAAGAAAAGTTTTAACCTGGATAGATACCCAGTTTTCATTCAACAAATATATACAGAACACATGAACAAAGAAAAAAAAAGACAACAAATTTACCTCTAAACAAAACTATCCATGATTTATCTTTCAAGAAAAGTTTCAGTATTTTCACTAAAATGCAGCAAGAGCATACACAACATCTACCTTTTAAGGCCATGAATTCTAACAGTTTTAGTAAAATGGGAAATGACATGTTCACTGATATGAATGAAAGACGGATACTTGAAAATAACGACAACACTCATAAACATACAGCGCTTATTCAAGCATACTCTTAAAAAACTTGGCCATATGTAAAAGAATAAGATGTGCAGAAAAGAAAATTCTGTGGTAACTGCCACATTTTACCCCATTAAAAATATACACCTGCCTTAATCAAAACATGGTCTCTCCTGGATCCATAAAGTAATTTAAAGAAGTTAAAACAATGGTTGCATGGATTGCAAAGCAGGTAAACAAAGCACATATTATTCTTGCTGATTTAGGATCTCCTTTTTTTAGTACATTAAATTACCATATATATTGCAAATACCCATCTTAATTACACAGAGTGGAAACTTATATTTCTGTGCACAGACCATGCTGAGCCTACATTAATCTCCTTTTTACATGGTACAGATGGAATTTTGATTTATATCTGTTAACTATGCAGAGAAAGAATCACCCTAAACACACAAAATATCAAGATCTTTCTCCATATTTGGTAACAATTATATCCCAGTTGCAGAAGTTAAAAATGCAAGCATGGATAAGAAAATAGTACACTTAACCAAGAACATGTTATAGCCACAAAACCATATATTTTTGTTTGATATGATACAAACAGAGATATAACCCAAATGCTATACATATGCACTTGAACTAGACTTGCATTTTGACTGACTAGATTGGTTCGTTGTGCCACTGAAATAAATAGTTTTTCTTATAACTTAAGTATACTCGGCCAGCTATCAGTATTTAACTATCTTATGACAAAGTTCTGACTTCCTATTGGACATCTGTTGGCATCCCTAGCCACTGAACAGCCAATAGAAAATACCATTTGAAGTTTCCCACTGGAAGCACTGTTGATTGGACATACATCTATGTTTGTAAATGACTCACTTCAGACAAATTTTGTACTAGTTCTTTACTCTTTGAAGCATGTAATAAACAGAATTGTGCTTGCTATTGCATATAACAGTATATTTGCAGTCACTTTGGATTTTTTTCCTTGATTTGACAGAACCATACAGACATTTTCAATTCATGTCAATGGACTCCCAAATGCAGTGGGACATCAAGACTGTTGACGTCTATAGATCAAGATTTTAACATTGGATGCTGCCACATATTTTTGCATCAAATGCAACAGCACAGAAGATTCTACAACAGCTCTCTCTCTCTCTCTCTCTCTCTCTCTCTCTCTCTCTCTCTCTCTCTCTCTCTCTCTCTCTCTCTCTCTCTCTCTCTCTCTCTCTCTCTCTCTCTCTCTCTCTCTCTCTCTCTCTCTCTCTCTCTCTCTCTCTCTCTCTCTCTCTCTCTCTCTCTCTCTCTCTCTCTCTCTCTCTCTCTCTCTCTCTCTCATATCTGTGTAAACCCACCAATGAAAGATAAAACAAACTCCACATATTAATACAAATTCTCCAGTAAAGGCAATAACAAATAAACATTGTAATGTGGAATTATTAATTGTCAAGATAATTAAAAGCAAGAAAAGTAAATTAAATGCAAGTTAATTTTATCCAATGTGAAATCTACAATGGTTATCTGTTTCGATGAGACATATGTCCTCAACATGTAAGTTCAAAATCATATTTTAGCCTATTTGTGAATTCTGCTAAAATGCTGTTTTAATTAAACATATTTTGAAAAACAAGTAGCCGCTGACGCTAGCCATATCCCCCGCCCACAGTAATCATGGACGGATGGACGGACGGACGGACACACGGACGGTGCCCATTACCATATCCCTTCTAAGGTCTACCCACCATAAAAAAAATCAAAGGGCTGGCATCAATAATTTAGAAGATATGGCCCGGACAAAATTTGTATTGTATCTTGAGCTTGCTTAATGAACTTCGTTAATTAATTAATTAATGGAAGTAATTAGCCACAGAAAACAATGCGTATGCACACCTACTACCTGAGGTCTACACACCATAAAAAATTCAAAGGGCTAGCATAAATAGTTTAGAAGATATGGCACGGACAAAATTTGTCTTGCTTAACGAACTTTGTTAAATAATTAATTAATGCAAGTAATTAGCCACACAAAACAATGCCTATGCACACCTACTACCTATGGTCTATCCACCACAAAAAATTCAAAGGGCTAGCATTAATAGTTTAGAAGATATGGCCGGGACAAAATTTGTCTTGCTGAACGAACTTTGTTAAATAATTAATGCAAGTAATTAGCCACACAAAACAATGCCTATGCACAGCTACTACCTAAGGTCTACCCACCATAAAAAAATTGAAGAGGTAGCATTAATATAGGGAAGATATGTGCCGGACAAAATTTGTTTCTGTATACAGTGGTACCTGCTCTAAAGACCACCTCTTGTGAAAGACCGCACTAGTTTTTAAGACCGCCATTTCAAGACAATGGCCTTTGATTTCTTTGTAAGCTTACCTGTAGTGAAAGACCACCTGCCATGTGACCACTTTTGTTTGGCTTTAAGGGTGGTCTTAAATAGCAGGTACCACTGTATTTACATATCGTGGTGACCCAAATATTTGACCTAGTGACTTAGTTTTGCTTTATGACACTTTCTTAGACTAAGCTTCACATTTGTGTAACATTTCATGACTCTAAGTAAAAGGACAAAAAAGTTATGGCCCGGACAAGATTTTTCATACATATGTATTCTGTGACCCAGATATTTGACCTAGTGACCTATTTTTGGCACACCATACACCTCTATCCTAGGAAGTACAAAAACATTAAATTTGGTAGCTGTGGGTGTTATGGTGTTGGAAATATGGCCCGGAGAAGCTTCGGACGGACGGACGGACGAGGTGCAAACCTATAGTCCCCCACCAAGTGGGCGGGGGACTAAAAAGATCAATGACAGACACATTTATTTGTGTTTATACACCATGTATAGACAAGTACAATATACTGACAATGTGTTAACTCTTTCACTGACAAACTAAATTTAATCTACTTAAATCAAACTAGTCTGATTTATCATAAGGATCCCAAATTCACGTTCCTCGTGAATACACCTTTCATTCAAGTACCAGCATGCCTATGGTTCCAGAGAGAATATCCTAGGTAAACAGCTATTCTCAGCATGCATTGGGCACCCAATGTATGCTGGGAAAAGCTGTTGACTCAGTCCAAAATTTGGTACTGAAAGAGTTACACTGTACATGTCACCAGCACACAGTGAGTCATTATGCAACATTGGTACCTGGTGAAGACCATGTACATTTACATAGAATATATATGAGCACAACCCTCTTGCCTGTGAAATGAGAAAACTTGGAAAAAGTATGAAAGATATCTCCTCTAAGGGATGGTTCAACATTATCATCATTTTTGAATTAGTACTTAGGGTACTAAATTTCATGGCCCCCTCCCTCCCCCCCAAATTAGTACTTTAAAAATGATGATTTTCTAAAAAAATTCATAGCAAAATTGCACAAATCAGGCCAAAAATTGACCATCATTTTCCATATCCTGTGAAAGTGTACACACCCATTTAACCCCCTCCCCCCTTGCGTACTGTAAGTACTAATTCAAAAATGATGAAAATGTTGAACCATCCCTAAGCTTTAATCACACCAATGGGATCTGTATATGGGCAATCATGTGTCCCATAAAGCTATGTCCTCCCCCCCCCCCCCCCCCCCCCAAAAATCTTCTTGTGAGAAGATTGATTATATCAAAACATGCAGTATAGTGTGACAGGTTTTACCTGCAATGCTGGTATACAAACAGGTTCCCAATAATGACAGTGGTGGCAGCACAAGCTACATGCTGATTGGTTTGTGTGGCTCCCATCACAGCCTAATGCAGCTCTCTCCCACTAAAAATATCTGCAAGTGTTTCATGTTGTGCAGGACATCTGCTTCTTTTCTGTCATTGACCCCATTCCTGGTGAGAGTATGACTCAATCAAAAGGTTTCCTTGGTGCAGGTTGGGCGCAATGTGTCCAACCAACACCAAGAAAAGCTGTTGCCCTAAGCCATGCCATCATGAATAGTCTCGTACAAATCTCAGCAAAAATGTTTCCAGCAATGAAAAATTTAGGTAAAAATGTCAAGGCAGATGACAGTTTACATCTGGGCACTTCTGGGCAATTGAGCAGGAAAGGGTTAACAAGGACATACTGTCTGTCAACAACTTTCCTTGGTACACTCTTAGTACCATGTGCTTGGGGTACAAAGGGAAAGCTGTTGACTCAGTCTCCAGTGAGTTAAAACCCAAAGATCATGCACTTCTTCTATCTCCTCCATATCTTTTCATTCCACATGGGTTTTTCGTTTTGTTTTGTTTTTAATGATGCATCTATGCTGAACACAAAAGCACCACAGACTGGCATCAAACATTTTATACAATCCTGCAAACATATTATAACAAAAGCTGTCATAACTCTACTCTTGTGACTATGTTTTAAACTCAATATTATTAAAGGCAGCCACATATTCATCAATGAACTGGTCTATAATCAATCTAACAGCTTGATGGTTTGTAATGCCATAAAACATGACAAGATCCAGTGGGAATTGGACCCATTTAATTCATTTACTCTAAATGCACCACAGGCATAAGGAATAATATAATTATGCTCTCTTGTAGTACATGCATTGTCTCCTCAAAAGGCAAGGATAAAATGTGTGCTGGCTAGAAATGACACCCATGCATCAAGATGGCATATCAGGCAAGACATATTCATCTGGCAGATTTGCCATCAAGATATGGTCCACCAGATTTTGTGGAACACAGTCTTTGATGAAATCCAAGGAAAGCTGGTAAACTGGGCAGTCGCGATTTTCTGGCTTGCAAATGTTCAGATGATTTAGTTCCTCCATGAGATGATATTCTCCAAAGCCAGGATCTGCCCAAGAAATAAATATTTTGAATCACCTAAAGCTCCCTTGAAGCATTTCAAACATTAAAGAAAAGATTTTTTTTTTTGTTTCTGTGAAGGAGATCTATGCAAGTCGTTCATCTCGCAAATAAAAATTGTTGGTTTTTAAAAAAAATTTTTCTTGCATGCTGCATGAATTACATTATGCACGATATATATTTATCTGGAACTATCTTTTCATCAAGCTTCTGGCAATATCTAGGTAGGAAGTTTGTGCTTTGCAGGTAATATACATATTTGAATATTATATTTCAAATATTATGCAGACACCCATCAAATACTTTAAAAAGCCACCTTAAAAGATGAATATACCACTTTACTACAGCAGCCAGATATACTGTTCACTTAATCACATTTTGAACATTAAACGATTACATTAAACACACACACACACACACACACACACACACACACACACACACACACACACACACACACACACACACACACACACGCACGCACACACACACACACACACACAAAGAGAAATTGTGTCAATAAAATTTTATCCAACATTTCATGTAACAGGCATAAAAATGTGAATCACTAATAAACCTGTTTTGAAAGCATAATATTTATCAGGCCCTGGCATTAAGAAATCTTTAAATGTTAGGACTAAACTCAAGAATAAACTTCTCTCTGAATATGGGTTCAGGTTATGGCAGTAGCAATGATATAGTCTCAAGCACAAGCAGCTTTTCATACAACCTACCACTGGACTCCTTTGGAACTATCATGACCTTGACACTCAATGGAACGTCAGTCTTCTGACCTTCTCCAAAGCTCAGCAATGGAATACCAGACTTGAACATTACAGACTTGAATTGGCCATGAAGTCGCTTCAACATCTCAGAATCTGAAAAGGATAAAATGGAAAATATGAATTTACGACAACTTTGACACTTTTGACTATCAATATGTGGGCCAAACATAATAATATCCTGTGGCATTCTGCTTCTTTGCCGCAGTCCTGACTAGCTAGTCAGGTGGCCTTTAGTAACAAAAAAAAAACAACAACAAAAAAACACCCACTCAGCCCTATACCACTGTCGCAACTTTGCGCTTGGCATGCCCACAGCCCTTGCTGATGATGCCACCTGGCAGGGTCATGGGAGCCCTAATAAGGGCTACCTTCTCCCTTCCCTTTTAAGTTTGTCCTCTATTCTCTTCAGTGACTAATCCTAAGATATTATTCCTACTCTCCCAGCACTGCACCAAGAAGCCTTTCACTGACTCTAAACCTACTCTACTCCCTGGAAAATCGCCCTTCAATCCTAGTAACCATGCTAACCTATCATTCTCTGCCATGTCCCTTACTTGCTCTAAGCTTCTACACTGCCTATCTCTTGTTCTCCACTGTACAAACAGCCGGTCTCTGAGTGCTCTATAACCTGTACACCATGTCATCATATGGTCAATGGTCTCATCCATGTCCTCCCTACACACCTTACACTTCCCATCGCTCCCATTTGTCCACTTCTGTTTCCTCTTTTCCAGATTGATCACTCCTGCTCTGCCCTGAAGTAACAGTCTTGAACCCTTGCTACTATCCCAACATAACACCCACTGATAGGGGTGATCTTGGTTGGTTTAATTTCTTGACACACAGACTTTTGTTCCCATGATGCATGATTGTGACCCCTAGCAACCCATGCCATTTGATCAATAAATTAGCAACATGTGGGCCAAACATATCACCCACTAACAGGCTAAGACAGCACAAAAATGTTACCAGTCTGATAAACTCGATAACTTGGCAGGAAAGGCCTAAATGTAAGTACATGTACTGCCATTCAAAGCTTGACATATACCCCTCTCCTACTGAGCTGAGAAGCTGAAACACTCAGACTTTATTGACAGTATTTTCAGACCCATCAACTATACACAATGGAACCATTTGGTCTCAATATTAATGTTATGCTAAAGACGGCACACTTGACAAGTCTTATGATAAAATTTAAGGTTCTTGTACCTATATTCTCTGAAAGTATAGTTAACATATAACAGAAACAGAGCAATCATGGTCACAGCAAAATGCTAACAAACAAAAACGAGACACATATTGGTTCTGCCGTACTAAACGAGTCCTCTCCACCATCTCTGCACGTCACTTTTATTCAATATGAAATCATTTGCTGCAATAATAAGAGTCTTATTTTCTGCTGCATCCAACACCTATGAGCACAAACAGGCCATATTGAGGAAGGTACCCCTAAATACTATATTTTTGTATGGTAAACATGTGACACAGGTCATGTGACCAATAGACATCAGTACACCTTGGAGACTATTGACGAAAAAGGCCTGAGCCCTAAGTTCCTTGTTACTACATGTAGGCATACGATGTACTTTTCACGGGCCACTGTTAACCAAAAGCACATGAGCTAGAACACCATCCATTGTTATTCAGTCTCTGATGAGTTCCTGATCAGGCAAGATCATTCAGATTTATTGCATATGATTCACTCATCACTAAATCTAACTTCAATACTTGGCCTTTTTTTTGCCATCTGTGAACTTGCCTGGTCTTTCAAAGTTGACATTTACTTAGAAAATATCCTGTTGGAAGCAATTTTTAAGCTGGCACAGCTAAAATCAATTTTTCAGCTGTTCAAGTTGAAAGCAATTTTTAAGCTGATCCAGCAAGAAGCAATCTTTAAGCCTGTCCAGCTAGAAGCAATTTTTAAGCCAGTCCAGCTAGAAACAATTTTTAAGCCAGTCCAGCTAGAAACAATTTTTAAGCCAGTCCAGCTAGAAACAATTTTTAAGGTGGTACAGCTAGAAAAAAATTTTAAGCAGGTACAGCTTGTGCCCACAGCCCCCACTTATCAGAACAAAGACATTACACACTATCCTGTCTCATCAAAAACACCACACATGGGAAAGATAACTATACACTAGAAATAGCCCATCCCTTGTGCACCTCTAGTCTCTATGTACTTGAAATCCTTTCAATCCACAGCTGCACACATTGCATGACGTGGAAAAAGATGCTGAGGTCATACCATACCACACCATACCATACCCGCAGCAGCCTCATTTTGATCTATTTCACTTAGAGGTAGTCAACCTGTCATGCAAGCTGCCTTGAGAGGTAGGCTAACCCTAACAGGCGTCCTTCACTTGAGGTATAAACAAACAGCAACACAGAAGATGAGGAGCTGCTTCCAGACAGGCAGTCTCATGAGCACAAGTTGGGTTTCCACAAAGGGTTAAGTTTTGTGTGAAGAACAAGTCACAGTCTTCAAACACCCACCTTGTTTGAGCTCCTTTACCTCCACTGATGGATACAAGAGGTACTTGGCTGAGTTGGACAGAGCTGCTAGTGATGACCCCTGGTGTGGAACGCTGTAAAATATGATACCCCGACTGCGTCCTACAAGTCTCTTCAGAGCTGGATCTTGACTGGCTGTCACCAACATCTGCTTGATCAGCAAACCTTCAAATGCACATCATGTGACTCTCAGCTACATATTAGCAATATAGATGCAGTGGTTCACCTTTGATAAGCTCCCCCAGCCACCACCACATGCTACCCCATCATCTGACGTCTCTAGAATACAAGGTACAGGCAAAATCCCTTGTTTCAGGACGGAAAAATAAACACACACTTACAGTTCCATAAAATTTTGTATTTTGATTTTTTTTAATTTACTTTGACTGCCACAATAAAGCAATTTATAATATCTTATCAACATATCACTACTGTATATTTCTACACGATTAAACATTTATCTTATGACTGGTTGAAGGTCTTTCACTCTATACATGAGTCCATCCCACTATAAATCAGAATGTATAATCAGTTACATCTGCAGCATGAATCTTAAAAAGTTACCCCTCAATTAGTTAACTTGTTCTGTTACATAGACACACCATGCTTAGGATTCTGTGAGCATAGAAAGTCTCTCCATGGGAAAAGATTCTTTATTTGATTTCAGACAGATACGTTGGCCGCTGCTTGCTACCGATAGCCCCTGGACTATCGGTAGCAAGCAGAAGCCAACAACAGTTACAAGTTTGCCTAATTTTACTTAAAATCAAGTGAAGAAAAATTATATTTTGATAACATATTTTGACATATATTCTAATGACTTTCATTTTTTTCTGACATGTCTAAATGCACATTTACTCAATATTAAAAAATTACTCAAAATTGACAGTATTTTCTCAAATGTCACAAGCCTGACACATTACCTTGAAAGATTGACTCAGGGTTGGCAGTGAAATAAGCTTAACTGTCTGGAGATTTTCAAAGTGAGGAGTAGGTGTCATCATGGGGTTTGTTTTACATTTCTGGTGCAGGTGTCCATTGTTGCAGTACTAGTTAGGATTTCTTTTGGCTTGCACAGGTGGTCTAGCTGCAACTGTTTATTTTACAATCACTGGGACTGAATATAATGCCCCAGTTTGTTCCTACTTCAGTTATACACTGGCATGTGGTTTAACTAGGATAAGCTATCCAGCTAGAAAGGGTACCTACTGGTTCAGGGTTAAGTCAAATTGTTTTTATCTGAATCTGTAATATACAAATTTAGTAATTATGTTCTATTTGACAGGTATTCTTCTTTCATACTAAAGCTCTGCATTGCATTTATAAGCAAAACTTCATGTATTTAGCTAATTCATCATTTGCCACGTTCATATTTATTCATTATTATATGGGTTGTCTTTGCTAAGTATTTAGCTTACACAAGGAGCGACTACTCAGAAAATCATGTACAGGGGTAGGCTCCGAAACATGTTCTGAGTAGTTACCCACTGACCCCCTTTAATTTATTTGGGCTAATACAGCCTATGTCAAAATTCTACAGAGCAGCATGTGCAACATGGACAGTAGTACTTCCACATGTTTCTAGGTTAGACAGTGACAGGTTAGCTTATGGAGAGTAAAGAGTTCGGACTGCCGAATAGGGTGGTTCTGGACAAAAAGACACAAATACAATGACCATAGAAACATATTTTCCACAAGTCTTAACATGGTCCATGCATTTACCTCTTTCAGTGCCACATTTTGAACTGAGTCAACACTTTTCCTCAGCATGCTGCAAGTGCAATGTGCCCAAACCACAGTGAGGAAATCTCTTGACCCAGACTATTATATTCTGTGTAAGGTCAGGCATGCCGGTACTTGAATAAAGGTCTTTTCCCAAGGAACATGAATGTAGAATCCCGTCATTTTTATGCTAGTAGTACTGTACACTTAGTTCGATTTAAGTCACAGTTGGCACTGGCAGAGCCCAAACCATGCCAAGGAAAGCTGTTGACCCAGTCTATTAGATTCCAAGTAACTTCAGGCATGCTGGTACTTGAATAAAGGTCTTTTCCCAAGAACATGAATCTGGAACCATGATTATTTTAATGTTACGTAGCTCGACTTAGGTCCCAGTTGGCACTGAAAGTGCCCAAACCATGCCAAGGAAAGCTGTTGACCCAGTCTATTAGATTCCAAGTAACTTCAGGCATGCTGGTACTTGAATAAAGGTCTTTTCCCAAGAACATGAATCTGGAACCATGATTATTTTAATGTTACGTAGCTCGACTTAGGTCCCAGTTGGCACTGAAAGTGCCCAAACCATGCCAAGGAAAGCTGTTGACCCAGACTATTAGATTCCAAGTAACTTCAGGCATGCTGGTACTTGAATAAAGGTCTTTTCCCAAGAACATGAATCTGGAACCATGATTATTTTAATGTTACGTAGCTCGACTTAGGTCCCAGTTGGCACTGAAAGTGCACAAACCATGCCAAGGAAAGCTGTTGACCCAGACTATTAGATTCTAGTTTAATACAAAGAGAAACTTAACAAACCTAATTCTGTAAGCTCATGTACCGTTTGAACACAATCAAGTCCGATATTCTAAGAGCAAAGTCCTATTCTGTACCATTCACTGAAAAACTGCATAGTTCTAAATCATAATAGCAAATTTAATTTATAAAAGGAACAAATCATATTGATAAAATTTGAAATTTAGAAGAACGTTTTAGGCAATAAGTAACTTCAGGCATGCTGGTGCTTGAATAACGGTCTTTTCCCAAGGAACATGAATCTAGAACCATGATTATTTTTCATGTTCAGTAACTCGACTTCAGTCCCAGTTGGCAGCGAAAGAGCACAGCACACAGAACATACCTCCCATGGAGTGACCCACCCACACTATGGGTCTCTCTCCAATGCCTGCCTTCCGTAGCTTGGCCAGAATGTCTGCACTTCTCACAGCTACAGATCTCCTGTACATAACAAACACAGCAAATCTTACATAGAATGTCAGCAGCATAGAAACTTCCATCTTTTCATACTGTATTTCTGGTACATTATGGTCATTGCATATATATTCCAATCCATCTTACTCTACAAGCTACAAGATATTTTGCTAAACCACTTGCTACGCAACATACCAAAAACAAATGTTATAATAGCACATTACTGCAGAGCATATACTCTTAAAATTGGCTATGGTACAGATGTTTTATAGTAAATAATTTACTGCAAATTGCTTTAATTTTGCTGTTCTCTCATTTTCGCTCACTTCACTGATGGCACAAAAATATGAGTATAAAAACACCATGAAATATATTTCTAACATTGTATGAATAGGAATTACATCCAAAATAGTGAAATCAAAACTACAGTGAAATGTCAAAAATACAAAAATGGTGAAAATTTATACATGCAAAAATAAAGCAATTTACTGTAATATGCACTGGTAACATGTTTAATTGCACCTTCTGCCAAGGGCCCTCAGAAACTGCTACATGTTTAACATTGGTTGACAAATTGAACATTTCATATACTAGTGCAAAAAAACCCCAAAACATCTATATGTGTGTGCATTTCCAAACCTGAAAACTGAAAGTTCTCCCTGAGCAACATGGTGGAAATCAAGTTTTGGAATATGTACGATCTATGTACACGTTCGATGGTGAGACCTTCTACAGCTGTACATATGATAAACTGGTTTAAACTTATCAAACTAGTAATTAAGTGCACTCTGAAGTTCAGCAGTGTGATAAAATGTAATACACATAGTGTGTGTTAATGCTGGATAATAAATTGTAAAATAAAATTACGTTTTATGTCATCAAATTATGCTCATGTACATGCACTGTCACAGGTAGGACAGATATACAAACATGTACCTCAATACATGTACACATGCATGTACCAGTAACCTTAGTAATGTAGCCACATGATATTGAAAAGTGTTGTACTATTAGCCTAAAGTTTGTGAATGCTCCTATAAATTTTTTTCCCAAGTGGTTAGAATTTTCATAAAGTTCTTTTTCATTTAAGACTTTACTTTTCCTTAGTTTTTGTAATTTAAATAAATATATGTGTATCGGAGCTGGTAAATCCCCCAATACATGTGCATGTACAGGTGAATTCAAAGTTTACATGTACAGGATGTAGCCGTAAGGCCACGCCTGTGACCCTCTATGTAACCAAACACCTGTGATACCCGTACACTTTGGCTGGGTCCCAGGGGCATTTAGCCTTGACAGGTTTTACTATAAGTTTTATTATAACTCTTAATTTTAGTTGTACATTTGTATATACATTATATTTCTTACATATGGACCATTATGTCTGAAATAAAATCATCCAATCCTATTACATATACATGTGGCACACTTTCCGCTGAATTTGACTCTTTTGTTACTTTCTGCAGTCAGTCAAACTCAGCAGGCTTAAGTTATGTACACATATCCAGGTACTTACTTTTCACTCTCAAACGGACACTTTGGAGCCCACTCACTCAAGTGTGTCTCGTACTCTACTGTCAGTATCCGCACATTGGGGAAATCTTTTGCCAGCCAATCCTAGAGAATGCAAAAAATGCATTCAATGGGAATGTGTGCCGTTCACTTAATGCAGGATATTCTCTTATTTTGTTACTGCTGGCTACCTGACACAACAGGAAGTCTTCAATGAAGCTTTCACAAAGACAATATATTACATTTTTTTTTTCAACAACATGTACATATCTACATTTTCATGCTGCCTTTCTGTTTACTCATCTAATAATTTAATTTTGTTGTGTTTTTACTTTTTCTCACATCACTTACAGCACAAAACTGAAAATAAAAACACAACAAAACAGTATTTCAATACAGTTTAAATTTGTTTACAATTTAATCTTGCTTTTAAAGTGTCAAGGTTTGGGAAGTTTACAATGTCAGAGGGCAGTTTATGTCAAAGGGATGTTGTAGGCAGGTAACACAAGCATTTGTAACAGTCCTTAGGCACTGACGGCAGGCTTCATTGCAGGCTATGTGGGAGTGGAGTTTATGGTGATGTGGATGTGGTAGGTAGAATTTAAGGCTATGTGTCCATGAGAAGTGACCTATTGCCAGGGATTTTGCACAACCAGGATGCTCAAGCTCACAAATGGTCGAAGGAAGTTCTGATGAACAGAAAAAATCTGCTAATAGTGAGGAGTGTTACCTTGGGCCAGCAAAAAGTGTATGGTTCCTTGCCTGAGGAGCTGTCATCATTTCGCACGTCTGTGGTTCCGGGCTTGTTTGCAGGTTTTTCAGGATCTTTTTGTCTCCAGGTACGAAAAGGACCACCCAGCAACCCATGTACGAATACAATATCTGCATACACTGGCTCACTGCATTTGAGACATAAAATCATTTAACATTAAGCAGAGACAGTGTGGATGAGGATGACCTGAATAGTAAGACTTTTGATAGTTAATATTTTGGTCCCCCTTGCCCACAGTAATTAGCAGTAACAATCATATAATAGTAATTTCACTACATATTGTGATTATAAACAGCTACTTTCCATTGTATTAGGCTATTCCATGAAACATACATCTACCTGGGTTTCTGATCTCCCCCACCCACCCACACAAAAAAATTTCTTTATCCACTCATAATGATATTACCCTAATACATAATGTGCCACATTATGTCTGTTCTATATAGTGTGCATGTACCTGTATCTAAACTGAGGATGGTAGAGGTAGACTCCATCTTCGTATTTCCTGTCCCCAAAGTCCCTGTCCATGTTAGCAAGGGCCCTGGTGGCATGCAATGATAAAGCCAGGTCTGGGGACTTCATCCAGTTGGCCAGGATAGATACCCACCCTGCAACATAAACACATCCAATAATACCATGAATGCAGATCTATATGATACAAGTAACATCTTCACGCTGCTGAAATCCTACAAATGTTCATTAAGGACTAGAATGCAGTACAAAACTGTCCATCTTGCAACAGGATACCAGACTTAAATACAACTCTGTTTGTCACTCAATGGTTAAAAGGGTAAAACAGCGAGCATTTCCTACAACATGTACAAAGGGAAATGGTATTGCCCAAAGTGTTAGATGCTGAGGGTGATACCAGTTTCCTCATTGGGAGATAACTGCAGTATTTATTACCTGATCAACCAGTGAGTAACAATTTAACTGTTTTTGTTTTCTAGCATTTTCTACTTTGCAACACTAACCAGTGGGCTGTACGGACAGCCCATGCTCAACTGACATAGTAATTCATTATACTAGTGGCCCTGTGACCTTGGGATGGCGTCAAGTTCACCCATGTACTGTGTAAGTGTGACCTTCATAGAAGAAAACACTAGCATTGTCCTGGGTCAAATACACTGTAGTTCACAACTTATTGATGTTTAATGTTAGTGGCCCTGTGACCTTAGGCATGAGGTCAAGGTCACACATATACTATCTACATCTGTCCTTAGCAGAGGACTGCTACCATGTAATACATCAAAGTCTTGGCTAAAGTATTTCTCAAGTTATCAGCTGCAGAGTTAAATTCACTGAAATGGCCCTGCGACCATGTGGATGAGGTCAAGGTCACCAGTGAACTGTGTAAGTCTTGCCCTTCCGCCTAGAACTGTTAACGTTCTTATCCAATTTCAGACTATTGGCTGACCAGAAGCAGTTGCAGAAGCTGACTTTTTCAGATTATGGCAAAAAAATGAACAAAAACTTCATAAAATTCCAAAAATTCACTTGAGTGTGACCCATTTAAAAAACTTGGTAGACACTCAGTACATCCCCATCAGTTTGAAGTGAGTACACCCACTGGTTTTGGAGATGAACTCAAAAATGTAACTTACCATAGCAACCCCCATTGACTTACACGTACATAGTAATCAACAGGAATATATGCATTTAGCAATAAGTACCTGAATTGAATAATTCATTAAAATTCAGGGATTCACAGTATTGTCACCTAATGACGACTTTTGTTTGGCTTTTCCACAAGGAACATTTCCATTAAATTTCAGCATAATCTGAGAGACAGTTTTGGAGATGCAGTCAAAAAAAAAAAAAAAAATGCAAACACTTAAAAATTCATTTAAAAAATATAGAAAGAAATTGCAAGACTAGCTGTTGAACACATGAAGGTCCACTGGTCCCCAGAAGTGCCTCTATGCAACATTAATGCAATTTTGCCCAAGCAGTTTCAGACAAGATTTTTTAAGATTGTACCAAAAATGTACAAAAGAGTACAATAAAAATCCAAAAGTCATTGCAGCATGATCATTTGAACAAACTATTGATTGGGGGCAGACATCCACCCAATCGCAAGGTACATCCCCACCAAACTTGAAGTGAATCCAGCCAGTGGTATTGGAGAAGAACTCGAAAATGTAAGTTACCATTGCAATCCCCATAGACTTACATGTACATACTGATTTACAGGAATACCTGCGTGAAGCAGTAAGTGCCCACACTGAAAAACTCATTAAAAATTAGGGATGCCATCCAATGAAGAACTATGTCTGGCCTTTTACAAGGAACATTTCCACCAAGTTTCTGAACAATATGAGTAACAGTTTGGAAATTAAGTTGAAAATAGCGAAAAATTCATTTACAATAAAAAAATTCTGGAGCATGACCATTTGAACAAACTTGGTACAGACCCACCCATGGTACATCCCCATCAAGTTTAAAGTGCATTTGGTCAGTGGTTTTAGAGTAGTTGAAAACCTGAATTGTGGACAATGCATGGACTACAACTTATGGATGACAAATGCCCAACCATCACATAAGCTCAGCTGACTGACAACTGGGCTGACCTAAAAATCAAATCTGTGAACTATTATTTTCTGCTCACTTTGCCATTTTGCCTGGACCTGTTGCCTGCAAATTTCTGTATAATCCCTTCACTAGAAGAGCCAAAATGCAAAGGGCCACTCTTGGTGCTTTTTGCCCAGAAATGTCGAGGAAATTTGTACAAAAATCCTTTTCTCAGTCTCTCTCGGCAATTTTGCCGAGAAACACCAAGGTCTTCTGCAGTGCGACTCTCTTCTCGGCGTATGTTGGCAAAAATGCCGAGAAACACTGAGGTACCTTTCTCCCCTATTCTTACCTCAGCGTTTCTTGGCAAAATTGCCAAGAAACACTGAGGTACTTTTCACCCCTCCTTAGCTTGGCGTTTCTCGGCATTTTCGCCGAGAAATGATGACGTAATGGCTTGAGTGAAAAGCATCTCGGCGTTCCTCTGCATTTTTGCTGAGAAATGCCTAGGTATGGTTTGGAAACTTGAATTCCTTGGCATTTTCCAACATTCTAAGAAGATGATATACATGAGAAGGCAGGCATTTTTTTCTTGTTTTGCATTACCCTAAAAAATTGCCTACAAATACTTCTCATGAACATTTTTTTCCTAGAATGTTTGTCTCCAATCCATACCTGGGCATTTTGGCATTTCTCAGCACTTTTGCTGAGCTACGCCAAGGAAAGAATTAGGGAGAGAGGTACCTCGGCGTTTCTCAGCATTTTTGTCGCGAAATGCCGAGGGAATAGTAACATTGCAGCAGACCTCGGCGTTTCTCAGCAAAATTGCAGAGAAAAGGATTTCTGTCCAAATTTCCTTGGCATTTCTCAGCAAAAAGCACAAAGAGTGGCCCTTTCTCGGCGCTTTGGCTCTCCTAGTGTTTGCTACCACTAGGTGGCACTGCACATATCCCTACATGAATACCAAAACTACAAAGGTGAGGGGACAATATGCACTCCTTATTACATGTAGTAAATGCAGCCAGCATCTTATATCTATTAGTCAATCAGATGGCTTTAAATTTTGCAAAAGTGGGATAAAATGCAATAGACTTTAGAGGCTCCAAGTCCAGATACTTCCTGCTTTTTATCCCATCACAAAAAATCTGGTGGATTTTCCTGTCTGCCTTTCAGATAATGTTTGCAATCTAAATCAGTGGAGCTTCGACGTCTGCCCCAGTTTCCACCAAATCTCTGAGACCCGTACAGTGAAAACTTGTTATAAGGACATCATCTGTGCCCTAAAAAAGTGTCAGATAACTGAATGTATCAGATGAATGAATCAAATAACAAAAAAAAAAAAAAAAAAAAAACCTTTTTCCAATGAACATTTGAGTCATTACATTGAATTATGTCAGATATCTGAGTGTTGCTGTAATGAGGTTTTTACTGTATAAGCTCATATGACCCAAATATCTGTTCTATGATCTATTCCACCTATTCTGTAACAAGGTTTCTGCAGACCCACCTGCTCTGAAAATGTCGTCGTGCAGTTTGTCATCAAGGCACATGTTGGCCACAATACGAGCAATATTACGCTGAATCTTGATGCTTGTTGAGCGATGTTCACAAATGCGCTGGAGAAGTTGTAGACCTCCTAATTCTACAATCTGTGGACAGTGACTAGGAACCTGAAATGCAGTTTTCATAAATTATTACATTTTTCATGTTCAAAAAGACAATTACATACCATGCCATGTCTAAAGCAAGTGGATTTTTTTTTTGCATGGCCTGGAAATGTTTAAACATTTAATATATTTACTACCATTGCATTAAAGAAGTTCAACACAAGCTTCACTATCACCATACTTGTATACATTGTATTTTTCAAATGCCAGCATAGGATCTATTAAGTGGTCCCTTCCTGCATTTTACAAAATAGTAAACATTCTTACTGTTACAAATGATTTTATAATTTTGTTTAGTGCAACAGCAATTTGAAAGACTTGTTCATTTTCATTTTAATGTGATCATGTAAGAGATGTGTCATATGTGATGACTGGTCACATGGTTGATAATGGCAAAAATACATCTTGACATATAACATAGCTGTGAGCATACCATGTAAGACCTTGCAACAAAGTATCTTGCTAAAACATACAAGTTACGTCAACAACTGAAAGTATCAAAATCTATGAAACTTATATTTGGAAAAAAAAACTGTTAGTAAGAAATTTAAGTTAAACAATTTAAAATGAAACTTCATGAACACACACATACATATCTATACATATAAAGTGAAAGACAGTGAGCAACATTGAATCAATTGATTCCCTGTTCATTTACTTCGTGTTAGAAGGTTCTATAAAAAATTTATAAATGAATAATCTATCTTTTATTAATTCTGAAGTAAGCCTAAAATTTGAGAAAGTTTAGAATTAATGTTGATGTTTAACTTCACACAAAATGTGGTTAAAGTTAAACAATACATAGAAACAGGGCTTCGCATTAACATTTTTGCTGCACTTATGATGCAGGGCAAGTAACTCTGAAGATTTACTTACCCTGTATCTGATAGACGACACTGGAGGAGTGCTCCCCAGAACTACTTTGAAACTTAACGTTTAAAATGCTGCATTCTATCCTATTTTCAGGGTATTTTTACCAAATTTTATCTCAAAAAGTTCTTTAAATTCTGTTCAGATTTTTTCTCCCTTGCATTCATGGGCAGGTATTTTTCAAATTACCTTGCCAGAGTCATTTACCTACTTACATTGGGCAAGCAAGTAAATTTTAATTTTGAGTGCTGAGTAATCAAGTCAAAAATCTTTATCTCTGAGACAAGACCAATCTTGTCTCAAAATCACTTCTCTAAAAAGTTCCAACTTTCAACCTTATCAATCCAAAAATTATTGATAATTCCTAATTCTTTATCTAATCCATAGCTATGATCCACTATTCAACTCCTATAAAATCTGACCTATACACCCAGAATTACATACATACTGCCAATGGTAATATACCTAAAGTTTATATCTATACAATGCAGTTGCCATATAAAAATTACTATAACCTTAATACACCATATCAAATCCTAAAAATTGAAATTTGGTCTTTATTAAGAAAGGTTTCAACAAACAGCTATTTGCAATTTGATCACTAAGTTTACACATTTGCTATTTATTGATTACAACATGTCATAGTTAACTTACTGTGGAGTGAGAGAAAAGTGCTTCAAGACAAAACATTTCAGAATAGATATCAGACGGCATGGTTTTAATGGATGCCACAGACATCATCCCATAGCCATCAATACTCCAGATCCCTTGCTGAAAATACACAAACACAACTACAGTAATTATTTTAATTTCCCCTCTGTTTTAGTTTTGCTACTCTGGTTATATCTGAAATCTGTCAAAATGAACCCCAAAAAATCTTTTTTTTTTTTTGATAACATTTTATAGAAATAATGATGTAAACAGTAAATTTTAAATTCCCATGGAAAGCCTGAAATGTGAAAGGTGAGAAAATTACTTCATCTGGACAAAAGTGCATCATGTGAATCAACAGGTTTTTGAATTATGGTGAACTATTTAACATCAATCTTACTCTGCTATCAGTGACACAAAAACCAATTTTGAAATGGTTACACGTTTTGATAATTTACCACACAGTTTACAATTTAGTCCCCAAACCAAAACAAAAATCTGTTTTCACACACTTCAGTTTAAATTTACAGGCACACCTTCTTATGATTACAAGCAAAAAAAAAAACATGTATAAGATGCACATATATATTGCAAGTTATCGATGGATGTCTTCAAATCCGAGCAGGCCAATCGAAAATATTTTCTATACCACTAGGTGTCACTGTGTGCAGTAGTGAGGTTGTCCCTTCATGAAGTTGTTTCAACATGACCTGAAGGATCAGATAGCACCAAACAAACAGCTCCCAGCATGAATGACATCACAGTAGCTTTAAGTTCCAAAATACAATATCCTTGTGACGTATGTTGTGATAAAGACTTAAAGTCAAACCCAAACAAATGGATCAAGTAACTGAATCCAGGACTCGTACATTTAGCCATAGGTCAACACAGAAAGTTTACCCAATGCTTTTTAAGGTTAGTAAGAGTGATAGGCATGTCCATTGTAAATACTGATACTGACACGAACACAGAGCTTCCAAAACTCCCAAATTTTTGGGAGATCTCCCGAAATTTAACTCATTTCTTCAAAGTCTTCCAATCTCAAAAAAAAAAAAAAAAAAAACTGCAAAAAAAGTTCGAAATTATCAGTTCTTTCCCTAGAAAATAAGTTGATATTTTGCATAAATTGTTTGTGTTGTGACAGTGTTTTTGTGTGTGTGTGTGTGTATTTACAGCTACCTGACTGTGATTAACAGCATTTTAAATGCATTTCCCTATTCCCTTTCTTATAGTTGATTTTTGGAATTTAAAACCACCAGAATGCACTATTTTAACCATATATTTATAAAAATGTCTTGTGTAGGGACAGGGGCAAGCCCCCCCCCCCTCCTCAGCCCTCCCCCCATCATCCCCACAATCTCCCAAATTCCTACTGAGAAATCAGGAACATCTGCTGAATTGGGAGAGAAAAACTCTGTCCTCTGTTGACACTGATACTGTAACAGCTTTCACCTCCTGGTGACACCAGTCATGACTATTCTGTTTACAGTAAGCCTTCTAAATGCATACACATTACTTTATAAACAGCAACATCTTTGTTTGCCGTAATTCATAACATTTTGGGGGAAGGGGTTTTTCCCTGTTTTTTTTTTTTTTTTTTTTTTTTGTGGATAAACACTTGAGTACATGATCTACAGGAGCTAAAGAGGAACAGTCAACTGATGTTGCTACACGTTACAGAGTTACAAGAATGTTGAGTAACATGTACATGGAATACAAGTGCACAGCACCACTCTAAACTGAATGTCTGAGCACTATAATAATACAGTACCTACAGTACTACACAGAACTGAGACCCCACCATGCTTAACATAAACACCTGACACTGTCACCTGGTGATATAGCATATGCAGTTTTATGCAAGGTATTTGTCTCTATTCTGAGGTTCCAAGTTTGAATCAGCTGAAAGTTGTTAGCATGTTCATTGTGAAGCCTATCTGATCCATCAGTAACAAAACATTAATCATTTAACTGTTTCAGTGCTAACTGTGACTAAGGCTGAACAACTTAAAATGAACTGCCCTGAATAATAAGCAGGGTGCTGGATTCATGTTCCTTGTAAAAAGACCTTTCATTCAAGTACCAGCATGCCTGCAGTTACACAGAAAATAATAGTCCAGGTCAACAGCTTTCCTTGGTGCACTTTGGACACACTGCGCTGAAAGCATGTTGAGGAGAGCTGTTGACCCAGTCCACAATGTGGCACTGAAAGAGTTAAAACAGAAGACTTTCAACAATAACAATAAGAAAATTTTCAGAATGAGCAGATAACTGCAGCTGGTCCATGTCCAGGTCAGTACTCACTCGGGCATGTCTGGCCACAGCCTGCAGACAAAATATCTCTACCCTCTCTTCAGGGACAGCACTGATGCTGCCAGCAAAAGCCAGGCCATTGCCTCCAAAACACCACAGCCCACCCTGACACAGCAAGTTTCAATATTTAAAGCACAGTCCCTTATTGCACTAGACAATCACCCCAACCACCCCCCTCGCAGGGTACAGAAACGTATCATCAACTCCCTACAACACTTTCAATAGTTTGTAATACATTTCCAGTTCTGAATAGCTTGACAAATTATGCAGTTATTTATATTTACAGGTCTCAAACTGGATATAAAGAACAAAATGACAGGTTTAGGGCATTTATTTGAACTTAAAAGTCTGAGATTTGCATACAGAATTTGCACAGACATAATATCTTTGTTGGTCTGTGTGTGTTTGTGGAGTACTGGTGTGCACATTAATCACGTTTCTCAAATGCATGCAAACCCCAACCAACCAACCAACCAACCGCTCCCCCAATTACCCAGACTACACAAACCCACACATTTTAGAATATTGGACCTCCTTCTCATCTTTGTTCCTGATAGTTTTGCAAATATGTTTTTATCCCATAATCATTACATCCCCTGTCCAAAAGCCTACAAAATTATCCCTTTTTTAACAGCCCTTCCACTTTTGTGACTTTCAAGTCGGTAATAGCGACAGTCATGCTAAATATCAACCATTTTGACAGGATTATTTTTTCATATTCAGCGAATACAGTTTGCCAACATTCGTTCATTTCACGTCAACCATTTTCAGAGGATGCAGGTCATTAATAAGGTGTAATCAGGTCACTTACCCTGTCCTCTTGCAGGGGTGCCTTCCCCTCCTGCAGGGCACTGGAGGTGAAGTACTTGGTACACTTATCGATCCCAGTGGTAGGCAGGGCTGACAACAACTTGCGGAATTCATCCTCTATTACATCCTGCGAAAATCAATTGAAGTTACAAAATATTCAAAATAATTGGTCATTTTTCACTTGTTCTTAGCCCATGAGGTTGTAACCATAGTGCATCCATATAAAACATGGTCAAGAAGAATTGCCGTATTAGGAGGAAAGCATTTTAACTGAGATCCTGTGCTGCCACCTAGACTGAAGCAAAGAACTTGACAGGAAGGAAGGCACATCTTGTGTGTTAAGCAAGGCCAAATGAGCTTCTGTGATAAAAGGAGCACTTGAGAAAGCAAAAAGCTTAAGAAAAGTCATTCACTAAGTTTTAAAACATACAAGATGCTAACCATATTTAGAAAATTTAAATTGTTTGGTAGAAAAAGTGTTATTTCTGGATGGCTAAATAACATAACTAGTAAAAGTGCCCTGATCATGCCCAAGGCATAGTTCTGTTGCCTAGCAACTGCGGACCCAGAGCAGGTCTGCAGTTAATATTGTTAAATATGAATACCTCCTATTAACGATTTTCATGAATAAGTGAAACCATCCAAAATGTGTTCGGCAAACACACTGGTAACAACTAATATGCATTTAGGTACAGAGAATTTTAAATACAGTCCCATCATGAAATGTCAACCTGGATTAAAACAAAGACCAGGGCTGACATTCAAGCCAGTTCTACTGTCTGTAACAAGTACATTTTATGCCATGACAAGTAAAGTAGTATTCTGTATGGAGATTTAACCCATTAGTAGTCCCAACGTCTCACAAAAAAATGTTCTTGTGCAAATACTAATGTATGTTAAAGCCTTAATGTAGAGCCCTAAGAGATCCCACACAATAATGATACTATAATCTTTGTGTTTTCATAAGGACCTTGAACAAGAATTGTTATTAGTATTATTATGTAAGCTTATGACCCAATATTGACCAGTTAAGATTCTTCATTCACGCCGTACATGTAAAAATGTGTTGCTTAAATGTTGCAGTACCCAATACTTCCTTTGGTTTTGCTTCAAATGCAAAATGTTACTTCAAAGCATTCCACGTTTAAAAGTTAGTTCTAATGCTGAATTTGATGCTTTAAAACATCAATTTTGATACTGTATTTTACACAGACACACAGCATTGAATGTATAACAAACTGGAAAAAGGATCTGGCTGTCTGTTGAGCTACATGCATGTGATAATGTGCATCAGAAAAAAATCCATCACCAGAAAAAAAAATTATCAAGTTGCTGATTTCCTTTGGGATACCCAGGACATGCAGATGCATGTAAGTATGTTCCATGCACCTGTAGTACGTCAGGACCCAAACTACGGCACTTCAATGCAAAAGCATTGACTGAAAGGGTCTACCATTGCCTATTCATGGCTCCTGTGACCTTAAAAATGAGGTCCAGGTCACCAAAATATAATCAAGTCAAGAACTTGTGATAACGTACAAATGAGGTAAATTTGAGATTCAGGAGGCCAGTAAGTCTTGAGATATCGTACTCACAAACGATGAACAGATGGAGCCACTCACATGGGAACCCACAAACACAATGGATCAGCCCATAGAAAGGACCCATATTAACAGTATACATTTACATGTATGTATTGTGCGTATCTATGCCCTCATGACAATGAGGCAAGCTGACGGTACATGTATATGCAAAACAGTACAGTGAATAAAGCAAATAAACGGAACTTAAACACAACAGAGCAAGATACTGTTTACAGCTATGCACAGACCTGACAATAAAATACAATGGTCCCCCTCTTGTAAGGCCCCCTGACGAGATGCCACCCCTCTACAGAGGCCACTTCTCCATGCATAAAGTATGGCATTTTAATTTTATTTTTCCCCTCACGAGAGGCGACCCCTCTCACAAGGCCAGATTTCTCGTGCACTTGGGGTGGCCTTATAAGAGGCAGACCACTGTATACATAAACTGATTCCATATTACAGTATACATGACTTGGGTCATCGATTTTTGCACGTCATGCTGCAGGCAACAGCAGTTGTAGCATGACCTGCTAAGAAATGCAAAAAGCTACTGACTATCAACAAGGCATGTTGGTACATGAACGAAAGCTTTTTTTTTTACGAAGAATCAGAATGTGTGCTCCTGGCAACAGCCATTGTGGCACCAGGTGCTTGTACTTTCATTTGGCATATTTCAATTTAGAATTTGTGTCATTTGCATTGTAAAAAATAGAAATTATGTTTTTCATTCAATCTTTCTATGTATTTTACCATCATACCACTCGTGGCCCAGCAGATATCAATGTTACTATACATCGAGCCAGTAACCCTGATAAAAAAAAATCAATCATGAAAAGTAATACAAAACCCACTAAATTTACACTAGTTATGTTGGCACATGTATTGAATGACAGCTCTCTGCATGAAGATTTTGTATGTGCAATCTGCCTCTTACATTTATGTAAAAACATGAGTGGCCAGACCAAAACACGTATGGAATAAGTCCACAGAACTACAGGAAGCTGCACAGGACAAAGTGGTGGAGTCGGTGCTGTCAAAGATTACCTGCCAGAGCTACACCAATGAGGTGCATGTCCTGCATACAGCATTTTTATAGCTGCCCCATGTCTCCACATAATGCAGAAGTGGACAGGATTGTCCACCCAAAGGGTTAAATAAGGCTTACCTTTACGACATCAGATGCCTAGGAAGACAAACGCAATCTTTTCAAATTCAAAACTACTCAGTACGTATGTTCATTTATACAGTATACATTCCTGTTTTCACTGCTTTCATCATTTCCTGTTTTTGTGTTGCCAGGAAAGAAACAAAATGACAGTATCATTGGGATGTCATGATATGCTGTCAGCATTTTTGCATGAGATCATTTACAATAGGTGTATTTGGACAGGTAGGGCTGTACAGGTTTTGGTGATGCCATGCAGAATCTAAGACATACAAATATGTGTTTGCTGTACCAGTTACAGCCCAGAAATTTTACTTAAGCAGCAAAATTTGAAAAAGTGGGCGAGGCCAATACTAAAAGAGACAGTGTTTTCTTTTATATCTCCTTATACCATAAAAATTTGACACAGCTTCACCATATCTAGTATATGTATATATACTAGGGTCATTCTGACAATGTTTTATTATACACAACCAAATCTGGCTGTCTTACCAACTGAACTCAAATTTGTACTAGTCTGAAAGTTACTACACGCATCCACTGATATGCCAAGGTCTAATCAAGCTGTTTACATCAAAAGCACATCTTACCTGAGTTGGTGGAAGTTTTGGTGGAGGCAGAAAGAAGCGTAAATCTACTCCCTGTGACCTGGCAAGGCCTACTATGGTACGCTTATCACTGGCCTGTGCAACTCGCATGTACTGGGCATCTACAAAATGAAGACATTCTGCACCATGAATGGCTTATTTTTGCCATAAAAAAACACAATTCTTTGTTTTCACTTATATCATGCATGCTGTCACAGCAGTAAATTGGTGCAGTTAACTCATTCCACCATAATAACACTTTTTCCAGCTAATATCTAAATGTCGTCTGCTAATTGTATTTTACTAATTTAGGCATTATTTTTCAAAATTTTGGACGAAAATTGCATGGAAGATCATTCCAAATTATATGCCCATGGTCAACAGCTTTTCCTGGCCCGCTCTGGGCGCTTTGTGCCCAGAGTGGGCCAGGAAAAGCTATTGACTCAGTCTTCTATCAGGGTAGAATGAGTTAAGCAGCAAACACAGGACAGCCAGGGAACAAACCAACCAGTACTGGGACCATGAGTCAGTACCAATTGACTACTCATGAGCTTCTCTATGCAGTCACTGTTGGAAGATTCTTTGCTAAAAATTGACCACATAAACTGTATTTTTCTGTTTTAGTGTCCATCTGATAGTGACATGACAAACACTGAGCAGCTATTTGGAGATGACTATGTTCATGATAATGTTTAATAACAGCAAAATGAACAGTTGTTGGTTGTATTCAACCCCCCCCCCCCTTAAATTTTCATCTTCACCTGTTAACTGTAGAATACAAATTATTCATGCAATTTGAACAATTCCTGTGGCTTTATAGATTTTGACAGTTGACCAAAAATGACATGGTCAAGTCAGATGTCCAATGTAATAAAGGGTAGCATAGGTGTGTACAACACTTCCTTATATGGTCTTTGCTGAGGTGAAAACCACACAAACTGACCATGCCAATGGTGTTGCTCTGACAGGGCCTTGACGCCAAGAAGACGTATGCTGTGATCTTTTGACATAGCCAGTCGAAGTAGGGTATGAGGGTCCCTGCTCCGGGACTGTAACCATGGGAACCAGTGAACTGTAAGTAAACAATATGTATAGAATGTATTTATATCTAAATGTGGTCCTACTCTAACACCTATTGAGTAAAAGAGGGAGCCACCTGCATCAGGGCAGATCCATGTATTTAGCATGGTCAAAAGTACTTTCTCACCAAAATGAACATCACACACACTATAATCTTAAGAAAATGTATCAACATATATTTGAAACATAAAAGATGCCTAAATTGATTAGAAATGGACTCTCTTCTGGTTGAAAAGGTGTTATTTATGGATGTTTATGTAGTATATAATACATATCTGCCCTGATCATGGTGGAAGCAGCAGTCTGTTGCCCCAGCAACACAGGAAGTGAGCAGGATCGCAGTTAAATATGAATGTCTCCTATTGCTGACATTTCATGTTTTACTACATGTATTACAGTTTTTCCAGTGAGTTTGAATCAGCGTTGAACAAACTGTCAATAATCACATCAAATTCCTTTAATTCATTGCAAATTATGATCATTGTTACATAAAGTCCTGAAGATTCACCACAGTTTGCACTGGATACTGGTATAATGCAAATTATGGCACAATTTACAGCAAGACAGCTGCACCCACTGATTACAAAATACATTAGAAGAAGTTCTGCTGCATTAATATCGTCTTCATATTAATATTTTTTAGTCCATAAACTAACCTCTTACAATTCAAAATAATACATAGATGACAACCTTCGTTTAACTGCCCTGGAAATGTGGCTTATAATGATAAATGCAATGTTCCCATCAGACTATTGACTCACCAAGTATTTTGATGTATACCCAGAGACACTTGCACATTAAGTTGAATTTCCCTATGCAGACTTTTGCATTCAGCTTTTGCACATTTCTACTGTGCTGTTGCTCCAGTTTTCTTTTTCCAGAGTTTTACACTACAAATTATGATCATTTCCCCTTTTAAGACCTAACTCTGCCAGTCCATTAATTGGCTAAATAACAGTGTTGTTTGCAGCTTAAAACAGAATGGAGATTTCCTGCCCTTTCGTTTTGCTCCATGCCCTTTTCTCATATATTTTTCCATTTTTGGGGCAATTACTTTCTTTTTGTCATGAAAAATTCTGATTTCAATATAATTTAAAATAATTGAGAAACTAACTCTTTAATCTATCTATTGACCATGAGCATAAGATACAAATTCAAAACTATTTCTAAAAAGACCACTTTTTGGACTGCGACTTTTGGGTGCTCTTTTTGATTGTCATTGTATATTTAAAGGTGCCCTTTAGATGAAAGGTGCCATGCCCTCTTGACAAGCTGGAGACAACAATGAACTAGAGGGATCACTCTCTACAGTGTATAAAGGTTATGTATGAGTCATATGATGTATCAGCACACAGATGTATGTAAAAAATATATAATACAGCAATTATTTTATGACACACTTTCAGCTTCCCAGCAGTAACTACATTGTATGGATATGTTACAGTGGTATCTGCACTTAAAGATGCGTTAGCCACAACAAGTCAAACTTATGGGAATTATTATAACAATTTCACTTTCACACAAAAACCTCTAGTTTAAGCAGCAGCATGCTCTGAAATCACTGATTCCATAGTAAATAAAGAGTCTAGGTAAACAGCTTTCCTTGGTACACTTTGGCTGCATTGGTGCACCTTAGAAAGCTTTTGTCCCGGTCTAAACATTAACTTAACCCATTAAAGACTGAAATCCCCTGTGTTGCTACCCAAACATGGTCTTATAAAGCCAATGGTCTTATACAGCCAGTGGTCTTATACAGCCAGTGGCCTTGTATAGCAGTGGTCTTATACAGCCAGTGGCCTTGTATAGCAGTGGTCTTATACAGCCAGTGGTCTTATATAGCAGTGGTCTTATACAGCCAGTGGCCTTGTATAGCAGTGGTCTTATACAGCCAGTGTTCTTAAACAGCCAGTGGCCTTGTATAGCAGTGGTCTTATACAGCCAGTGGCCTTGTATAGCAGTGGTCTTATACAGCCAGTGGCCTTGTATAGCAGTGGTCTTATACAGCCAGTGGTCTTATATAGCAGTGGTCTTATACAGCCAGTGGTCTTATACAGCCAGTGGCCTTGTATAGCAGTGGTCTTATACAGCCAGTGGCCTTGTATAGCAGTGGTCTTATACAGCCAGTGGTCTTATATAGCAGTGGTCTTATACAGCCAGTGGTCTTATACAGCCAGTGGCCTTGTATAGCAGTGGTCTTATACAGCCAGTGTTCTTAAACAGCCAGTGGCCTTGTATAGCAGTGGTCTTATACAGCCAGTGTTCTTATACAGCCAGTGTTCTTATACAGCCAGTGGCCTTGTATATCAGTGGTCTTATACAGCCAGTGGCCTTGTATAGCAGTGGTCTTATACAGCCAGTGGTCTTATATAGCAGTGGTCTTATACAGCCAGTGGTCTTATACAGCCAGTGGCCTTGTATAGCAGTGGTCTTATACAGCCAGTGGCCTTGTATAGCAGTGGTCTTATACAGCCAGTGGCCTTGTATAGCAGTGGTCTTATACAGCCAGTGGCCTTGTATAGCAGTGGTCTTATACAGCCAGTGGTCTTATATAGCAGTGGTCTTATACAGCCAGTGGTCTTATACAGCCAGTGGCCTTGTATAGCAGTGGTCTTATACAGCCAGTGGCCTTGTATAGCAGTGGTCTTATACAGCCAGTGGTCTTATATAGCAGTGGTCTTATACAGCCAGTGGTCTTTTACAGCCAGTGGCCTTGTATATCAGTGGTCTTATACAGCCAGTGGCCTTGTATAGCAGTGGTCTTATACAGCCAGTGTTCTTAAACAGCCAGTGGCCTTGTATAGCAGTGGTCTTATACAGCCAGTGTTCTTATACAGCCAGTGTTCTTATACAGCCAGTGGCCTTGTATATCAGTGGTCTTATACAGCCAGTGGCCTTGTATAGCAGTGGTCTTATACAGCCAGTGGTCTTATATAGCAGTGGTCTTATACAGCCAGTGGTCTTATACAGCCAGTGGCCTTGTATAGCAGTGGTCTTATACAGCCAGTGTTCTTAAACAGCCAGTGGCCTTGTATAGCAGTGGTCTTATACAGCCAGTGGCCTTGTATAGCAGTGGTCTTATACAGCCAGTGGCCTTATATAGCAGTGGTCTTTTATCAAAGGTAAAACAACAAAGAAATAGATTCAAGTCCACTGAAAGAGTGATCTTAAAAAATCATGTAGTCTGAAAAAAGGTGGCATTTTATGCAGGTAGCACTATATCTTGCACAGACCTCCACTCTTCCATTTCCACTTCAATTTTGACTTCTGATTGGGAGTGCCCAGTCTGTGTATATCTGAAAATAAAACATATATTCCATTTTATATACATGTCCTCTTTATGGAAACAAAATTACTTAAAATAGCACAAAGTACAAATGCAAGTATTTTATCAACTTCACTCTTACTGGTATCTTTCTTCTTTTTAAGAATTGAAATGCAATTTTCCATTTGAAGAATCTGTCTACATGCATGTGATTAACTCCAAATGTTTTAATTTGGGAAACATTTCCTGCAACCATGAAAACATTCTGCCCAAATAAGACTGCAAAAAAGCTAAGCAAATATGTAGTGCACTAAAAACTTATATGCTGAAACAAAATAAGAAAATGCATATTCCCCATCTTGCCAAAACTGAAAGCAATACATGTATATTGAGCATCAAACAGTCAATGGATTAGAAAATAAATGCATATAGGATTTGACGGAAGCATCCAGGATCCATCAAATAACTGAAATACACATTGGATGACTGAACTAAGGTATTAAAAGTGTACTTGGGCCCATGTGTGTTGTATGGCAGAAAAACCTTCTTTGAACAGGGTCCTTTGCAAGGCACCGTAGTGCTACAGACCTGACACCATGAAGTTACCGACTACCCGAGTGGGTCAGTTTCACAGAATGGCCCAATTTTAGCAAACATCAAACAGCTTATTCTGATGAGAGGTTGCTTTGGACAAGTGCACATGGCAAAATATAGGCAAACAGTGGCACGCTGAACCAATCTAGCTGCCTCACTGTAGAGAAAGTGGGGTTCTCGGTGTCGTCTGATCATGGATTAATGCCTTCACACGTAGATATCCTGTAGCCACTATGTAATGACAGTATTTTGGTAACTTGCAGATTTGAACCTTCCAGTGGCTAAGGAATGTCATATTTTATAGCATACATATACATGTAGATGCATGCATACAGAAATAATTTTCATATCGTTGATAAGTGCTTAAAGTTACATGGGATTAACATGAAAACTGAGAGCTGTATTGCCTGAGCAAGCAAAAGTTTACAAACAGACTAAGGGATGGAACGATTGACCAACAGACTGATGGACTGACAGTGGATGGACAGACACAAGTGATGGTGTAAGCTCTGCAACCTTTGGTCAGTAGAGCTAAAAACCATTCTGAATGAGAACACAAAGCAACCTTTGTGAATAACATGTCCCTGGTGAACAGCTTGCTGTGGCATAAACTGGTACTTAACTCTTGAAGTGCCAAATTTTGGACAGAGTCAAAGGTTTTTCTTGGCACGCATTGGGCGCATTGCACCCAATGTGCACCAAGAAAAGCTGTTGACTTGGGATATTTTCTCTGAAACCAGAGGCATGCTGGTACTTGGATGAAAGGTCTTTTTATGAGGAATACAAATCTGAGATCCTAATGATAATTCAGATTACATGTAGTTTCACTTTAGTAGATTAACTTCAGCTGTGATTGGCACTAAAAGAGTTAATATAGTGGCCAACCAACACAAACATAAGAAATGTCGTAGACTAAATGATGGGGCAATGGGTACACAAGAATACCTACCTATTATGTCATCCTCTTCCAGAAGATAAATGTATGACTTCTGAGACTTCTCGACCTCAAACACATCTGTGGTAGTACTGAACTTCTGGTGAAACAAGTGAGCCTCTCTATACAGCAGGGCCCCACTACAGCAACAGAAGTTGACAATAATTAATGTTCACCTTCTGTTCCAGCTCCTGCCACTGTAGGAATACCACAGCTCTTTAAAACCCACTCCATACTAGCAACAGTTTTTCCCAGGTGTTCAGCTATAATTACTGGGGATCTGTATATTCAAATTCCACATAAGCTTTCATTCCAGAACCAATTAAGTCAGAATAAAATGCACAAAAGATTTTATTCCAATCACAAACTAACACAGTCAGTTGTTTTCTTTATGAGAATAATGTTTTCTTTTTTCTATTTAGATGATTTTTTGATGGTTCAATTATATGACTCCCATTCGAATAAGAAGTGATTAAATTTTCAAGTACAGTGGTCCCACTCTTCTAAGACCACCCCAAGTGCACCAGAAAAATCTGGTCTTACGAGAAGGGTGGCCTCTTAGGAAGGGGGAAATAAAATGAAAATACCATACTTGATGCATGAAGAAGTGGCCTTTGTACAGGGGGTGGCCTCTCGTCTGGGGGTGGGGGTGGGGGTGAGGGGCTTACAAGAGGGGGACCACTGTATTCCCTTCAACTGTGTGCAATCTGGTGCAATCTGACCCTCTTGTACAAAATTATATTTTTTCAAAATCATGTATGCATATTATTTTATGACCACCATACTTTTTTGTGAGAAAATATACCAAATTGAAACATGTTTTTCAAGTTTCAAGTCTACACATGGCATTTACAGCCTGTGTCTTGATTTTTAGCAAATTTTCTAGAAATTGTGAACATCATGGACACTTCTGCTGATTCTTATGATATTTACTTTACTTGACCAATATTGCATAAAAATTCATTGCAACTGTATGTATGTATGTAATTCACTTTTAACTATTTATAAAGGTTACCATGGTAATGTTTACCCAGACAGTTGTGGTGACAACCACTTGTTTCAACCAAAAAATATTCTCATCTGCATATATACAAGTATAAATTTTAACAATAAAAATATTTACAAGTGGTATAACCTTCCAAACTTTTTTTTCTCTTAATCAGGGTATGAACCTTCAGAGTATCCAAAGAGAGTTACTCCACTCTTAATTCTACAGTAGATCTGCTTAACTAAATTAATTATCAAATGTAGTACTGGCATTCTGGCCATTAAATGGGCACTGCCCATGTCTTTACAAGCAACTGAACAATACTTTGAAGAAGTTCAATGACATTGCTGTGGAGAGGTCATTTTGATTTACATTTACATCAGTTGTGTGATTATTTAATAAACAAACTTACCCAATAAAGACTGCTGTTGTTGCGGCTGCAATACCTTGGGGAAAAACAAAAGAAACCAGATCACAGGGAAATCAATACTTGATTAAACACACAAACATGTACATGTACTAACAAAGTTGAATACATGTATTGCTGCTGTTGTCTCAAGAACACAATTTAAACAGATGACCCAAATGAGCAATGATAAAACATCACTTTCAGCATAAATAAATACAGCAGTTGATCAAACTTTTGAAGCTTCACTTGGATTTTTGTTGACTGTGTTATGCTGCTTTGCACACCAGGTGGAGAGGGCTTGAAACTCCTCCACTTCAGTTTACAAACACCACCTTTCACTACAATTTCTGATATCTTAACACTTTGCTGTTTACACGAAATACGCCAATTTCCCCACAGCCGATCACAATACAAAGCTAGAGTCATAAATTTGTATCTGAAAATTTTGCTGTCAAGCACTGTGTGTCATGCCTAATGCGTTTGTGTAGTCAAGTATAGTAATTTACCGATGAGGATTTTGTTAGTATTTGTTGACACTTATTAATGAAACTAGATAACCCAAAGGATGGATGTCCCCTGCCAGATCATGACAACTAAGTTGTGACGATACAACACTTAATGTAAGAATATTAATTGCCCTAAATAAACATGTATTGGATCACCATGTCTTTGAAATTATGTTAAGGTCATCCACAATAAGGCATACATAAAACGTTTGCGGAATGATTCTTTGGTACAAAAACAAAAGGCCTAGCTTTAATATAACTTGCAATATGGAAAAAAAGTATGCTGCAAAATACACCTTTTGGAGCTCTGTGACCTTGAAAAGAGGTCATGGTCAACAACAAGGTATGGGCACATGCCCTACACACTACATCTGTGGTGTAAATTTCATAATTTTACCTGAAGCAGTTTATGGGCTACAGGCTATGTGGAGCGGATGCATAGACAGACAGACAGACAGGCCGCAGCCCTTAAAATCCCTAACTACTCTCAGTTCCCCTATACCACCGGGGGGGGGGGGGGGATAATAATTGGTATTTTTATGCTTCACCAAAAAGTGCACATAGTCTTACACACACACCCCAGCACATGCTGTGTACGTTTGTGAAAATGCTGACAACTCTGACTGTCACCAAAACAAATGTAACTCTGGGCACTTGTTGACAAAAAAAAGTGACTCTTCTTTTACTTAAGCCAAGGAGATACCACCCAACATATAGAACACATATGGTACACAGAGTTTCAAAGTACTTTCTCTAATAACATTTTTCCAGGCCAGAATAAGACTGAGTCAACAGCTCTCCTTGGCACATGTTGGACACAATGCATCCAACCCTTGCCAATGAAAGCTACTGACCTGGGACATGTCATCATGATAAGTTTTACCTACAATTCTCAACAAAAGTGTTTTCCACTAGCATGGAATACCAAACTTTATACCCGATACAATTCTCAGCAAAAGTGTTTTCCACTAACATGGAATACCAAACATTATACCCAATTACATTTTTCATCTGCATGATTTTTGTGCTATTTCAGCAAGAAATGTTAAACATGATGGATTACCATTAGACTTTCAAACTTTTGCCACAATCTCTACTGGACTATAATGCAGACCTACATGTTCATGTTTACAACAAACCATTAATTATACAGCTGGTCAGCATTGGCTAGACTCCCAGTAGCACAGTGTAAAATACATGCATGCCATCCCAAAAAAGTTTGAGCCCTTCGTACGATGTGCCGACCTTCTCCGGCAGACTGGACTTTTTACAAGTAAAATTTTTTGCCATTTTATAATATGTAGCATTACCCTTGTTAATGTTGCGTTTCATGGGATTGTGGTGAGTTTACGTCATATGATAATGGCCAGAGTATATATGTTTAATAAACATCATGACCTCAGTCAAACCTAAGGACATACAGTAAACATGATAACACTGGCCTGGCCAGGCTTTTTATCTTGTTTACTATGGTGATAGCTGTTTTTCAGAACACATTAATCATCTCTCTGGAGTTAGAAAGTTGCACAACATGACAAATATACATGTATATTGTCTGGGTGAAGTAAATGTATTGTCTGGATGAACCAAATATAGATGTCAACAATCAATTTAAAAAAATTATCAACTAACTGTATATATACTACCAAGGCCACATCTTGTTCGTTTCAACATCTCACTGACATAGATTTATAAATCAACACAAATACAAAGGTTCCAGTTTAAAAGACCATACCAACAGCAGGTCCAAAAGAGGTCCCATCAATGAAAGTATACGGCCTCTCCTCAGAGTTGAAATAACACAGAAAAGATAGCACTTGTAACCTGACAAATGTGGTCTTTTTGTGTTCACAAATGTATTATTTACCTATACAGATCTTCCACCAGTGTACATCAATATGCATATACAGTAAAATCTCTCTAACTGAATCTCCGTATACCGAACACCTCTCTCTGCTGAACACCATTTCTCGGTCCCAAGTATATACTTCCAGTGTAAGCAAACCTCCCTATACCGAACACCTTACTATACCGAACACTTTTTTCCGGTCCCCAGGGTGTTGGGTATAGGGAGGTTTTACTGTAGTTATTTGACTGATCTTGAAAGATCACAATAATATATGAAGCACCAGTCGTGGTCTCAAACAAGTGGTCCCTCATAGGACGTAATAACATGAAAAGTACATGTATTGACAAATTATCCTAGCTAGTGGTTTTTGCAGACAGCGTGGTCTATTGATGCAGGAGTGGTTTTGAAGACAATGTGGTCTAGAAGATAGCGTGTTCTATCAATGACAGAAGTAGGTTTTTCAGCACAGCATGGTCTATCGATGACAGGAGTGCTTTTTCAGACAGCATGGTCTATGGATGACAGGAGAGGTTTTGAAGACAGCGTGGTCTATCAATGATACGAATGGTTTTGCAGACAGCATGGTCTATCAATGATAAGAATGGTTTTGCAGACAGCATGGTCTATCAATGACCGCAATGGTTTTGAAGACAGTGTGGTCTATCGATGAATGAGAGGTTTTGAAGACAGCATGGTCTATGGGTGACAGGAGCGGTTTTTGAAGACAGCGTGGTCTATCGATGATACGAGTGGTTTTGAAGATAGCTTGGTCTATCAATGACAGGAGTGGTTTTGAAGACAGCGCAGTCTATTGATGACAGCAGTGGTTTTTGAAAACAGTGTGGTCTATCAATGATACCAGTGGTTTTGAAGACAGCGTGATCTATCGATGACAGAAGTGGATTTGGACCAGAGGGACAACAGCGCACGGAAATCCTGTGGCCAATATGCTGCACTTGAGCATGCCTTTACCAGTAGCCATTTAGCCAAAGGCTGATAGAGTAATAGATGGCTTATCAATGATAGTGTGCAAAGAAAATTTACAACACTTCACTAAAGACTGACCTATTTTTTTCACTTTCAATGGTGAAACTACAGTAGCCAGAAATTTCAGCATACAGTTTGCATAAAGCTGATACTTTTTGGTTTTGTCTCTGAATATAAGCCACTCATGCATCTTGGAAAACAGCAATTAAAGTCCACTGTCAGTTCAACATTTTCCCAAACTGTTTATTGTGTTTATTTCAGTATCAAAAGTTGACAGTGTCACTTACTTTGGCTACCAGAGAACCCTGTTATTGCTGTAATATTTGAAGTAGATACAAGACATTGTACATGTAAAAGCTGAAGGTACAGAACCATGGACTAATTAATTCCCCATAGACTTCTACTATTGCCTTAAACTCAGATTTAGAAACACCAATTAATTTCCCATTGACTTATACAAAAGCTTTCAACTCAGATTTCCATGTACATGTATTTCACCCACTGCTGAGACCTATCATTCAATTGTCTCTTCATTTGTTTTTACAGATCCACCTTAAAAGTTGTGTGACACCTAAGAATGTCTGTAAGTTCAGTACATTTTTGTGTTTTTTTAAAGTGAGGCATTTTTGGCGGGCCCCAAGTATGGCCCACATGTGCACAGAGGTAAGCGAATGTGGATGACATTTTAAGTGTTCAAAAATATCACTTGCTTGCATCAAAGTGAAAACTTTAATGATAAAGCCCAGCTATACTCTCTTTACAAATATAAAACTGTCACAACTGTATCTGTGACTGTCATCTAAATATCATTCAATGGATGCACAGTGTTGTCTGAATACACTCTTCCATTTTCGGCAGCCTAATCCTTACTTGCCAATTTAATTTTCTCCTTCCACCTTGAATTAAGGCTGAGTCAACAGCTTACCTTGGCATGGGTTGGACACTAAAAAAAAAACTGTTTATCTGGTGCATGTGATCTTGATAGTCTCATCTACACTTCTGAGTCAAATTGTTTTTCAATACTGTTGAAATTAGTTGACAACACAGAGGCAGACCACATTTGACCACTAGCCAGGTTTTTTGGCCAGTTTAAGGGGCCAAGTACGTAAAAGGACAGTGAAGTCCCATCATACATTAGTCCCTCCTTTGAAAGACCACAGCTACGAGAGACATCTGGTCCCTACTGATGTCCTCTAGATGCTGACTTTTACTGAAAGATCACCTGTTCCACACAACCACTTTAGAAGCTGCCTTTGGTGTGGTCTTATACAAGTTTAACATGAATGGTTTTTTTTCTCTTTTTTTTTTTCCTCATAAAAATTACCATGATAATATCAGGGCATGTCTACGTGGTGCCTATATAGTCACTTTATGCCATTTATTGTACCTGTATATTGCAGGTATACAGTGGTTGCTGCTTTGAAGGTCACCTGTAATGAGAGGCCATTTTTTTTTTTTTTAAAGATGAAGTCCTCCTGATACAAGCTTATTTCTCTAGTTAATTTACTTGTATTCTAAAATCACTTGTAATATAAAATCACCTTTTGATGGCATTAGGGATGCGCTTATTTTGAAGCACTGCCGTCCATGCCTGACTCCATATACACTGTCCAGGTAGTGACTGTGTTGGCTACAATGACCTAGACACACTCACATGCCTACATCCTTGTTATTTTCTGCATATTCAAGATAAAGCAGTACACTACTTAACTCATTCCATACCAGTCCCCGATTTTTCCGTAAATTTACCTAGATTTAAGACAACAATTGCATATTTAAACTAGAACAGACTGATTTTCCAACAGAAAATCAAATGTCTCCCGGTGGAACACTTACGTCTCTGAATAAGCTACAGGTGATAACAAATTACAAATGACCAAGTTTGCTTGAAAATTACAATCCTATTTTAGCTCTCACCTAGATACATTACTCTAGCAATTTTCATCAAGTTCTTCAAGACTTATTGCAGAGAAACCAATTTCACATAAATGACCCTGTGACCTTGAAAATTAGGTCAAGGTCACCCAAATACAATCCCAACCTTGGTCTTACCTTGATACATAATCCTACGAAGTTTCATTAAAGTCCATAAAGTTCTTCAAGACTTGAAGCACAGAAATCTATTTAACTCATTAACTCTTGCCTTGTCTTTCTATCTTTCTATTGCATTGTCCTATAACTCAATATATAGACTTTCAACAAGGGTGACCAGCTATATTTTGAAACTGTGATCCCAGTTTATATGGTTCTTTGCACGCCAGACATTCCAGAAGAATTGACCCTGGTCACCCAAAAATTAGGTCAAGGCCATTGTCCTTTAAACTTGACACAGACTTTAACAAGGGTGATCAACTAAACAAGTTTTGTGATCCAATTTAGCCTATCTGGTTCTTGAAATATTGCATGCAAGAAATTTTAAGCAAACTCATCGTGGACTTTGAAATTGGGTCAAACTTCAACTTGTCCTTCAAACTTAATGCAAATTTTCAGGGGAGGGGGGGTCAACTGTAAAAGTTTTTTGTGATCCTAGCTTATCTGGTTCTTCAGATATTGTGCACATGAAATTCCAAGAGAATTGACACTCATGGCGACCTTGAAATCGGGTAATGGTCATTGTCCTTTGAACTCAAAGTACACTTTTAGAAGGATGATCAAGTATGAAAGTTTTGTTTTACTAGTTTATCTGGCATGTGTAATTGGATATTACAGTGTAGGTAATAATGTGACTGTTGTACTATGTATCACTGACCTGACATGTAGGTCTGAACTGACCTGTGTATATTGATGTCAATAAAACCTACATACCTACCCACCCAAACCCATCCATCCATCTATCTATCTATCTGTCTGGTTCTTGAAATCTAATGTGCAAGAAGTTCAAGACACACAAATACACGCTGTTGCAATATATTCACCTGCCTTCCTGCCTGCCACCCCCACCCAGCTATTTTGTTGTTTAATACAGAAGTGTCACAATAGGGTGCATCCCACTAAAGGGGATACATGCTGGATCTATATTTTATTGGTGTAGTCAAGCTGTAAAGGTGTCCCTAAATGACCTGGAGGCTGTAAATCCGATGCACACAATGCAATGACCTTAGTTATTACCATGATGACCATAAATTCACCCAGGCTGACTGACCTCACTTGACCCAACCCCCTGAGGTACACAGGGCAGCTGGTACTACATGTAAATCGATGATCTCCAGAAAAGCCACATTTGTAGTCTTCATGCTTGTTCAATAAATGTTACACTAACAAACAGACTAGAACCAGGTTGCACTAACAGACAAGTACCACATTGCCCTTAAATACAGGGTAAATATATACTACAGCTCTCCTTGGGACACTTTGTGAGCAAAGTGTCCCAAGGAAAGCTGTTGATTCAATCTTAAATCAGTGCTTTAAGGGTTAAAAAAATTTGTTGACTGTGTAACATAGCACAACACATGAGCTTGGGAGGCTTTTTCCTTTTATATCAATTTGGTATCCAGTTTTCCATGTTATTGTGCAGGTGACTGTTACTGGTTCCATTGGATCTTAACTATGAGAATGACAGCCAAAAGTTCAAACAGTTATACACTTCACTCATCTCTACATGTAGATAAACCCAGCCAAATGATATCTGAACTTCAGTCTCATTGTCTATTTCCTAAAAAATGACAAGATTTAGAAGAAAAAAAAAACGCCTCTTTCAGTCATCATGGAAGGTTGTATTGTGAACAGTATTTTGTCAAGACCAGCCCCAATTTTGACACAGCTTAACTGTATTTCACAGACTACAACTTTATTTTCTAAAATAAATTAACTCTTCACACCACAGTTTGGGAAATCAGGGCTTGCGAATTTGTGTGTCTGCTAGCCTGGAACAAGGCATATTTCAATCAGGGCAAGCTACAATTCCAAACCCCAGCCCTGTGGGCAACCACAAATGTTAGTTTTTGAGCAGGTTCCTGCCATGCACATGATGTACAAGTTAACTTCCAGATGAAATGTACACATGTACATGTTTTGCTATAAATCTAGTAATGGCCGTTTCACTTTACAGGGCTTGACATCAAAGACTTTCGTTACTTGTCCTACACCACTTCTTGTCAATAAATTCAGACAAGCAGCATTAAATCTCTATTTTGTTTAAATTTTTTAGCTGTTCTGTCTAAAAATTCACTTGTTTCAGACCTTGGGGCTTGCCTTATTGTCAAACCCTACTTTCTCTTGAGATGATGATGCAAACAGACGTTTCAATTTATTTGAGCTAAGGAAAAGTGGCAAAACAGTACATGTATTTCTTTTGTTCACCAGATGATGTTCGCTTCCCTGACATCCCAATCGTATGCACGTACTATGCAAGGTCCAACAAACCACAATATTTTTAACAAGAACTATTTTTTAAGGGATGGGTGTAAAGAGTGATCACATTAGAACAAGAGAGCAAGTGCAAAATGTCAAACTACATGTAACTCGTTATGAGGAAGAAAAAAAAAGAACAATTGGTGAGAATCATTCAATATATGTTCAACATCAGCTTGTAATTGGACGGCAAGTTGTTTCCAGTTTTCAAAATCCACTCCCTCTGTGGATATGTCAGCTTTTCATAACTTTCAATCTTGCCCTGCACACAGACATTTACATCCAAGGTATGATGGTTAATTCTAACAAACTAAAAAAAAACCTGGTTGAATTATATTTGACATAAATTTGGTGCTTCTACTGTAATTCCAACCAGCAGGACATTATATACCTGTGTGATGCCAGCTCTGTAAAATATTACAGATGGAAGTACAATGAAACCTGTTTTGAAAGACCACCTGCCTTCTCAGACCAAGTTTACCATGTCCTTTTTGCCATCTTTCCCATGTTATTGCACTTCTATTGAGAGACCACCTGCCTTGTGACCACTTTTGGCCTGCCCCAGGGGTGGTCTCTCAAAACAGGTTTTACAATACTAGTACTATCTACATGTACATCACAGCCTTTTATCCATATAACATATCTGAAATATGTGCACATACATGTATGTCCACCACTGAATACATATATGTGAGGATCATCACAAAGAAAATCACCTGATCAACTTTTTTGGCCTCAATTACCAAGAAAATGTGCTCAAGGTCATGAATATGATACAATGTGCAACTTCCAGACATGATATGCATTTTGGACAAATTTGGTAACATTGGCATCATTCTTTTTACAGATAATAAAATACGTCAATTTTAGTGAGTTAACATGTTGAAAACAGCTACCTTGAAGCACTGTCCAGCAAGTGAGAGTTCCTTTCGTGAACCTGTTATCTCATATTAACAGTAATTATAAACACTAATTGATTAAAAAAAAGTCCCTCCGATTGTGAAAACAAAGGAAACTACTTTCTCTTCAAGATACAATCAAAGTACCAGCAAGCTCACCTGGAGCTAATTACTCGCCTTATCTGATAAATTAGCATTAACAAACACTTAGGAATACATCAAAGATTATACCCAACCCTGGATTTTACCTCAAATCCCCGGTTGGAACCCACTTAATACCTAGCAGGTATAATTCAGTACTTTCCGCCAAAGCTGGCGCTGCAGTCGACGCATGCGCATAGACGCGCAAACTCGCCTTGCGGGGTTCAGGCTTGTGGCACCATTGTGAATGAATAGGGAGGACACCACTTTTTAATGCCTGCAAAGTTGTAAATATGTATATATATAGTTAGTTTTTTATTTAGCGATATGGGGGGTAAAGATCACTGTGCAGTGTTTGGGTGTTGCAATAGAAGAGGGAAGGCGGGATGTGAATCTTTGTCGTTTCACCGAATACCAGCTCGACAGCCTCAACGCGCCCGGTGGATCCACGCCATCTCCAGAAAAGAGAAACCCACCGATAACTGGGTTGTTTGTAGTAAGCATTTTGTAAATAAGAAACCCTCCAAAGATAGCAACAATGTAGACTTTGTACCGACATTATTCATGGGAAAGCAAGAGACTGGGGAAATGCCAAAACCATCATGCGATATTTCAAAGCGGTCATTATACTGCATCAAATGGCTTGACAATCATTGATAACGACTCTACTTTAGTGAAAAGATTGGCTACAGAAACTTGTCAAAATTTATATACTGAATGCTTAACTGCTCTTAAGCGGTCACCCTGCGGCAAACAAGTTAATCGTCTGACAATAGTGGGCCACACATAGCTGCTACCCCACTGCGTACCAGTAAGTCACGGTAGCCGTTTCAGCCTCAAGGTGTCATAATCCCATTATCAGGTAATGAGCGCTACCGCTGGCTTGGGCCCCAATGGGGTGTGAAATACACAAACGTGCGCTCTGTGCCTGGACAGTTCTACTGCCATTAACTGTTACGCTTTCCTTGTCATTTTACTGCTTTCCCATTATTCTGATAGAAATTAAATTTTCATATTTGGGCAAAGGACCGTTTTCGTACTGAATAGATATAAACAATGAAATAATCCACGAGGAAATCTGCCTCCATCATGTGCACTTTTTAAGCGAAAGTTGTGCTGCTGAGTCTCGCCTTGGCAAGGTGACTGCCGTCTTGCAAGTGTCAATAAAGTGACGAAACAAAATTAATACTCTGGTTATGATCACAAGATACAATGTAACTATTTTGATACATATTAACCCTTAAAGTGCTGATTTAAGATTGAGTCAACAGCTTTCCTTGGGACACTTTGCGCACATTGCGGGCAAAGTGTCCAGAGGAAAGCTGTTGACCAAGACTACTTTTTGCTTCAGACAAGGCTTGCTGGTATTTTAATGAAAGGTATCTTCATGAGGAATTTGACTCTTTTAACCATTATATTTTTAATGGTAATGAGAAAGCAACTATAGCAGTGATTAGCACTTTAAGGGTTAAACAACAGTAACAAGTTCTATCTACAAAGCAGAACCATGCTAAGACCGAGTAGAAAAAAGCCACAACTGACCAGGAGACACAAAACTTTTTTCACTTTGCCGGCTCTGAATACCGCATCTGCCCTGTCTAACACCCTTCGTATAGGTAAATTTTCAATGTCTTTTGCTTTCATATTTATCAATTCTCCATTGGTTAGATAATCTGTTACAAATCCAAGGCTGAGTTTTGGCATAACGGCAAGTTTGTCAGTCCATTGGTCACCACACCCATTCCATATGTCTGCAAAGTTGATACATTCATGACCGGCAGCTTGATCTGATGTTACTTTTTTTGCTTTAGTTGCACACAAAATCCTGTGAATGAGGCTTGCTTTTTTCCCATTCTTCTTTCTCCCAAGATTTTGTAATATTTCCTTCAGTTCTGCGTTTGTTTTTTTTGGCGAGATCGCCCTCTGTATACATGTTCTCAGCCATAGGAAATACACTGTGAGTGAATGGGCTCGCGTGTCCGACCCCCGCAAAAGCAATTTTGGCCGCGAGAGGTCTCTGAATATCATTTGGAACCGCAGCGCTGCGTAGTGGCGGCAAGGACTGAATTCATCATGAAAGTCACCCAAAAGTTTTGCAAAATTTAACCATTAGTCTGATGCTGATTTTGTGTAAATTTTCTAGTTTCATCACAATTTATTATCTCAATAATGAATTTAATATGTTTGCAACACATTTTAGTCAATATCTTTGTAACACTGTAAGTGGTGCCATTAGCTTTTGGCATGCTTTCATTGTTTTGGCTAATCAACATTCCTATGAAGTCTTGTGATGATTCATGCAAAACTCTTTGCAAAAATACATTATAAAAATTTCACATTTTGGTCCATACATTACATAATACAGGGCTCTACAATTCTCTTTCTCTCCTGTTGCCCTCTGGGCTTGTAGTTATGGGATCTTACTAGTCCCCTGTTCCACCTTGCTTGTCCACCTAAACAAATCTAATTTATAAAATCCAAATTTCTGGTTGTCCCCAAGGCTAGTACAGTGGAATCTCCCTGTTACAGCCACCTATGGGACTGAAAAATATGGTCTTAATAGGGGAGTGGTCTTAATGGGAATATAAATTGAAGGAAAAACAAAATGGGTCTGTAAAATGGTGACTTTATGGAGGTGGTCTTAATTTGGGATTCTACAGTGCTTTGAGATTTCAACTTGCCCCGATTCAAGTTTGACTTGTCCTGGGATAGCAAACATGCAAATTGTTGAGCCCTGATAACACTATGCGTGGTGCTGCCAATATTGATGGCAACCTAGTTTTCCATACCTGGGACCACTGGTGCCATTAGCCAAATGCTAATGTGTCATTCATTTGGCTAAAGAAATTTGCAAATGGCTAATTGATTTTAAGAGGAATTATATAAGAGTTAGATTGGATTCTGCAGTGATTACTGTTTTATTTCCTGATTTGGCTACAAATATTGAATGCCTGTATCTGTTCCTGCATACCCAGTCTATATCCCCTGAATGCCTGTATCTGTTCCTGCATACCCAGTCTATATCCCCTGAATGCCTGTATCTGTTCCTGCATACCCAGTCTTTATCCCCTGAATGCCTGTATCTGTTCCTGCATACCCAGTCTATATCCCCTGAATGCCTGTATCTGTTCCTGCATACCCAGTCTATATCCCCTGAATGCCTGTATCTGTTCCTGCATACCCAGTCTATATCCCCTGAATGCCTGTATCTGTTCCTGCATACCCAGTATATATCCCCAAAGTTATGGATTTAACTTGAAAACTGTGGACTGGATCACACTGACCTAAAACTAGACATCCCTTCAATGCAGGCATTGATTGAAGGGTCTGCCATTTGCTCAAATTAGGTCATGGTGATACCAAAATCTAATCAGGTCATCTTGCTAGGTAAGGTAAGCATATTGCTAAATTTCAGCAAAATACATGGAGGCATTCTGTAGATATCGTGGTAACGACAATGTGTGCATTTGGACAGGCATCCGGACGGACGGAGTACCTGAAAACAGAAATGGTCCCCCATGGGGCAGACCCTTAAAAAAAAAGGCTTATGAGTGGAGAGACATGATGGATCCTAGGAGCTCTGTGACCTTCCACAGATCACCAGAGGCCAACAGCATAAAGATGCATTGAAGTACATGTATCTAATTTTTTTCAAACTTTAAAAAGCAAGTCTCCTCAGTCATTGGCTAACAAATTGCAATCTCCCCTGATCTATACTTCTTACTGTACATTGTATGTGTAAAGGATTGGTGTCCAGTGTGTTGTTAGTTACTGGGAATCAGTAAGCTGCCACTGGTGGTCTGTTGAAGATGCAATGATATTCGTGAATATGATCAGTGCCTCTAAGTCTCCCACCTTGGCAGGAGATCTCCCGCTTTTTCCTGCTTTTTTTACAAAGTCTCCCACTCTTCTGCTTTTCACAAAATGTCTCCCACTTTTTGTAATTTTTTTTAAAAAGTAGCAGTATTCCATCGGTGGCTGTAAAGTTGAACTGTTTTGCCATGTTGTTGTACTAGATATGTGCAGAAATTGTCTATGAAGGTGCCTAAAATGGCTCAAAATGCAGGATGTGAAGGTGCAAATTTCAAATTTTTCCTGCCTGGGGAGCATGCCCCCAGACCCCCTATATATGCTTAGCACTTTCGGTGCTCACCCTCCCACTTTTGAGTACCTGCAGGAGGCAGATCTCCCACTGTTAACACAGGCTAGCCTGGAGGCTCTGTAGGATTTCAGTATGCAAGAGATTAAGTGAAATCAGATTTGCCACATATGACTAGCCTAGGAATCATGACTCTGTAAACAATTGAAAATTGTGCCTTCATTGTACAGGGTTATTTTCCTTGCTTGTCATTCACATGTGTTCTATTACTTTATGCTGGTGTTAACTCATTCCATACCAGTACCTGATTTTTCTATATATTTACCTAGATATAAGACGACAAATGGGTATTTAAATTCTTCATGAAAAGAGCTTTCATTCAAGTACCAACATGCATGTGGTCTTAAGTCAGTGGTTCTGGCACTGCCTGGCAAGTCACCACAGTATGGAATGAGTTAATACATACAGCAAATGTTCTGTCTGTATGGCTATACACTTGCAGGGTTCTAGACCAGTGCAATTTAATCATCCGTAATACACATTTATATAATGTATTAATCATCTGTAACATAGTTACATAAACTAAATTGTTTATAGAGCTGCTTGAGGGTTTTTTTTTCTATCAATTAGTACATTATGTGCATCTGTGCACAATTATCATGATTATGAACACACATATTTGTTATATAGGTGCTTGTTAGTTTGTATTAGACATGCATCAAGGCATAGCGTGCTTCAAAATAGTTGCCTTTGTGCTCAGTGTATCATATTTTTGTGCCCATGTGCACAAAACATATATCTTTTTTTTTCTCATGCATGTGTCCATAATACAAATGTAATGGAAATTACAACACTGATGCAAGTTCATACAGCTGCATCACATTGTACTACATGTAAATATATTTAGGCCTACATGACCTGTCTGTATGTAGCCTGGTATTGTACTGGTACATACATGAAAATGTGATGGTGCAAAAGCACAGTGCATCCTCTTGTATGAGACATGTATAGGTCAATATGAACCTGATTTGAAAAGCAGCTGATGTCACTTTGGCCACTCAGCCCTGGAGGTCATTTGATTCCAAAACAGAAGAGCATCACCACTTGTCCCTACTCTATGCACAGGCTTGTGCTTACAGCATCACCACCTGTCCTCTCACCATCCACAGGCTTATGTTTACAGCCACACTGTACATCCACAAGCTTGTGTTTACAGCCACAATGTCAGCTGTCTTTGGCTTTCATGGAACAGCTTGTGTGGACAGTCCCTTGTGTACATATGTATGTACATGAATTCATTTGTTTCTTATTTAGTTTTTGTTTGTTTGTTGTTTCTTATTTAGTTTTTTTTTTTTTTGTTTGTTTTTTATTTTTTCATATGAAAACATTAGGCATCTCAGAAAGCTTGTTGTTTCATCTTTAACATATTTCTCTGCAGTTTTTTCCAGTATCTGAACATGCAAACTCTCACCCTGTCCTAAGAAAGTAACTACAACTAGAAATTAAGATTTGCTTCAAAGCAAATCTGTCTGTGTGCATTTCAAAGTTGTAAATATTAAGTGGTACAACTTTTGTGCTTTGGTACTTCACATTCCATTAAGCTTATGGCTGGATGAAAATTTCCAAGTCCAAATGACCTTGAGATTTGACCTTTAACCTTTACAGGTTACATGTAAATTGCAAAAATGTACAGTGTTACAATACCCACAACTTAAGTCCAACATGATTAGAATTGGAGGGAAACTGGCCAAGTTATGGCTGAGTGAAACTTTCAAAGGTCAAGATGACATTGACCTTTGACCTTTAGGGGTCACATGTAATTTTCAAAATGTGCAGAGTTGTAATAGCTACAATTTGAGCCCAACATGATCAAAATTGGTGAAAATTGACAAAGTTCTGGCTAGAAGAAAGCCACCATTTAAAGTGGCCTTTCACCTTGACATGACCTTTGACCTTGACATTTGAGATGACGTTTGCCTTGCTATGAGCAAACTTATGAGCAAACTCCTATACACTTGGAACTATATCTACTATAGTACATGTATATAAGATATTGAAGATTTAAAACTTTAATTAGCCCTCATTTGCATAATTTTGAAAAGTATAACCTCTCATTATAAAAAGGCGAGACTTCAAAAGTATGCAGTGTTACAATAGCTACAATTTGAGCCCAACATAATCAAAATTGGATAAAAATTGACCAAGTTATGGCTAGAAGAAAGCCACCATCAAAAGTGGCCTTTGACCTTAAAATGACCTCTACCTGAAGTGGTCCTTGACCTTTAAAATGACATTTTGACCTTGACATGCCCTTGAAATTTGAGATAAGTTTTGCCTTGAAATGAATAAACTCCAGTACACTCGGAACTACATCTAATATGGTATATAAGATATTAAAGATTTAAAACTTTAATTAGCCCTCATTTGCATAATTTTGAACCATGACCTCTCATTATAAAAAGGCCACACTTCATCTATAGAAGTATAATTGTGCCAAGTTTGGAGTTTCTACCTATAATACTCTTCAAATGAAATGTCAGAAAAATTTGCCTGGAAAGAAAGAAAGAAAGAAAGAAAGAAAGAAAGAAAGAAAGAAAGAAAGAAAGAAAGAAAGAAAGAAAGAAAGAAAGAAAGAAAGAAAGAAAGAAAGAAAGAAAGAAAGAAAGAAAGAAAGAAAGAAAGAAAGAAAGAAGTATAGCACCTAGTTTGAATACAAGAGGCTGGGCATCAACAGCAACTTTCAGCAATGATTTGGGGGAAACAAGATTGTTTTATAGCCTAATAATAATTCACTGCCCCAACTGTGGTGGTTCCTGTCTTTTACTGTTCCATTAAAAATATGAAATAACAGGAACACCATGTAATGAATAAAATTGGTATGGATCAAACTTGTCATGGTACACTAACAAAGTTTGAAGATAACCCATTGTACAGTGTACAGTTTTGGAAAATCAGTGGACAAAAAAAAACAAAAAAACCCACACATTCGGGGGGAGGGGGGGGCGGGGGAAGCACTGCTACATATATGTACCTCTTGAACAAAATTAGAGGTCTTGGGGTACTAAGAGAGATAGCCTTACTACCGATCCTAGATAGTGATAGGACCTTGAAAACCTTCCATAGTAATGGTAACCCAGGATCAGAAACAAAAAAACAAACTTGCAACCAAGCAAATGAGAGCTTTCATTTTCTGTGGTTTCCCTTAGGAATGGCCAATCAGAAAAAAAAAAAAAAAAAAAAAAAAAAAAAAAAAAAAAAAGGTACTGCATGAGGCACTGTGGACAGATGAAACACAGGGATATTTCTGAATTCAGAGTTAACAAAGCAGCACCTGCCTTGCCTCCAAAGCAGACCCAAGGTGTGTATTTTGTCTATTCCGTTGTGTAGTAACACAGAACTTGGTCTGCTTTGCAGGCAACACCTGCCAGTAGAATGCTATGAATGTTTGTAGGTGATATTGCCCATTGACCAGCCTACACTGGGCCCACTGCAACACTTAAATTGGGCATAATGAGGCTCCAGACAGTCAATACTGCCTGCATAATCATACCCATGAGCACCTTGCCACAATACTCTTCCACTCTTTTTAGCTTCGCTGATAATTCAGGTGAGTTTTTAGGAGGGTGAGGCATCCATTGTCCATCTGTCATCAGTCCACAATTCACATTTTCAGCTTCTTCAAAACCGCTGGCAAGATCCACTTCAAAGTTTGTGGGGATGTGCTTGGGCGAGTCTCTACCAAGTTTGCTCAAATGGTCATGGTCCATAGATTTTTTAATTTTTAATGATTTATTTGGTTCATGTTTGGGGGAAATCTTAAAGAATCTTCTTCTCCAAAAACACTAGGCCAATTACTTTGAAATTGTATAGGGACACTTCTGGGGACCCCCAGGCCTTAAGTTGTTCAACTGGTGGCGCAGCAATTTTTTTTCTATTTTTTTTTTTAATGAATTTTTGTGCGTTTTTGCTATTTTCAACTTCTTGTTGAAAATCATATCTCAGATTTTCTGATTTTTAACGAATTTTTCAATTCTGGTGCTTGTTGGTCAATGCATACATTCCTATTGTTTACAAGGCAAGTCAATGGGAATTGCAATGGTAGTTTCCATTTTCGACCTCATCTAAAAACCTTTTGCCAGATTCATTTCAAACTTAGTGGGGATGTGTCTTGGGTGGGTCTCTACCAAGTTGATTCAAATGGTCACGATCCAGTGATTTGGGTTTTTTTTAGGAATTTTTCTTGTTGATTTTACACGCCTATTGATTACCATGCAAGTCAATGGGGATTGCAAAGTCATTAGGGTTTGCAATGCTAAGTGACAATTTTTGACCTCTTCTGTGAAACCATCAGCTAGATTCACTTCAAACTTGGTGGGGGTGTTCCTTGGGTGGGAATCTACCAAGTTTGTTCAAATGGTCACAGTCCAATGATTTTTGGATTATTTTTTGTTTTTGTTCATTTTTTGGCCAAATCTTCAAAAGTCTTTATCCTTGTATATACTCCGCCAATTGCTTTGAAATTGCATAGGGACACTTCTTGGTATGAGGGTGATACATGTACAGTTGGTGAGTGAACTTGGCCTCGTTTCCAAGGTCACACGGCGAGGTGCATGAAATTCACTATTATGTTAACTTGAAAACTATTAAGGCAAGGACATTCGTATTGCACATGCTAGTTGTCCTTAATGAGGGCCAGACTTAGACAGTAGATGAGTGACCTTGACCTCATTCCCAAGGTCATAGGGCCACCTGCTCAAATTGTACTGTCCACCTGACAAGTTGAGAGCTATTTGAACTTGGACCTTGATGTTGAACATGATGGTTGTCCTGAGCAAAGGCCAGACTTGGACAGTACATGGGTGACCTTAACCTCATTCCCAAGGTCACTGGCACCCACCCTTACATGAATTTTACTTTTCACATTGTAACTTGAGAGCTGTGGAAGGTCGGACTTTGATGTTAACCTTGTTGGTGCTCCTCTATTTAGGAAAGATTGAGACCGTACATTAGTTACCTTGACCTCCTTCTCAAGATCACAGGGCCCCTAACATGAATTTTATCGGTCGTGTGAAAACCTCAGAACTATTAATTTTGTACTGTGACTTTGATCTTGCACAAGGGGATAGCCCTCTATGAAAGTTAGATTCAGGTCAGTGACCTTGACCTAATTTCCAAGGTCATAGGGCAACTTAGTCAGCTGAGCTCAGGACTGTCAGTCCTCTGGTTTAGTTGTTCAGTCAAATTGGGACAGTCCATGGAGTTCAGAATGAAGTAGAAAAGATTTACTTCAAAGCAAATCTGTGTATGTGCCTAGAAAGGAAGGTTGCTACTTTAAGTTTAAACCTTCAAACTGACATTTGATCATGTGGTGAAAACATCTAGCTAATAATGGTACTATACACATTCTATTGCAATTTAAATTCAATAATGGATAACTGTTGGCACTACAGCACGGACTGATGACAAAGTGGTCACCATATGGTAGCATAAAAGTGTTATGCCTGAGAGGAGTATAAACAACAAATCGCAGTGATGCACATAAACATATAATTGACAGCTGACAAGAGTTCATGGCTTATTGTATGTCTGGTCTATCACAAATATGTACAAGTGTGCTCCTGTTGCTCCTAATTTGCATTATTTCAGCTTCACTGATAGGGTTACAGTATAACACGCTGTTCAGGTATTCCAGCTTTGGTGGCATCTGAGTGCTAAGCTCTGAACAAAATGCATGATAGACCAACATGGGAAGTGAGGTGGCACATCTACACATAATATTTAACATTTAAATTTTCCAAGTTCCCCCTGATAGGTATAAATCAAAATTTTATAACTTTGTTCATGGTTTACTGGCTGCACCTACAGCACACACCTATGTATTAAAGTTGGAATGACATCTCTACCTACAATATTGAAGATATTTAAACTTTTCAAGTGCCCCTAATCATGCACCTAGATGCACCCATGATTCCTCCAAGAAACGGGACAGTAAGGCATCCAGAAAGTTGGAAGGATGGATATACTTGATTGGCACAGAACTCAAAATTTTGTTTGTCATGTCAAGACTACTGGGACTGGTGTCTCGGACAAGTGGTCAACACAGGCCGTGACAAGGTCAAGCCTCTGGGCAAACAAACGTATATGCACAGCCCAAAGAACGATGCATATAGACTATAGTATAACACGATGAATTTTACAAATTATATACAATGCCATTTTTCAACCTGTGTATGTCTCACCAACTTTTGAAGCTCTGAATCTTCCACGTTTCCCAGTTCCTCCTTCTTTTGTTGCATCCATCACAGACTTTCCAGGACCAGATGTTCCGGAGCTGGAACCTCGACTGGCACCAGCACCACATTTGCCAGGACTAGCAGACCCCTCGGCTGCAGAAGGCAAAGAACCTTTAGTTTTCACTCGTTTGCCAGTTTGTCGACTAAGCTGTCGAGCACTGCTCATTCGATGCATTACAATGCAACCCCAAGTCATGATACTCTGATCAGCCCTGATTTCTCTATGACACCGCGTCTTCTAGATCAACTCCTCTTGCCTGTTGACAGCCCATGAGTCAAACGTCAATAAAAACACGCGGTATCAAAGCTAAACAAAGTTGACCTAGATCCACCGGGAAAGGCGGAGGCGGAACGCCGCTGTGTTTACAAAGCCAAAGTGGCCAAATCAGCGAACGCAGATAAACTCAAAGTCCCATGCAATATGCTAAATTAAAGAAAAAATCCGTGCTGTGTGTGGTTACATTTGACGTTTCTCTGCACAAAAAAGGTCGCAATACAAAATACATTGCATGCTTTAAGTTGAGAACACTTGGTCATCAAGTTTCATGTTCACTCTCCTCCAACTTCCGGTCATGTATTCGCTCAGCTGCATCAAAATGAGGCGATGCAGGCAGCGCCCACTGCTGGCGAAATATATAACAAAGTTTAATCACAAGCGATGCCTGTTGCGTGCCCGTACGAAACTAGCATAATAATATAAATCTTGTTATCAAACTTTTCAAGTCACTGATACTACCAATATAATCTTATGGTAGTGAGGTGTGGAGTGTATTTTACATGAAAAATTTAACGGTGACAACCTATTATCACTTTGTGACAAACCTCCTGCTGAGAGTTTGCATGTCAGTTTTTGCAAGTATCTTCTTGGTGTAGACAGGAAAGCCTCAAATGCGGCAGTCAGGGGTGAACTAGGGAGTTTCCCAGTACTAATTGAGTCTATTTGCAAAGCTATCAACTATTGGTTGCATATTCAAAATAGTGACCAGAACTCCTTGGAGTATAAAGCACTTTTTGGGAATTATGTACTACTAATGAATGACAATAACAGTTGGGTTAAACACGTTAAAGAAATACTTGATTGTGTAGGCATGCAAGAGACATGGTTTAATCTCGGAGGGAACAATCCCCAACGTACTGTTAAAATACTGCGAGAAAATCTGCAGACTATATATAAGCAACAGAGGTTAAATCTAATTAATGGTCAGCACAACAACTCTAACAAATTGCGAACCTACTGCAAATTTAAATTTGGTCTCGAAACTGAATATTACCTACGTCAGAATATGTCAGTAAAACAAAGAAAATTTTTTACTAGACTAAGATTAAGTGCACACACTTTGGGCATTGAAACTGGAAGGTACACTCGCCCTTCCACACCTGTAGACCAACGTTTTTGTAAATTGTGCGACTCGAACAAAATTGAGGACGCATTCCACTTTATTCCACATTGTAGTGTCTTACAGAATGGAAGTCACAAGTTCTATACAGATTTGGCTAATATACGTGATCTGCAGTCTTATTGCAATCCACAGATGGATGAAAATAGTAAGTTTAAATTTATCATGACCATAGGAGATGGGAATGACATAGTTCGAGCACTAGTCATTAAATATATCAATTCAATTTTTGAGAAAAGGTACAACAAACTGGGTTTTTAACAATTACACTGGGTTGCACCTGTCAATTAGTGATAATGTGAAGCCTCCTTTGAATCTCTATATGTCTTTTATGTGAATTTATATACAGCTTGGCCACTTAGACTATACCTTTGTATTAGGTTGTGTCAATAAAGTTTCTATTCTTAGTCACAGACCTCGAGATATTGACCGCGCCCCCGAACGGTCAATATCTCGAGGTCTATGCTTTAGCGAACAGAAATGTCTAAGGGACACTAAAAGTGTCTCTATGCACTTTCGAAGCAACTGGATGTGCGAACCCAGCCGTCTTGTTTTTTTCCAGGAATTATTCTTTCTTTCTTTCTTTCGTTCTTCTGCAAAATAAAATCAATCAATCTATCCTAGGGGACCTTGAAAGGTCAAACTGACATTTTGTCTTCTGTCTCAGTGGATCTTGGACGCATTCTTACTAGAAAACAAAGACTGACAGTTCCACTACCTAGGCTAATGGCTATGGCGTTTCTTTTGGTGTTGTTATGTCTGGGTGAGAACTCAGACATTTTTGTTTTCCAAAAATTCTTCTTTCTTTCTTTCTTTCTTTCTTTCTTTCTTTCTTTCTTTCTTTCTTTCTTTCTTTCTTTCTTTCTTTCTTTCTTTCTCTCTCTCTCTCTCTCTCTCTCTCTCTCTCTCTCTCTCTCTCTCTCTCTCTCTCTCTCTCTCTTTCTTTCTTTCCATGGCACCCAAATTTGTCCACGCGGAATCTCAAACTGCTTCACCTTCAATCACTATATTTGGCACATATATTCATCTACCAGTGAAGTTGAGCACCTGGGTATTGAACTGTTATGTCGTTCATATTTGTGCAAAATTTAGGGGCAATTGAAATTTGTAAAGCTACATATCTTCAAAACCATCACAGATATAGATACCATTCCAACTTCTTCAGGTTTATGATGAAACCATGTCCATTGAGCTGTGAAGCAAAGTTGTAGGATTTTAATCTGTGCAACTTAGGCACATATGGAAAATTTAAATCGTGAATATCTTCGAAATTATTATAGACAGAGATACCAAACAAACTTCAATTTATAGGTTTGTGATACCGCCATATCCAATTGAGCAGTGAAGCAAAGTTGAAAGAATTAATTTATGAAAATTAGACACATATGCAAAATCTAAATCTTGAATATATTTCAAAACTGTTATAGAGATACCAAACCTACTTCCATTAATGGGTTTGTGATACAGCCCTATCCATTGAACAGTGAAGCAAAGTTGTATGATTTTAATTTATGCAAATTAGGCACACATGCAAAATTTAAATTTTGAATATCTTTTAAACTGTTATACATAGAGTTGCTAAATCAACGTCTATGTATAGGCTTGTGATACACCCCTATCCATTGAACCTCGAAGCAAGGCTGTAGGACGTTAATTTATGCAAATTTGGCACATATGACAGGTGAACATATTCTATATTATAGGCATACCATTGGAATGCATTACTAAGTTCCAGAACCTACAAATAATTCCCAGTCTGAAGTCCGCAAATCTGCCCTGGTCAGCAAATGAAATGCAGCATTTCAAATAATCCTGGTCTTGCAGGCACCCAGACAGATTTGCTGTGAAGCAAATATACTTCTCTAGTTCTTTCTTTCTTTCTTTCTTTCTTTCTTTCTTTCTTTCTTTCTTTCTTTCTTTCTTTCTTTCTTTCTTTCTTTCTTTCTTTCTTTCTTTCTTCCTTCCTTCCTTCCTTGCAGATAGACACAAAATTTCGATGTGCATGCACAGGTTTTGGACAACAGCAAATGAAAGTTTTAGCCCTGTCTAATGAACCATGAACCAAAAGTTGTAGAATTTTAATTTATGCAAATTTGGTCAATATAAAAAAAAATGATATTGAATAGCTTCAAAACTATTATAGATAGAGATGCTATTTCAACTTTACTTATAGGTTCGTAACATAAATGCATCCAATGAACCATGGACAAAGTTGTAGGGTTTTAATTTATGCAAATAAGGCGAATATACAAAATCTAAATCTTTAACAACTTCAGAACTATTATACATAGAGGTACCATGTCAACTTCAATTTGCATTTTGTGACATACCCACATCCAATGAACCATGAACCAAGGTTGTACGCTTTAAATTTATGCAAATTAGGTGAATACACAAAAATTAAGACCTTTGAATAGCTTCAAAATTATTATAGATAGTGGTGTCCTTTAAAATTCAATTTAGACGTTTGTGACGTGGCCACAGTCAATAAACCAAGAACCGAAGTTATAACATTTTTATTGATGCAAATTAGCCTAATACACAAAATTTAGATTGTGTTGAACAATGACAAAGCATAGCATTTCAAACTGTTCATTTCTAAGGCACCCAGACAGATTCGCTGTGAAGCAAATCTTCTTTTCTAATATTGAAATTGGTTTTCCGTTTGTGCCTGAAAGAGTATTATTAGATTTACAAGTAAGTTAACACTAAAATTTAGCACCTCAAAATTGGTTTTCCAGGAGTACCCTGCATATACCATGTAACCGTTTAATTGAAATATTAAATGAATGAATGAATGAATGAATGAATGAATGAATGAATCAATCAATCAATCAATAAGACTCATAAGGTATTCGGGTCCTCTTCGGTGTTCATTTTTAAAGTTGATTTGGGGACAAATTCGCGTGGCGGATAATAGAGCACCCTTTGTGTTAAATAATGGAGGAGGAGGAGGAGGAGCAGGAGCAGGAGGAGGAGGAGGAGGAGGAGGAGGAGGAGGAGGAGGAGGAGGAGGAGAAGAAGGAGAAGGAGAAGAAGGAGAAGGAGAAGGAGAAGGAGAAGAAGAAGAAGAAGAAGAAGAAGAAGAAGAAGAAGAAGAAGAAGAAGAAGAAGAAGAAGAAGAAGAAGAAGAAGAAGAAGAGGAAGGGGAAGGGGAAGGGGAAGGGGAAGGGGAAGGGGAAGGGGAAGGAGAAGGAGAAGGAGAAGGAGAAGGAGAAGGAGAAGGAGAAGGAGAAGGAGAAGGAGAAGGAGAAGGAGAAGAAGAAGAAGAAGAAGAAGAAGAAGAAGAAGAAGAAGAAGAAGAAGAAGAAGAAGAAGAAGAAGAAGAAGAAGAAGAAGAAGAAGAAGAAGAAGAAGAAGAAGAAGAAGAAGAAGAAGTACTGTTTCAAAACGCATTTATTGCAACATCATATATGCGTTCCGTTTCATCGTGTACGGTCGACTATCAATAGTTTCTTTAGTGCTCGTAAACCGTTCATGGTAAGCTATAATAAAATTCCTTTCACGTTTGACGTGTCCTGGAAACACAAAACGGGAATGTTTAGAAACTTCATTCCATAAAAATGCGGTCGTGGAGGATTTCAACTCAAATTAACATATCCAGGATAATTTAACCATAATGCCAAAAATCTAATATCATTAAAGTTGATCCGTGTAGGCTATCATCTGAAAACGATCACGATAGTCATACTAAACCGGTCAACATAAAAGCAAATTGTCTACGTCAAAATTGGTACACAAAACCAAACAAGAGGACTGTGACAGTCCCTTTTTTTTTTTTCTTTTAAAGAAAAGTGATAGGACCCTCTTTCACAAAGATGTAAGCCAGTATGTCAGTTTTACCTTTCAAGTTCACTCAAGATCAAAATTAATTAGAAAGAAGATTTGCTTCACAGCAAATCTGTTTGGGTGCCTTCAAAATGTTTGCAATGATACACTTTGTCATTGTTGAACATAATCTAAATTTTGTGTATCAGTGCAATTTGCACAAATTAACATGCTACATCTTTGGTTCTTGGTTCGAAGGATGTGGTCATGTCACAAACTTATAAACTGAAGTTTGAATGACACCATTATTTATCAGGTTTCAAGCTTTTCAAAATTTTAATTTTGTGTATTTTCCTAATTTTACATAAATTAAAAGCCTACAACTTTGTTTAATGGTTTATCGGATGTAACTATGTCACAAACCCATAAATTGAGGTTGGAATGGCACATCTATGTATAATGGTTTTACAGGTATTCAACTTTTAAATTGGCTTCATTTTTGTGATTCCTTTCCACGCCTAGGCCCAACATGCACTACATTAATGAATGGAAAGATTAATATTTGATTTTAGACTATTCATGCTAGTTTGTAATCTTTAAAAACTGAGTCACATGTGAAAATGCTACAATTTAAAAGGAGATCTATATTACCCCTTTCCCCGTCGGAATATGATTCTATCTTAGATTCTATCTTTATAAACATAGATATTTTCTATTTATTTGGCACAGTTGCAATAAATTATTATTATTATTATTATTATTATTATTATTATTATTATTATTATTATTATTATTATTATTATTATTATTATTATTATTATTATTATTATTATTATTATTATTATTATTATTATTATTATTATTATTATTATTATTATTCAAGGTTTGTTTGAGTGTATAGCCAAATTCATGCAATATCAAAATTGTCATTTCAATATATGTACTTTTTAGCATTTTTACCAACGAAATTTTGGTGCGTACACTTATATGATAAAAGCTCTATATATCTGACAACATAATACACAACCAGAGTAAATTAAGTGCAACATTACTAAACAGTATCAAATGTGTGTAATTACAAAATTAATGACACTTATTCATAGCCCAAGAGTTACAGATTTAGCCCTTAGTCAACAACATAAAAAAGCGTATAAGCCAGGGGGACTATATTCTACAGGTCTTGTTTATTTATTTATTTATTTATTTATTTATTTATTTATTTATTTATTTATTTATTTATTTATTTATTTATTTATTTATTTATTTATTTATTTATTTATTTATTTATTTACAAACTTACTCATTTATTTATTTATTTATTCATTTATTTGATTATTTATTTATTTATTCATTTATCTATTTGTCCATTCATTTATTTATTCACCTATATGTTCTTTCATTATTTATTTATTTATTTATTTATTTATTTATTTATTTATTTATTTATTTATTTATTTATTTATTTATTTATTTATTTATTTATTTATTTATTTATTTATATTTAAGCGTACGGTAATCGGAAAATTCCTTGGTTTTTGGAACAAGTTTTTCTACACGCAGGGGTGGAGAGTGGGAAAAGGTATTGCATGCAAGCCAGGAATTTCAGTCGCATGAGTTCCTTTCAGGCGCTGATTTGCCTTTACTTCATAGCATATTTGTCAGACAGGCCTAAAATTCTATGGGCCAGTATGGCTGAACCCCCATCCATCTAAGGTATTTACATCATATATGATTTTGAAGTTCAGGTGCTGCTTAATGTAAGAAAAGATGTTGGAACTTGATTTAAAGGTACGAAAGTCTCCAGGGTAATCGCTCACAGTTTATGTCATATTTGGTACTTATAAGCCATAAAAGGAACCCTATTACTTTTAACTGTTAGCACAGGATAAAGCCAATACAAATCTGGAAATACATTTTATTACATGGTAGGGCAGCCCTCAAAGTGCCTGGTATGAACTCTTCTTGCAGTGTATATGTGTATATATTCCTTGAAGCTTGTCGCTGCGAAAGTGTGTTACCATTCAAGACAGAAAGCCCATGTTCTCTGATGCTCTGATGGTTGATATGCCTCATGTCATTAATCCTTTTCAAGAACCATGCAACCTTGTAAAATGTAAAAGAATCCGTGTGACCATTTTGCAGCCCGTTTTGCGACAGTATTCCAACTGACATAAGTCAGGCTTAATATGAATCTCTCATCAGCTATCCCCTCCAAATAAAGAGTATAATATCAATTCCCGATCTTCGTTGCGACAGTGTTCCAATGATACAAGTGAGACCCAATGTGGACCTCTCAAGTTGAACCCCTCACTGTTTTTCATCATCCGTGTTCATACACAGCATTCATCAAGCTTTCAAAATCTAGATCTTGATCGGGCTCTTCAAGACCATTCTCTGATGAAGCCATGATGTATGCTAATTCCTGAGACAGAGTATCACCCTCTGTCCAAACAAAGTCCACATTTTCCTCCTTATTGACTTTTCATCCATAGTTAACTGGAGTATGAATTAATGGTTTTGCCACAGGAGCGTTCTTCCAGATATAAGCCTGGTAATTTGCTCGCTTAATATGCATCCGCAAGGATGCCCTGAGCCTGAAACCAATGAGGACACTAACAAGAAATTAGTAAAAAAAATGTTTGGTTCTCTCACATGCAATGATGTGAACAAACTGAGGTATGATTTATTCACAAAGAAATTTCAGGACAAATCTGCTTTGCCTTTTGTCTTCTACCTCCATGCACTTCACAAGGTCACAAACGCAGACATATTCTGGACACCTTTTCACAGTTTTCAGAGGAATTCCATGCCTTACAAAAGTACTGTTGGTGTCCCAACCAGGTAAAGCAGGAAGAATATATCACATATTTCAGGCTTCACGCCCTTGATGATATCCTTAATTCACGGCGTTTGTTTCCCACACTAGAGTCAAATATCATATCAGGGTCAATGTTCTGCACAAACCAGTACGCCGGTACCAGTAATAATCTTGCCCTAGTATAGGGTACGGAAAATAATGAAATGTACAAACTAGGAAAGATGATTTGCTGCTTAGCAAATCAGTGTGTGTGTCTTCAAAGTATATTGGTATGGTAATGTATAACTATTCCATAACACAGGAGTAGAAGTTGGAATGGCATCTCTATCTATTATAGCTTTGAAGTTATTCAAGATTGAAAATTTATAATGGTGCTATTTAGCATAATTTAAATTGCTACAGCTTTTGTTTTAGATTCATTGGATGCGCAATGGTCAACAACCCCCTCGTAGAAGTTGAAATGACGTCTCTATCTACAATAGTTTTGAAGATATTGAAGTTTAAAATTTTTAAATGCTGCTAATTAGCATAATTTGAATTGCTATAACTTTTGCTTTAGATTCTTTACATGGGCAATGGTCAGTAACCTTCTAGTAGAAGTTAAAATGATGTCTCTATCTATAATAGTTTTGAAGATATTCAAGTTTCAAAATTTCAAATGCTGCTAATTAGCATAATTTAAATTGCTTCAACATTTATTTTAAATTCATTAAATGCGCAATGGTCAATAACGCCCTGGTAGAAGTTGGAATGACATCTCTATCTATTATACATTTGAAGATATTCAAGATTTAAAATTTCAAATGCTCCTAATTTGCATAATTTTAAACATCTTCTTTCCTTTGTATAAAACGGTCAAACTTCTTGTATGGAGGTACAATCATGCCAAGTTTGGAGTTTCTATGTATAATAGTGTTCGAGAAAAGTGTCGGACAAATTTGCCGGTTATTAAGAAAGAAGAAAGAAAGAAAGAAAGAAAGAAAGAATTTCGGGAAAAACAAAAAAGTGTGTTTGACACACACACTTTAATTTCAGCAAAAACAAAAAAGTGTGTGTTGACACACACACTTTGATCTCAGGAAAAACAAAAAGTGTGTTGACACACACACTTTAATAATGGTTGGCGCAATGGTGGGCACTTTCGGCAAATAAAAGTGCCCAGTACGCCAGTACGGAAAACCCTTTACCCTCCCCCCCCCCTCCCGTGTCCTGACACAGAGCTCATTCTATGAGTGTGACAAAGTCAACTCTTGCAGTGAGTGATAAATGGTTGCAAGCTTTTGTGTCAGTACCCCCTTATGCTAGCTGAAGAGTGTAGAATGGTGATACCATCAAGCATATACATTATGTCTTCATCATTCTGGTTGGCTGATGGCATGCTGCCATCCTCCAGAAGATGTTGTCGTTTCGCTTTGTCATTCTTCGTTGAGTAGCCATCAGAGGTTGCAAGGGTCAAAGGGACAGGACTGAGACGATATGCCAGTAATCTCCCAAGACTGATATTTTTACCCTTTGAAAGCATGACAAGCTACCCAAAAAGATATCCTTCCGCCTCCACCTCTACCACCTTGTTGTGCGAACTTGTCCATTTATTAATTTGACCAATTTTACCAGAGCATGCATTCTCTTTAGTTTCAATTTCTTTGTACTGGTGAGTGGAAGCTAACAGACCTTTCTACAAGCCTGATTTCAAGAAGCGACTGAAACACTTTTATGAAAATATCATTTGCGTTTAGTAGATTATTTGCAAGAACTTCAGGGACTGGGGCACCAGATGACAGGCAATAAAGTTCAGCTTTGTTTTCCACTTCACATAGATTTATAAAATTGTCGAATGTCTGTAGCAATTTTTGTACATGTCAGCTTCACTTGCCTTTTCCTGACATAAGATACGAGAGGAAATCCTGCAAAATTGATGATGGTTTCACTTTGCCAGTCAGCAAGAATTTTTCTGTTGGTGGCCCCAATGAAGGCACAGAGTGGCTGTAAGTGTCAAGTATCTGACGCAGCAGAAATAATGGTATTTATTCTACTCTTTTTTACTTAGATGCAACAACTTCAAAAGCAGCCTCTACTGCATGCCCTGTGACTACTTCATCCGAATACACCAATTTAGTACCTCCCTAATTTGGCTCCCAATATTTTGGTCTGCTACCAAAGTGTCTTATCAGCTTTTTCTTTTGGCTAATCAGTTTTTTTGTAATATGGATTATAAGCATCTGCGTTTTTGCTACCGTGTGCTACAAGCATTTCCAAAACTCCTGTCTATCTCTCTACATTTAGGTTTCAAATAATGTTGTTCTAAACATTTTGGCAAAGTGTTCAATGCAGTATAATGGGTTTGCTTCATGAATGCCACCGACTGTCTGTTTCAACTTTCGGGTTTCTGTCAGTTTTCTTCGTATATTCTCTGCGAGAAGAATTGTGGTAATGAGCCTTACCAGCAACCAAGTTAAAATCTCTAATAGAAGAAAGGCTCATTTTTTATTGGGCAACATCTGTAATTGACTGCTACGCCATTGACGTTAAATATTTCGCAGCCATTTCAACAATGCGTTTCGCTTTCTTGCCTCTTTTTCCACAAATGAAACACTGGTGAGCAGGAAAAAAGCTGTAAAACTGTCAGAAGGGAAAGTCCGCTTCCTCGTTTTTGTTTTTTTGTTTTTATTAGGCAACATCTGTAATTGACTGCTACGCCATTGACGTTAAATATTTCGCAGCCATTTCAACAATGCGTTTCGCTTTCTTGCCTCTTTTTCCACAAATGAAACACTGGTGAGCAGAAGATATATATATATATATATATATATATATATATATATATATATATATATATATATATATATATATATATATATATATATATATATATATATATATATATATATATATATATATATATATATATATATATATACACATACACACATATATATGTATACATATACATACATAGATACAAACACAGACACACACATAAATACATGTCAAATTGCGTGTATGCAAATGAAAAATCTTGGCAATTAAGATGGAACCTCACTTTCACCTTCTAAATATAGGATAGGGCATAAAACTTGAGACTGAACTATTCTAGTATAAACACGCTTTGCTTTTTATTTTATAATAATAAAAATAGTCACAACAGTAACATACAGGGTAGGATATTCATGAATGTATATGTGTATCAGTATTAGTATGTCTTTTTTTAAAATTTGTTTTGTAAGCATTTCTTTGTCCTATAGATCTATGCTCCACTGTAGGGCATAAAACTTAAGATTGAACTATTCCCGTATGAACCTACTTTGCTTTTTATTTCATAAAAATGAAAATAGTCACAACAGTAATATATAGTTGAGGATATCCATGTGTGTATATGTGTATCAGTTTCAGTAGGTCTTTTTTGTAAGAAAATTGTTTTGTAATAATTTCTTTGTTCTGTAGATCTATGCTCTATACATGTTTATTATGTACACTTGCTTGTATCACACTGACTATGCATTAGTCTATTCTATGTACAATACAGCTTGTCCTATATTGCGCACTCTTGATGACGTCTTTAATCACAACTAACTGCCTAGAGCTTGACATGCCAACACATTTATGGGCCTATAAGGGCATAATGCTATGAACAAAATTGTAGAAACTGCAAAGAATACTTCTGACATTATAAGAAGTAAATTACACAGATTTCTTACACAGATTTTCACTGCATGAAAAAAATATTTTACGAACCGATATGAAGAAATCTGTACAATTGTAAACTGCCAAGCATGCAACATATACCGTGATGCATATACACGAGAAATAACCTTCATAAGGCCTCTTTGCTTTTGTTTCTGTTTTATTTTTTATTTTTTGTTTGTTTGTTTTGTTTTGTTTTTTTGTTTTGTTTGTTTGTTGTTGTTGTTGTTGTTGTTGTTGTTGTTGTTTTGTTTTGTTTTTCTTTTAAGTAGTTTGCCTAACAATTTAAGAACTATCAGGGATTTAAAGATTTTTAAAAGACAAATAGAATTCTTGGACGGTCAGAAATTCAAATGTAACTTTTGTAAATTTTATTTGTGACATTTTCATGTGCAGGACTTGAGTGCAGTAGAAATCTGCTTCATTTTATTTCTGAGTCCCTTTCTTGACTTTGTACATGTGTATTTTGTATCATTTGAACATGTTTTGCGGCATCATCGTCTCACTTCTTCACTTATAAATGTCTCACATATAATCTCTTTATGCATCTATCACAATTCGGTGGAAAAAAACGCTGTGCTCAGCTAATGCACTTTTAACAAAACTGAGTATAAATAAACTGTTGTATCTTGTGTCCTTTAAAGTTCTATATGATTCTAACAGTATACATAATGTTTATAACTGCTTCTGATTTAATTTTTTTCTATGTTTTATTTATTTGTATTTGTGTCTTTTTGCCCAGAACCACTTCCTAGTAGCCAATACCCTATTCCGCAGTCCGAACTCTTTACTCTCCATAAGCTAACCTGCCCCTGTCTATCCTATATACATATGGAATTACTATTGTCCATATTGCACACGTTTTTCTGTAAATTTTTGACATGGGCTGTATTAGCCCAAATAAATTAAAGGGTCTTCAGCGAGTAACTACTCAGAACATGTTTCGGAGCCTTTTACCCGTACATGTCTCTCTGAGTAGCGGCTACTTGTCTAAGCTAAATATTCAGCAAAGACAATCCACATAATAAAGAATAAATATGAAGGTGGCAAATGATGAATTAGCTAAATACGTGAAGTTTTGCTCATAAATGCAGAGCTTCATTATGAAAGAAGAATACCTGTCAAACAAACCATAGTTACTAAATTTGTATAGTACAGGTTCAGATAAGAACAATTTGACTTACCCCTTACAAATTCAATCTTTTAGAATTTTTAAGACTCTGTATCTGTTTTCCATCTCTGACTATCTGCAAGAAAAAAGGTTATATATTTGAAAGGGTGGCTTGCATATTTGTATTTGTGTCTTTTTGTCCAGAACCACATCCTAGAAGTTATTACCCTATTCCGCAGTCCGAACTCCTTATTCTCCATAAGCTAACCTGTCACAGTCTAACCTATATACATATGGAAGTACTATTGCCCATATTGCACACGTTCCTCTGTAAAATTTCGACATAGGCTGTATTAGCCCAAATAATAGGGCATGTTTCGGAGCCTATATAGCGGCTTTGCAATGTCCCAATGAGAGTCTCCTTCACCATCCGTTGCATCTCATTTTTTTAAAACCCATTTCGAAATTCGTGTGATCTATGTATTTTTTCTTCCGGGTGGAATAAAATATCTGAATTCTGGTGAGATTTGATGAAGTCATACACCTCTGGTCATCATATCAACTGTAACATGCAGCTCCAGCCTACAAATCGATGGCGAGAATGTCCCCTGCAATATTACGGCCTGTATCATATAGTGTCGATGGTGTTGGTGCAGAGTTTCTGAAGTGTGTCTGTGCAGAAGCAGCTCCACAAATCACAACTTTATCTATATACATTTTACAGAATGGTGAAAATCCCGAACAATGTTTCACAAGGCATTGTCAATCCCATCCATAAGGCATGTACTCTTGATAATCCTGATCACTACCGCAAAATAACTGTAACATGTGCTCTCGGGAAACTGTTTGAAGCTGTTGTTAATAACCGCCCCTAATATGAAAAAAGATGCATTTTCCTCTGACGACCAATACCGGTTTGGCTTTACCAAAATCGTAGAACAATAGACAGTGTATTTATCCTATCTAGTGTAATTTAAAAAAAAGGACAGGTCAACCACTATTCACATGTTTTATTGATTTCCCCAAGGCTTTTGATACAGTCAGTAGGCATGCTTTAATCTATAAATTTGTGGAAAGAGGGGTCAACAGAGCCTTCATTGATGTTCTTATAAGTATGTTTGAGAAAGCTAAATGTAAAGTACGGTGGGATTCGACCCTTAGTGACACCTTTAACACAACTGCTGGTGTCCTGCAATGTAAATAAATCAAAATATATGATCTTCCACACAAAACAGAAACACTTGCCTCTTCATCAATTACCGGATGTTATGATAAATAACCAGCCAGTTGAACGAGTTGGAGACTTTAGTTTTTTAGGTGTCTTAATTGATCATAATCTTAGCTGGAGCAAACATGTTAATTATGTATCAAATAAATTATCCCGAGTGTGTGGCATACTCTCTAGACTAAAAAACCTACTGCCCCAAAGTATATTACAACTGATTTACAATGCCTTATTTTTACCACATCTGAATTATGGAATAACTACATGGGGGTTCCACTCTTGCAGTAGACTTGTAAAGCTGCAAAAGAAAGCGATAAGATCTATCAGTAATAGCAAGTACAATGCACACACATCTCCTATCTTCAAAAAACTTGGTCTTCTTAAGTTCAGTGATATATTCAAGCTATCTTGTATCAAAATATACTACAAGTACAAAAACAATATGTTGCCTAACTATTTCAATGATATGTTCAACTATCACCAGACACAACGCACTGATAGACCCAGAAGAATTGTAACAATACCACGTAGATATGATGCAACAGAGCATAATATTCCTATTTTTAACCCCAGTGATCCCAATACTATTTACAAATACTTAACTTAATCGATTGTGTTTAAGACATAAAATACCGGATTTAATTAATGAAAATTACTTACCTGACATAGTTATGACAAAAATTGATACACACTCCTTGAAAGGCTTCTCACAATGTGCTAAGAATCATATTATTAACCACTATGAAATTAACTGTAACATGATTAATTGTCACGTCCGCAACAGACGAAATTAGTCATATGTATTATTATTGTCACTTGGTCTATCAACCTAAGTTTTGTAATCTCTGTTATCATTCAGCCTATAGTAATGTGTTAGAAATCTTATAGCGTATGAGTTTAAATACAGTAATTAAATATAGTATATCTTTAGGGTGGCCTACATGTCAGCAACTCTTCGGAGTCTTAATGTATGGTCTCCTGGTTTTTAAACATATAAATTTATTCTTGTAACACATTGTGTAATTTTGTTTAGACCAAAGAAAGCTATTCTATCTATTCTATCTATTCTATCTATCTATCTATCTATCTATCTATCTATCTATCTATCTATCTATCTATCTATCTATCTATCTATCTATCTATCTATCTATCTATCTATCTATCTATCTATCTATCTATCTATCTATCCTTCAAGAAGGTATGATCAGTCCGAAACTGTTTAATGAATTTTTAAGTGATCTTGGAAAATATCTGGATGAAACAAGTGGTGCGGTTCTTAATGACATTTTTTCTGTTTGTTGCATACAGATGATTTGATTCTATGTTCAGATACAGCTGATCAAGATCGAAGGCCTCCAAAAGCAGCTTGATGGGTTGTTAGAGTTCTGTAAAAATGGCACATGATGGTGAACTGTGGGCAAAAAATGGTGCACCAAAATAAGAACCTTTTAAATGAGATCGGCTTTGTCCATATTTTTAAAGAACAAAAGGCTGGTAACAGTACGTCGTTCATAAAAGAAATTTGGCAACATATGCAGAACAAATACAGAAAGAGATGTTTAGAACAAATTCCGCAATCTGATTCTGGGTGAACATTACGAACATACAAAATATTCAAAGAAATCTTCAACATGGAGTAAAATATCTGACTTAATTGTGTAAAGATTTTAGGTACAAGTAATTAAGTACGTAATTCTTTTATTGACTGTAAAGATCATGGCTGACCTATTTGTCACAATACATAAGATACAATACATAAAACAGTAAACATGTACGATAGCACCTGGGAATAAGATGCTGTAAATAATGGTCCTTATTCTAGAGCAGGTTTTAAGTGAAATTACACCACGTGAGTAACATAGGCCTATTTGCACCACAGATACAGTATGCACCAATAAGATACATTACATGAAGGGAAGTAGCCTACAAGGCTGCATTCACAGTACAGCTAGAACCACATTAACTAGACTAAAACTACTTTGACACAAGCTACCAATAACCTGAAGACGTGCCACACCAAAAGTGCCCCTAAAAGATAGCTTATGTAGGTCTACAAAATGTAGTGTGAACTGCATCGAAGATGAGACTCACTGTCTTTTGGTATGTCCAAAGTGTTTAACATCCTGACAACTCTCACTTAAGGAATTTTCTACATATGTGCCAAATATTACTGACCACCCTCTAGCAGTTCAGCTTAAAACCGTGCTGTAATGTAGTGAGAAAACAGTCCTTATCCAGCTCACGAAATTTGTCTATGATAATTTCCATAGTGATGCCCCCCAAAGTAACTGAAATTAGCAAAATTGTCCAGTTGTTATCAGTATTCAGTCTCTCCGTTCAGGTGTCATTGGCATGATTTTTTCAATGTACCATAGTGCAAGTGCTGTTTTCTGGTAATGGTATTGCACCAGATAGATGCAATGTTGGTGCAATAAATGATTGATTGGTGCCATATGTTTTCTTTCTTCCTGAAATTAATTCTTTCTTTCTTTCTTTCTTTCTTTCTTTCTTTCTTTCCATGTAGCATGGTGCATTTGCTGTTTTCTAGAATTGTTGCATATTGGTGCAATGAATAGGCCTATATGCTATGGACCTACTAGTGATTGATTGGTGCCATTGCCATTTGGTGCGTTTTTTCTTTCTTTTCTCCTCAATGTAGCACAGTGCAATTACCATTTTCTTGTACTGTAACGAATTGATGCAATGTCGGTGCAATTACTCTACCATTGCATTAACTATTATAACTGATTGATCATTTGATGCCATATGTGGGCAGCTGTGACTATATGCGTCAGCTTATATTTGTTTATATGGGCCAAATTATTGCATCAGTTACTGCATCATGATTGACTGTCAACTTAGTTAACTTTATTTTTGTAATTAGTTTGTGTATTTATGATGACATGTAGGTCTGAACTGACCTTGTATATGATGTCGAAAAAATTATCTATCTAGTGTGCAAAATTCCCTGGATGGAAGGGGAGGGTGTCCCGGATGACCTTCTGACCAGGCCTGTAACCATACAGCTATTATTATACCTCCATGCTACAAGTATAACTTACAGTATAAGGAAGGAAACAAGCCAGGGAGGCAAGGAAGAGTTTAAGGAAGAAAGAAAGAGAGAAAAGTTGTGCATTTATGGGTGACTTTTAAGCATGTCTTCAAATTTTCCGCCAAAGTCGGTTGTCATGCTAATAACCTTCCTGTAAGTAGTTCCAGGGCACCTGGCTGACTCAATGAGCTGCAAATACGTTTCAACATCGCTTCTTTATCTTCAATAAAAAGTAATATATATCACATTCTTATTATTTCAAATAATAAAGCGTGTTGTCGTGAATGGAAGATTTCAGTTTTTATAGTCTTTAGAGTAAAAAATATGCTTCATAGTTTTGGAACTATTTTTATTCGTTAGCATTTCCGGCGCATAGCGATGACGGGAATCTGACGTTCAAGGTCTTCTCTTGAGCTTAGGGTTCCATCTCTAAGTTCCTGAGAATTTCTGGTCTTTTCGGGCAATTCAAAGCCATAATCGACGATCTGACCGATGAATCATGAAGTTGTAAGTGCGTAGATTGCAGTGCAACCGATCATAGCTCCAGGTCCAGCGCGGAGCGGCGCGTGGATCGCCAGAAAGGGAGGAGGGGTCAGTGCAGCTTGAGGGTGACGTTTCTGTCATCTGATCAGCATACTTGGATAGTATTAGTAAGTGTATTTTAGCGATTGTTATGACCTTAATATCACGTTTTATTCGTGATATTTACGGACTTTATTGACCATTATATGCACTTGTGTATTAGTTTAGATTTTTAGGAGAACGATGTACCCTTACGTACGCATAAGCATGTGGGACGTGTCCCCAAATTGCACTTCCCGAATCGAATGCGGTCAATGTCTGCCTATCGTTTGGTCTGGCGTAGGATTGCACTTGCTCGTGGCGCACTGAGTCGCCACAGCATGTAGGTCATAGCACTCCGGATCCCTGGTAAGTCGTATATCATTAGAAATAATTGTTTCCCAACTTATCGCTGGGTTAAATAGAATTCAGAAGGCAAGGCACTGGATAATGAAAGAAATGTCTGCGTGACCGTGGCGTGGTCATGGGAACAGAATGCAACCGTGTTGTGGTGGAAGACTAGGTTTGTGTATTCACCATGTCCACCACCACCACGGGCATGACGCAAGTCAACAAAGCCAGACAAGTTTTGTCAGCACTGACAGGACAATCAGAAGTTAAAATACGAGATACGCGCTATCCGTAAGCCATTGTTTTTCCTGCCCATGAGACAAACCGACATGTTTCAAGTTCATAATCAGAGTTTTATGGAGCATAGGAATCTTAAGGATCCAGTACAAATCGACATGTTCTAAATTACACAGTATGAAAATAGGACGGTGCTATTGACAGTATGGTCACGATACCGTGTCCACAGCAAGATGTTCTGAAATCTGGCCTCACTGTACCATTGTTGCTAGAATTATGGTGCCCCCTCCAATTTACATGTTTCTGCTTTGATTCTACCCAATTGGTGATATTCAACAATTTATGCTAAAATACTCATTGTCGTGCTTCATTCCTTTTACTTTCCACTTCGAAATCATATATAACATGTAACCTGACCCTGGCTGTTACTGTGTTAGGAGTCTCGACTGCTCGAGCAGTGAAGACCCAAGCCGTGAAACCAACACAGATTCTGATCTAATCCATGGATGGCACAGTATTCTGACTCGATTTCTTGTCGGATACTTATTAGAATGATAAAATATAATTTAGAACATGTTAATGGTCTCAACAACGACGATTCTACAACACCTTGGAGTTTCAGGTGAAGGTGCCAGTTGGTGGATTCAGTTTTGTTTTGTGATGTTTTTTTATCATGGAATCCCACAGTACTTTATTCTCATGGGCTGTGCCCAAACGCATGGTGAATATGCTGTTTTGAAGATAGGGGCTCAGGTGAAGTAATGATAGTTTTAATATTTTTGGGTATCTGTGAATATGGTACCGCATTGATTTAATGCCATGGCAGCATGGCTGTCTTTACTCATCAGTAACTGCAAAAAAAGTGCAATTGTATTTAGCCTCTAGCACGCTGCCAGTATCTGGTATCGCACAGTGTGCCACCAGGCAGCCTTTTTACTCACTTGCGCAACAAGCGACATGCATGATTGAACATGCCTGGGCTCTTTTATTTTTGGCATTCATTCCAAGTGATGAACACTGAGTTGGTTGATGAACATGATTTATATTTCTGTGCACTTTCTATTTCAATTTACCTGAAAAATTTGGCATCTTAGGGGGTGTCCAGAGTCGGATATTAAGTGCGGTAACTTTTTTTACCAAGCAGCCCGAGCCTTGCAACAAAAGCAAGTGCACACAGCCTGCTCCCCCGTCCCAGGCATGATATTCTGCTATGTACGTATCTTTTTTCTGGCCATCAATCATTTCATTTCTGTCTTGTGTCATACAGATTTGTTCCATTCAAACTTCATTTTACTTTGTTATATTCTTGTTTAAGTAAACGATTGTCTTTTGGTTATTTGAAGTTATCTGGAGTTGCAATGTTGAAATTTTGTTTAAACACACCACAGGTGGCCCCAGCGTTAGCGGATCTATGTATCCTTAGCTGGGGTCATCCTGACCTTGTTATTGCATTGCTGCATTGTACTATGTTACTTTTTTCTTTTGGTCAAATAAAACTGCTCTGACTCTGAAACATTATGATAAAATTAAAACAACCAAATTTTGTTAAAAACAAGTATTGACTTGACGCATCGGAGACAGCTATCAACAACACATTGTTACGTTAAGAATAAGAGATACCACGCATTATCAGGATATATTCTGAAAGCCTGCATTATAAATCCTGACCACCTAGCGGGAAGGATTTATGATACAGGGTGTCATAATACATCCCAATAACAAGTTGTATCTTCAGTTTAAACCATGCCTCTTATGTCACTGCCACAATTTTATACTTGGAAACCCTTTTCACCACCTTAATCCAAGGAACAGTATAGAGCTAGTTTTTGACTTGCCTGTGCACCCACATGTCAGGTCTTCCTTGGCACGATCCACTTAACACGATAAGAGATACAAAATGGGCCTCAATGACCGATCATATTGGATGGTGCAGAGGATACAGCAATCGCTTCAACCTGTGGAAATCAGTGTGGGTTCGAATCCTGTTGGCGCCTTTATAATACATTTTTTTTATTTTCTGAAACAGAGCAGAGAGAACACTAGTTGTCCATGGCAAAATTGGAAGTCCATCATTGTGGTCACCCAAAGCAGTTCTCATACAAGAGACACCCACAGGTATTAAACTCAAAAAACTGCAGAAGAAATCCCTGGCAGTAACAAAAGAGGCATGGTTTAATCTTCGCTTCATCACATGCAATCAAGAACACATTGTGTTAACACAAATCTTCTCTTCGTCACTGTGTAGTGACTGATCTGCCTATTTTCCTAGCCTTCCATAAGGAATTCTCACTCCTGCCTTTATCTATGTCTAAATTTGCTCAATTGCAGTCTTTTTTTGAAAATGTGATGCAAAAATTTAGCAACTTGGTCCAAGTATCTTTGCGTTAATACGACCTTCCCAACATTGCGGACATGTCTGAGCAGCACATGATCAAATCCACCCAATGAGCAGGCTGGAAATGTCTTAAGTGCATTTATAATGAGATAAAATAATGTCTTTATTCCCATTCTGGGCTGTTTTGTGAGGGAGACTCCAGGATTATTTTTTCTTAGCCAATAGGAGAGCTTGTTACAAGGAAAGATGAAAATTTGAGAATTCCAGTGGTTTAAAACATAATGGCGGATAATGCAAAGCATCCTGACCGCAAAGTTACTATGGGGGTAAATTTTGCAGTTGTATACTTCAAAATGTCGTGAAAAATGGGCAGTTGTTCGATTTTTATCCATTTGGTAAGAATATTACTGCAAGATAAAAATATATAGCAGCCATCCGCATGTATTGCAGTCTGTCCACTATAAAACATACATGCGTGCAGGTAAATAAACATCACAGCAGGAAGCTCACTGAGGCTGGCTTGCGTTGTGCATGGCTTGAATTGACAACAGTGGTAAAGGATGTTCAAATACATTTTGGGTGTGCCTGACACCCGCCTGCTAGGGCTTCAACTGGATCCAAATACATGTATGTCACAAGCCTGACTGCTAATTGGCTCAGTCTGATTGGCTGAATGGTACTGTGATTCAAGAAATATATTCTGCAGTCAGGCAGGGTGAGAAAATATTTGTTTTCAAACTTCTTGTCTGCAGGACAAGCAACACAAAATTTTCACTTGTGCTAATGAAATGTACCTGAGTTTTGGTTTAAAAAAGCGTGGTTTAAAGGAATTCATTGACATACAGTAAGTTTATGTGTATGTTATGCTGACAAAATTTGAAATTTAACAGATGATGAATTTTGCCAATACAAATTACTTATTCATTGGACAAGTGAAATTTGAAAGTCATTAGACCTCAACAGAATTTCACTTGTCCCGGACAAAATGATCATAGGGATTGTCACACCCAGAGTCAGGATACCATGGAAATAGCATCCAGTTTCACAAATCTTGTCTGAAACTGAAGTTGAGCATCAAAGCTTTGTCTCTTGGAATGAAAAAAATTGTTTAAAAATACATTGAGAATACAAGAAACGTGGGGCTAAACTTGGTGAAGGATTTGCTACAGTGTCACTGATAATGATAGAGTCTATTTGGTCTCTACTGATTATGCACCCCCTCCTAACGGAGGAGGGACATACAGAAATTGCTTTTTTCATCCGCAGTTCTTGTCCTGGCTAAAATTTGCTTGTCCTTCAACTTAGATTGATGAAACTTTACACATAGATGCATCTGGACTTAAGGGTGTGTCATGGACCAAAATTAGGTTGCTAGGTCAAGTATGTGGGTCACAGTGATATTTTTATAAAATTGTGTCTGGGCTATAGTTCCTTTCTGTATCTAAGATTAATGAACTTGATGCACAAATGCATCTGCACATAAGGGTGTGTCATGTACCAAAAGTAGGTCACCAGGTCAAGTAGCTGGGTCACAGTGACATACCTTTATAAAATCATATCTGGGCTATAATTCCTTTATTGCTAGACTTAGTTTCATGAATAAAACACAAGAATACTGCCAACCAAGTCTAGGAGTGAGGTTTGTAGAGAGGAGCCTCCCCCCCACATGTTTCGCCCTCCTTGGGCTTCCTCAGGGGTAAGGAAGGCTCAGAGTTGAATTTATTTTTGCTAATGACATCAAAAATGACTGGTGACGTTAACTGCCCAAGCTACCGTGATATATAGAATAAGTTAATAGAATAAGACATCATGCTACTGTGATTACGTTGACTACTCTGTCTGTGGATAAATTATAAATATGAGATGTGCCGTCATACTCGTGAATACTTTGACTCGACTGTCCCAGTTCTTACTGTGGATGATAAAGTGACAATTATTGAGAGAAACTCTTAAAAAATAATTAAACTGGAGAAGTGAAGCCATGTTGGAACATGAGAACTGTATGCTCCTGATTATGCATGGACTTGAAAATCGCAATACTTATTATCATTGTTATTAATGTGGATCCTTTGTAAATAGTGTACAGCATATCTCAAGAGATTAATGACGTCACAAAGGGAATGCATAGAAGATGAAAGGAATTGTTAGCAAATTATTCAGAGTCCCTGGAAAAACTTGATAAAACTAAGTCATTAGTTTCATAAACTTTACACACACATATATCTTGACCTAAATGTGTGTCATGAAACTAAAGTAGCTCACTAGGTCATGTGTCCGGGTCATGGTGACAATCATGTAAAACTACATTACACTTCACGTCTGGGCTGTATCTGTGTTGTCCATCAAATTAGATTAACTCCTAACACTCGGGGGCAATTTTGGGATCTTGCAGAGTCAGCCACTGGGCATTTTTTGTTTTGTTGTGCAACATGCGACATGCTGGCGTAAAAGTGCTGTAACTTATTTGTTTTTGGAATTCATGCAAAGTGATCGTGACTTTTGTTGAGTAAGACCTCTACATTTCTATGTGGTTTCATTGTCAATTTAAACAGAGACTGGTGACCTACACTCTAACAAAGTGAATATGTGGATCTCAATCAGAATTGATCAAAATGACTCAAGCCTGTGTGAATACAATTGCATGGGTACTGGTCCACACATTTTCCTTGGTTAGCGTCACAAAGGATGGATCCTCATTAATTTTTTCTGAAGATAGGTTGTGTGTCATAATTGTCATTAAATTATAGTGGCAGAGTTTGTTTGTTGCTGCAGTAAATAGTGGACAAACACACTTTATCGCCATAACTGATAAACTGTCAACATGATCAACACCTGCGGCAGTGGTATTTTCACCCGAGCCATGTTTACGGCCAGTACTTTTCCGCAATCGCAGAAAACGGACAGAATTTACGGAATCTATGATCTCAAACAGAATTTATGATTTGGAACGGAAATCGGCAAATGCCACGGAAATTAAGCGGAATTTGTGAATTTTGCCTCTCAAATAATTCAAAATCACCACATATGTCATTGCATAAAGCAAAACACACAGACTGGGATCCAAATTTGACGAGTCGGCTGCGTTATCGATACCACATGGAGCAAATTTAACGACAGGCGGGACACCCGCGCGCTATAGGCCCCATTACTACCATATCTATATACTATTCATTTGCATGGCATATAGATATAATGCGCAACAGAGGTACAATGATAATAGCGCGGTCTGTTGGTGGAGGCTATCAACGTACATAGTGAACAATATGGAGTCACTTTGCCATTCGTCGATGGATCAACATTTTCCAGAGGCGAAAAGATCAACTGTTTTTCCTTTTTTATTGATCAGGACTAAAATAGAGCCCTAGAATTTGTGAAACAGAAATGAAACAGAATCTGTAGTTTCCCAAAACGGAAAAACACTCATTTTCAAATGGAAAAATACGGGCCCTACATGTTTACGTGGGGTTGACGTATTTTACTGTCTTTCTGTGAAAAAAATGGACCCTCTGCTCTATTGTACTCAAAGACTGGTTGCATGTTATCATTCTGACCAATTTACAGGGTTAAATTTTGTTTCTTGCTTTAATAATTTGTCAGTAATCGTCACTTGTGTTCATACAAATGTCGCCCATCTTGCAAGCTAGACTTCACAACACGAGGTAGCGAGTACTCCCGAACGAATCAGCGGTAGAAAAACGATGCATTTGACCATGTGATCGATTCCGGCCCCCCGACTGACCTAGAATATTCCGGAGAAACGTCTTAGGTAGTCTCTGACTAAAATAACAATGTATCTGTTTGAAATAGAAGCAGTTTTGGCAGAGTTTCCCCCAAAATACTTTTGTTTCAGGAAATGGGACAGCTTATTCTTAAAATAAACAAGGTTTTCTGCATTGTAATGATGTGAAGAACATGGTGGGCAGGCGAAAAAAAGATCAAGACTGCGATGATGAAATCACCTTTTTTTTGCACAGTTTTGCAAAGTCACATCATTCAAATTGTCACAAACAACAGCTCGATCATCAATTTAAATCATCGTAGAAGGAAAATAATAACCAGGAATTTGAGAGGGCTTTTACTCAGCCACTTTAAAAGTTCGAGTCTACTCCAAACTTGCATGCTAGGAGTTAATAAAACTTCACACACATGTGCATCTAGACATAAGGGTGTGTCATGAACCAAAAGTAGGTGACCAGGTCAAGTATCTGAGTCACAGTGACATCTCCTTGTAGAATCGTGTCCGGGCTGTAATTCCTATATTATTTAGCTTCATGAAACTTCATACACACATATATCTTGATCAAGTGGTGTTTCATGAAACAAAAGTAGGTCACTAGGTCAAGTATTTGGTCGTCTGCTATTTGTGTCAGGGATAAAATTTACTTGCCCTTTAACTTAGATTAATTTATGAAACTTGACACATAGGTTAGGGCCAGTACTTTTCCACGATCGCGGAAAACGGACGGAATTCACGGAATCTATGATCTCAAACGGAATTTATGATTTGGAACGGAAATCGGCAAATGCCACGGAAATTAAGCGGACTTTGTGAATTTTGCCTCTCAAATAATTCAAAATCACCACATATGTCATCGCATAAAGCAAAACACACGGACTTGGATCCAAATTTGACGAGTCGGCGGCGTTATCGATACCACGTGGAGCAAATTTAACGACAGGCCGGACACCTGCGCGCTATAGACCCCATTGCTACCATATCCATTCATTTGCATGGCATATAGATATAACGCGCAACAGAGGAACAATGATAATAGCGCCGTCTGTAGGGGGAGGCTGTCAACGTACACAGTAAACAATATGGAGTCACTTTGCCGCTCGTCGATGGATCAACTGTTTTTCCTTTTTTATTGACCAGTGCTAAAATCGTGCCCTAGAATTAGTGAAACGGAAATGAAACGGAATTTGTAGTTTCCCAAAACGGAAAAACACTCATTTTGAAACGGAAAAATACAGGCCCTAATAGGTGTATCTGAACATGGGTGTGTCATGTACCAAAAGTAGGTCACTAGGTTAAGTATGTGGGTCAGAGTGAAATATTCCTGAAAAATCATGTCCGGTCTATAATTCCTTCAGTTTTTAACTTAGATTAATGATACTTTACACACAGATGCATCTACACATAAGGGTGTGTCATGTACCAAAAGTTGGTCACTAGCTCAAGTATCTGGGTCACAGTGACACGTCCTTGTAAAATCGGGTCTGTACTATTATTCCTTTACTGTTTAACTTGGTTTCATGAAACTTGACACACACAAATAGCTGGACCAAAGGTGTGTCACCAAACAAAAGTAGGTCAGTGGGCTGGCTCTAGAAAATCTCTCCTTTTAGCCAAATTTTATAGGGCTTATACTGCATATAGTTGACTTTATATTCTACTTTAATTTGACTCCTTTAATGATGTTTGTCCCTAAAGTAAGTATTCTACAAAAATTCATCCGTATGAAAAAACTTCATTATGTTTTGTAAAATTCAGAAACAGCTAAGTTTTCCACCAGTAATGCAAGTGATAAGCTATCTTTTTTTTTTTTTAAATGACACAGGGGTGTGCAAATCCAAAAAAGTTTTCTCAGGTGTCCAAAACAATATATTTCAGACTGTCTGAATTTTAAACCAAATGGTCTCACTTGCCTCCCCCCCCCCCCACCCACACACACACATACAGTGGAATGGGAGTGACAACATGACAACAGTCAGCAAATAAAACAAATGTATGAGCATGACTTTGCATTTACTGTGCTTGTAATTTTTTTAATCTGTTGGTCTTACTTGCAGCATACACACAGTGGAATGGGGGTGACAACATGACAACAGTCACCAAATGAGAAAAAAAAATGTATGAGCAAGACTTTGCATTTACTGTCCTTGTAAATATCAGTTTTACATGCCAGTACAAAAATTGTAGGTAACTGGTGAGTTCTAAAGGTTACTGGAAAGAACTATTCACGTAAATCTTGATTACAAGATATGGTCAATTAAAAGGGGGGAAAAATGTACACAAGACAGCAAATGAAAAAAAATGATAAGCATGACTTTGCATTTACTGTCCTTGTAAATATCAGTTTTACATGCCAGTATCCACAAAAATCGTAGATAACTGGTGAATTCTAAAGGTCACTGGGAAGAACTATTCACATAAATCTTGATTACAAGATATGGTCTATTTAAAGGGGGGAGGGCGTACACAAGACACATACATACAAATACATGGTTGAATGAAGAGAAGAAGAAAAGTTAAAATTGCTCCATTACAGACAGGTGTATCCAAGTAAATTATCATGCTGCAGGCTAACAACTGAGCAGTTTGCTCTCAGTTTGAAAGATTGTGGTACATTGTTACTTTGGCTTAAACTCATTATGTATAATTATCTGGATCACTCAGTGCATTAAACAAAGTGTTAGCATTACTTTGGGAAAATGTATCAGCAATGTTTATTTGGCCCTCAACATAAGTGGTTTCAGTGGCAAATCCGTAGATTGTTGGTGATTTAGATTACTTATCAATTTGTCACATTTTTGAAAGTGCACAGCACCATGTACCAGCTCCCCTTACAATACTGTCTGTGCACCTGAAAATGGTGCACCATCTCTAAGGAAATCTGTAAATGTTTAATTTCTTTGAATGTGAATTACTGATAGATGTGGCTCTAATTTTGAAGGCATTTCCTTTTATTTTCTAATATGTTCACTTTGATTCAAAATTTATTGCCAGTCATCATTATATAATTTCAATTTGACTACATGTATGTTCTGTCCCCAACATAAACGGTCTTATCCATCACTACAGTGATTGGCAAGTTGTGTCTGTGCAAACATGGCCCTTTTGACATGGTTCTGGCAACTAATTTCATACTGAAACAAAGCTGTTGGACCCCCATAGGACTTGGTGAATTGAAATCTTTCTTGTAAAGATACAGCACATTGTTCTCTGTGGCTTAAATATGTATTAGTGGTCAAGATCAAGTGAATAATTTTAATACAAGCATAATAAGACAACTTCTTTTCACTTGTGCTTGGTAAGGGCACAAAATTATGATGACAAGTTGAAGTATTATTGAGGTACGCTTGGTGTTGTGAGGTTAGAATGTGCAGAGGTAATATACTACCATACACAGATTGTGTGGATTTCAGTTACATGTGGCACAAAGTTTTCTCAGGTTTCCCTTCAATCTGGGACCGCCACTCCTAAGAAATATTTCCAATTTCTGCAAGGCACAAAAAATATTTTTTTAGGAGTTGTAGTCCCTGCTTCAAGTTGGTGTTGTCCGAATTCTGTTTTATGTACAAAAAAAAAAAAAAAAAAGAACACTCAGACAATGGCCACAATGCCTCCTGAAGCTTATATATAAACTGATGATATTTTTTATGTCATTTTGACTTGTTTCTATATCACTATGTGCAGAACCTATTTACTGACAGGGCTTGAAATAGGGCCTGTTTAGACTAAGTAGATTCTGCTGCAAAAAAGTTCTTTTGTCCAATTTTACAAAGTAGATCAATTAATCAGGATATTTCTTTGTGCCTTGCAGACAATTGGAAATTATTTCTTATTTCTAACTCTACATAACTGATCTGCATACATTATGCAGCAATGATTTGATTATGCAGTCATGTTTTTCATGTCCAATGATACGAAAATGTCTTTTATAAATTCAGATATACATATGTGGTACAAGAGTACAGTTAAGTTTCTGTCCACTATAATCTTTTGATTGAATATCATTTGTTTTACCAAGGAGGGTGCCTCCTTGGTTTTACCTATTTAAAATGCCTACCAACTAGCATGAGACACACCTAGACTCCAGTCAGCTTTGTTGATGTCTGAAAAGTTGGACAGACTTTCCTCAAAATTGGTGCAAAGTGTATCATAGTAAATGATAGATTTCAGTTCACTGGAACATATTTGTTTATTGCTGTGACTGATTTGCTGAGTAGCCTATGTCTTGTCATTTTGGCTGCCATGATACATGTATACGTCAAATATTTCTTTAAATTTAACACAAAGTGAATTGAGAAGTTGTGCAAGGTTTTGGTCCTGGGTGAGATATATCATCATGTGCTCATTCACACTTCCTGTTGTTGGTTTAGTATATGGTTAATTGGAGAAAAGATAATCCTTTTGCCGTTGACTTTTGTTGTCGAGTTAGTTGTATACAAATTGCAAGGGCCCAGTTTGGGTGACTTAGGTTCAGACACTGAACTGAGTCACAGACGGTAACAATTTGATATAATGAATGAGACAACAGTTGAACTGATCATAAACAAAATGGTAGTGGACATAAGCAGTAGTAAATCAGTCAATTACAACACATACCACACTTGGTGTGTGTGTGTATATATATATATATATATATATATATATATATATATATATATATATATATATATATATATATATATATATATATATATATATGTATATATATATATATATATATATATATATATATATATATATATACTGTGCCAAAAGTGAAATTATCTACTTTGGATTTTCCCTCAACAAAAATTTCCCACATTTAGAATTGTAGGAAAAAATACATCAGATGCAGGGACTCTTTTTAGATGCGTAAGAAACATCGATTGTCAAAAATGTTCTGTTGAGAACTGTTAGACATACAGAGGAAGAATGTACAGTAATTAGTAACTGGACAGATAATTTGAATGTAGCTTTTGGTGATGAATAATGGCAGGGATGTTTTCAACAAATATTTACAAATACATGTATACTGTCTCCTGAACCAGTATTTTTTGTTATAAATTTTTGTATAGCTGGCTTTACTAATGACAGATTAACGTTGTTGAGGAAGTGGAAAACATCTAGGACCCAATAAAGATGCAGTCACATATCTAAAGTGAAAAAAAAAAAAAAAGAAAGAAACACAACTCCAGAATAACACATGTATGTTTAATGTGGGAAACCTCCCACCAATGCTTCGGGCCTCATGGGCCATTCAGGGCTGGGACGGTTTCCAAAGTTTAATAGGCTAAAGGAGTGTTTTAGTGTGTAAATGAGGTTCCATGTATAAGTTGATATTCTGTTGTAACGTCATGGGAATTAATTTACTGTAAAAGGGCTCATACACATATTGAGTAATAAGATTTTATCTTGGCATGTCTCCTGTGTTGTTCTATCGAAGTCTGTTTGTGTTGTGGTTTAAACTGAAATATATATATTTTATATTCTTACACTTCTTATATTACTGGTTCTTAGTGACCCAAATAATGTGTTATGTTGTGTGTGTGATGAGTGTGTCTGTGTGTTTAAGTGTGAGTGCATTATTTTCAGAAGTTATGAGTGTGAATGAGCCTTTTTGCAGTAAATTAACATCACTGCATCTTTATTGGGTCCTAGATGTTGTGTGACCCTGCATCTCTGCAAGGAGATCCACCTATGAACCCATTGACCTATATGCTGGTTTAGTGTTGGTTTCTCACTTCAACAGTATTAATGACAAATTTTGCAAAATGGGTATTTAAGATGATCCACTCTGTATATCTGGTAGGGAGGAGCATGAAATCATTGTTCAATTTTTATGATTGTGCATTTTCAACCAAATTTTGGGATGATGTATTTGTTTGGTGATAAGATGTCACACGCACCATTGTCAGTCTTTCCAGAATGGACATTTTGATGGATTTATATTTTGTATACATGTATAATGTGATTGGGTTATTAATGTGTTTACTAGGTAGAAAATATCTTTATAATTGCTGTAAAAACACTAATTGTAAACCTTTGAACAAACTGTTTAAAACAGTTGTGCGAGAAACGCAAGGTACTGAAATAACATAGCGTGGGAAAGGTTTAAATTCCGATTACAACAGTTACTTGTAACTCATAACAAACAGGTCCCTGACTTTTCCGTATATTTACCAAGATTTAAGACAACAATTGCATTTTTGAATTCTTCATGAAAATCTACTATCAAGATATAAAACACCGCTTGATCAAGTTTCTCATTGGTAGGGTGTGTGCATCTTGGTTTTAAACTCTTTCATGTATATTTCTTTCAGAGGAAAACTTCCAGAAACACTTCAAACAGTGTCGGAACTACAAGAAACTGACATAGATCTGTAGAAACGTGAGCAGAATCTGCTTCAACTTGTTGGAAGAGCTTGGAACATGCAGAAATCAGTTTGTTTTTCTGTGAACCAGATCAGACAACCTCATACATGCAGAGGAAATAAATTTCCTCTGTAAAAATCCACAATAAGGTGGATTAAAAGCTAAACCATGGCAGAGTAAGTTCATAACCAGGGAAGAACCCTGGTGTAGGGCTGTAAGCCCCATCAATAACAAATCAGTTGCATACTTCTTTACATCTGGTGGAATTGTATCAATTTCAGTCGTGTTTAAATTCTGCAACTATCTAGGAAAATTCTATTTGCTTTTACTCTATTCCTGTCAGATGACTGCTTGAAAAAAAGTTGCATTTTGCATACCACATATAAAAAGTTCTAGCATTGGTTGCAAGATCCAGAACTTCAAACGGTGCAACTCCAGAAACTTTTCCAAATGTTTCCAAGAACATCTCGAGAGTAAAGAAGCCAGGATGGTGAAATAAATAGTGATGAATCAATTTGTCTCTCCATGAAGTATACTGGTAGAAAGATGTCTCTGGACACGACCCTGCCAACCTCAGTGCAGAGTTGGCTGGGCCATGAGCTAGAAGTGCGAGGCATTGATGCTGTCATCTATACTCGATATATCCTGAGCATTTTGCAGCAGGAAAACTTTGAAGTTGAATATGGAGAGGCTCAATTCTTTCCACCTAACAAGAAACTCAACAAAGATGTTAAGGGAAGGGCAAAAGGCAAGCGCTGTGAACTGAAACGTAAATCTGGAGATCTTGATTCAGAAGAGATGAAGAAGACTGCAGCAGTGGAATGTTTATTGTCAGTTTCTGATGAGGTATGTTTTTTCACTTGCCGTATTATCCCATTTAGTGCTCCCGGTCCTATTTTTCTGACTCTGAAAACCTGAAACCATTCTTTTTATATCCAACATTTTAATACTATTGAACATAGCTGTAATGACCAAATGATAATGCACAAAGGAGTGAGTTAAATTTGAAGAGTGCATGGGTCTCACCAGGCACAATAAGATGTAGATGATCACTGAAGATGCTGTGAAGGGTTTTCAGAATTCACACATTTTATTGATATTTATATTTGAGCAGTCCTTATATAAACTAGATTTATTAAGTAGGGTATTGGATAAAGTCACTTAAGCATAAATCAATCCATACCTTTGGAGTTCCCGAAGCATTGATAAATATTTTCTGGATATGACTTCACAGTGGTACTACTAATTTGTTAGTGTACTGATAGATGTCACATGCAGCGATCCTGCTGGGAATGAACCATCACGCTCTACAGGGCGCAAAACGGTGATTTTCGGCAACCAGAGGCAGTTTTCGGTCAGCAGGTCTATACGGGAGAAAAGCAAAGATATGCTTTTATTTGGGTGAAATTTTTTGCAAAACTGTAAAATATACCTTGTTGTGACAGTTTATGTGTTTCATGAGAATATAACAATGGATTAGTTTGACAGGTGACCAACTTGAAATTTACATGTTCGAGTTGTTCCCGGAGCATACCTGCCATGTTGGAATTGAATGACGCCATCACATCTTATTTGCTCTCTGGTAACTCGCATTCAAGAAGCAACTTTATGTATACATTGTAATGTCTTTGTTAGGAGCTACTCAATATCACTTCTTCCATTACAACTGACCCTGATATGCTTATAGTGCTATAAATTCAAGATGACCAAAAACTGCCTCCAGAGGCAAGAAAAACAAGATACAATTAAGAGACACTTCCCGCTAAACTTGTCATGTTCTGGTTATGTGACACATTGAAAGAAAGTTCTGGAATTCCCTTGCTCTGACTGGCGTCTGCTTTTGATGGGTAAAGTGACTTTACTGCATATTTGCCCACTTTTTGTTTCTTGGTCCTTACAACCTGGTTGTAAAAACAAAATGGCGGCATACAGATTTGAACAGAGAAGGAAAAAAGGTAAAATTTTGCCAAAATATTGGGAGCTGCTAGGTCAAAATAGCCTTACCCATGACTGGAAGCCTGCTGCCAAACACGGCATGAGACCAAAATATCAAATGATGTGACGGGTGTGCAGCACAGGTAATAAATGGGTGAGGTGACCGAAAACTGCCTCCACTAACCTATGGATAATGAGGAATAGGAAAATATCAATAACAAAGCCAGATATTTTAATGCTAGTATTTTGTGAAAAGGATCTGTCATCAGAATTGCTCTGAAGCCTTATTACATAACAGTATTGCAGTCTTGACAATTTGAGGTAATGCACAGCTGAACAGATGTGCGCTTGCAAAACATTTGGTCATTCTAGGTCAAAATAGTGTTCCTGGTACAAAGGTTATATATTAGCTTTGCTGGCCTGTGGTTGCTGCAGCTTATACATTCCATCACATGTGTCCAACCATCCATAAGTCTGTATCTGTAAACTTTTTTTTTTAAACGAAATACAGTCCACAGTTTTCAAGCTAAATCCGTATAAAACTTTCAGGATTTATAAAGGATATAAAAATTTAGGTCAAACTTGATTTTGGTGGTGCTGCCTATATATTATGTTACATGGAAGAAAATGTTAAAATAATGAGAATGGTGGTTTTTAGCTGTGCTGGCCACAGGTCGCAGAGTTCACGTGATCACTCATGTCTGTCTGTCTCTCCGTAAACTTTGGGTTATGGATGTAATACTGCCCACAGTTTTCAAGTTAGCCCTGTGTAACTTTCAGGACTGATCAAGTGTATGAAAATCTTAAGTTGTTTGATATATATATATATATATATATAACTTTATTTCAAGAGGGTAACTCAGTTAGTGAATCATATTGGTTGTGTCACCTACAGTTTTGCATAATATATGGGCCAAGATGTGAAAGTTTTGAGAACGCTATTTTGAAGAGTTTTTAATGAATCAGCACAAAACTTGAGAGGAATGTGAGTTAGGCTAAAGGACAGAAATGTGTTGATAGTTTTCACACCTATCTCAACACAGCAGTTTCTGTGAGGGTAGGCAACTGAAGAGTGGCGATGGCAAACACCCCCCCCCCACCCCCCCCCCCCCCCCACCCCAGTTTTGGAGAAATTTCTGCATCGCATCAGCTGTGAACTCCCAGTCCCCATCTGATGTAAGTTCTTCACTGATGCCATAGTCGGTGAATGTACTTCATCGGGCATTGGTGTGTCCACTTGAGTCATCCAAGTTTCCCTTCACAACTGGCCAACGAGAGTATCCATGATGAGAAATTGCCAGCCTATGTATGAAGAAAAATCTGCTAGGACTATCATTTGGAATGGGTAAATCAGTTGGACAGGTGATTGATGTGAGAAGGGCACTAGGTTGTGAGGGAGCATTCCTGTTACATGGTTAGCAACGGTCCTCATGTCCAGGATATATATGGGGTCTTGCCCGGCTAGAAGAATAAGCTTTCAGCTCTGGATGACATCATTGAGACACCCTGATGTGCTGAATGTAAAGCCTGCTAGTACTCTGTCAGAGAGGGCTGGGGCTATGATGATGTGGTATGATAGAGGCCAGCATCATCAAATTGAGTGAGTTTGTGTCAGGTATTGATGGTATGGGCATTTGTTCATTTGGTAGCACTTGGCAACCCTCTTGGATTCGTTTGATGAGGTTACGCATGTTTTGATCGCTTGATGTAGCTGTACGGACATCACCCCAAATGTCAGACTTGATAATTGCAGATGTGATGGACTGCAAGTGTCACACCTGATTGGGGGGGGGGGGTCTTCCAGTAAGACACATGATGTGGCTATGTCCTCAGGAAGGTCCATTAGCACTGGGTCACCCACTAGATGGTGAGATACAGCATCTGCTGCGACACAATACACACCTGGCACTTGGAGGACTCAGAAGGTGTAGCAGAGGCATTTTAGCTCTGCTGATGATAGGTCACAGAATTTATGATTACTTCGGTTCATCCGTTAGTAAACATTTGCTTGTCAACACAATAGCATCTACAATTTTAAAGTTAGCCTCTTGAAATTTTTTTGACGTATTGGACATCCAAATACCATTACAGGGATATCATGCTGACAAAAGTCTATGAGATAGGGAGTCATGGTGGGGCCAGTGGTGGTAATTATTGGAACTAACAGCAGAAATTCATTGTTATGCTTATAGATTGAGATAGAACCACAAAATGTACACCAAATATGCATTACACCAGTAGTGAAATTTCGGGTGACCTTGACACATTTGGCTTGGTAAAGGACACTTAATTCGGTATTTTCATAAAGAATGAGGCTAATGATACCAAATGTGCCACAAATGTATATCAGAAGGTTGATTCATGAGGACTTTTTATGGCATTTCATAAAAAAAATCTTTTATAATGGTCATTAAATCTGAATTGTTGGACATATATTCATGTAGCATTACATGAACATGTTACAGGCAAGATTCTTATTTCATGTGAGGTCAAGGTGGTGCCACTAGTGGTATTAATGGGGATGCTATCATAATTCATTTTTATTACCCTGGGCACACAGAGTGCCAGAGGGTATTATTGCCCCCTGCGTCATCCGTCCGTCTTGTCAACGTTACCACAATATCTCAAAAAATATTGACTGGCTGTACCAAATTTTTATCAGAGATGCACCTTATAATGGACCAGGTTCCTATCATGAAGCAGCTTCCTCTTATTATTTTTAAACTTTTTTTAAGGAACTTTTAAAGTATTTATTTCAAAGCCATCTGAGTGGCCCAAGGGATGACAGTACCATCATATCTCAAAAAGTATTGACCCTAGCTTTACCTAATTTTTGTCACATAAGAACCTTATGATGGACCAGGTTTCTATTAAAAACCAGCTCCCTATGATTATTTTTCCACTTTTTATGAAACTTGCAATGTATGTATTTGATTCATCACAGCTTCATCAATTTTTTCGTGCAATTACACCATATAATGACACCTGAGAAGTCTCAAAGGAAAAGACAGAATTGAGGAAAAAAAGATTTTGGGCGCCAAGGGTAGTTTGTTCTCTGAAGGCAATTTTGTGATAATAAATTGAAATTGAGCTACCGAATTTATACCAATTATGCAGTAGGTCAATTATCAAATTTGGCCTTATTATGAGTGAACCTGACCTATATTTCAAGGGCATTAGGCACTGTAGAAAAGGATACAAAATTTAGTATGTTGAGAAAGAATTTAAGGCTAACATTACCAAATATGCCGCAAATATTTATCATATATATGCAAGTTTGATATTGGACAATATGGATGACCTTGACCTACTTTCTCAAGCTTATGGAGGGCAGCCTTTACAGGAACAATATGCAGGCAAAAGTTGATTATTTTAGAAGTGATGGTGGTGCCACTGCTGGTAATTATTGGAACTCAAATCACAGGTATCAAAACACATGAAGATCATTATTGTGTTAATAAATTGACATGGAACTGCCAAATTTACACCAAATTTGCATTAGGCCAATGATCAAATTTTATGTATGTTGTGTGACTTTTGCCTGTTTTTCAATGTCATTAAGCACTTAAGAAAAGACTCTAAATTGAATATGTTGATGAAGAATAAGGTTCATTATACCAAGTGTAAAAAAAAAAAATGTGCAACTTAACTACACTTTATATTACAATACCCATAGCATAGGAGAAACAAGTATCTTTGGGTGCGGTTTCTTGCCCATGGCAGAGGAAGGGTTAAACAACTAGTTGCAAAGTGCCTGTGGGGTTTCTTTTGGTGTTGTTAGTTTGGACCTTGATTGACCTTGGAAGGTGAAACTGACATACTGACTTCTACCTCCATTATTTTCCATCATAGACCCATGGTTACTATTAAATACTGGTAAAATGAAGTACCTGTGAGGTTTCTTTTGGTGTTTTTAATTTTGACCTGAGTGGTTTGAAAGGTCAAACTAACTATAACTTAAATCTTGGTAATGGTGGATCCTGTCACTTCATCTGAAAAATGAAGAGTCCAACACTGGGATTGTATACTTTAAGATGGTTTTACAGAAAAAATTATGTTATTTATATTATTTCAGAGATCACACAACCAGTTTAGTCTGTATATCCAAGGTTGGCTTAACACAGGACTGTTGTAGTCCTGTAGTTCTAAAACCATAGACTAGATCCTCTTCCAGCTTGGTGGGGATGTACCTTGGCAAGATTTTTATAAAACAATGTCGAAGAGACACAAAGTTATGTATTTGGGTCACTGATGTACATGTACTATGAGCTTAAAGTTTCCAAATGTCCAGCTGGTATATTTCTCCATTTTGAGATATTTTGGTAGATACATTTGTTTTCTACCACATGTCCAAAGTTGCAAGGTTCAGCCCTGAGAGTAAGACCTTTTTTATATCGGTAAAGTTCAACATGAACATACATAGAGTTTAAACTCACCAAAGGTTTGTCAATTTAGGACATTGGAAAATAAGAATTGACTCAAACTGACAAGATTAATTTATTTTCTAATTATTTAGAGATTTTCATTAGTAATAGATGGGAAAACCTGTATAAACATGATGTTCTTATCGAGGATGACACAATATCTACAGCTATGTGTTACCCAAATTATATCTACTATTGGCGAACATAGTTTTATAAAAGCTGCAGTGGATTTTTTCAGAGCCTGAGAATTAGCGTAAGACCAAATATGAAAGATACATTGGTACATTTTGTGTCCATGATTCAAAGGTAGTTTGTCCTTGGGCATAGTAAATATTTATGAAGTACTCCAGGCATGCCATGACTGCGTAACTTGAAAGCTGTTGAGAATGGTTGAAAAATGGAGGTTACTTAGTGCATGCCTTATAGCACAAGTGCATAGATTTATAGATGTGCAGGTTAATGTCACAGCACCAGTCTATGATTAAAGCCAATTATACCTGTAGCATAGTCAGTGAATTAGTGAATCTAGGCCAAATTCTTGAGAAAAAAAAAAGCATAATATATAATTTAGTACAAGTAACCAGAGAATATGTTATTACCCACTGGTCTCCTCCTGTTTAAGCACTGATAATGATTATCATACAAATTGAACTCCCTAGAAAATTAACATGATTAAAGAGACCTAAAAAATTCAGTTGCATAGTTTGCACAAATTTGTATGTGGTATCAAATAACATAACTCATTGTTTCCCAAAAAATTCAGCTGCTTTTTCGCAACAGATCTGCATCTGTCATATATATTGCCAGTTTTCCTATATTTTGGTTTGTCTTTACCCAACAGCTGTATTGCTTTCATGTCAAGTGGTAGGAATAAGGAAAAAAATTCATGCAGTTTACAACTTTTTAAACACGAGTCTTATTCTGATAATTTACAATTGGACAATGTGTAAGATATTTATAAGTACCGTTGCAATGGACTTGACTGTCACATATATTCTCTTGTATGTTGACTTGTATTACTGCCATTATGCTACTGGTTTTAAAGCCATATACAGACTTCATTTCACCCAAGGCAATTTCTTCAGGCTATGATGAGGGCACTTACACCAGTAATGGTACTTGATCATCTAGAAGTAACACTTTTTTGAACAAACAAATGAAATATTCTAAATATGTTAAAACTGATTAAATGGCTTCTCTTAAAATTTTTGCTTTCTGAATTTGTTGCTTTTATCAAAGAAGCTCATATGACACTGCTTAATACATGTATCTGCCCTACTTCCTGTCACATTCCTTACTGCCGCTGCAGGTGGCAGCACAGGATCCTAGTTAATGTGAATACCTCCTATTCTAAATTCAATCAGAATAAGACTTGTGTTTAAAAAGTTGTAAACTGCATTAATTTTTTTGCTTATTCCTACCACAGTTTGACAGGACAACATTTGCATATTTGAATGGATTGATAGCCATTTCATTCCATAGTAAGAGTGCAATGTTACAAACTAATCCCAGCACATCATATGGCCATCTGACCATGCTGACACTTTACAAGTTTTCTGTATACTTGTCGGACACTGGGGGTTCTGAGATATTACATTAAAGTTGCTGTCACTGGTGCTAGGCCTAGCATATATACATGTAACCATTTATCAGATGATTATGTATTACATGCCCCATGTACACAGTCTCTCTTTGTTCATGTTTACTTTCAGCTTTATAAGTTTTCTTCTCCCTTGCCAGCTGACATGGTATTATCGTTATGTCTCTGTGGCCATGCGTCTTTGCCTCGGTCTATGCACCTTATAAAGGCAATAATTGCTCACCAAAGTAAGATGTGGCCATCAAACTTATATGCCTGAAACATCTTATCAAGACCTTGGATAAGTCTGTTTCCTGGTGAGCTTGACCCATTTTTCAAGATTACAGGGGTCCTCATGGAAATGTCTTGTAAACAGTCTTTTTTGAGAGCAAACAAAGCTGCATCATTCAAGCCTTGACCGTTGAAGTGTCTTATAAAGACCTAGAATGAGTTCACTCCCTGGTGACCTTAATAATTTTTCAAGATCACAGATCAAAGTAAAAAAGGTGCCGTAAACACTTTGGAGAACAAATGCCGCATCCTTTTTTAACTTTCACAGCTGAAGCATCTTATTTTTATTATTTTTTAATGGAGTTTCTGTTTAAATTTTAAATACTAGTAGAAGTTGGCAACATTGTGAGCATTGAATCCCCTTTTAACCATTGGGCTATTGTAGCCTTGCCCTGGGCATGTTTGCTTTCAGTACAAGTTTGAACAGCCTTGCTTTCATAGCCAAATTGGTCCAAGACACAGATGCAGGGTTTTCCCCATAATGTAAAAATAAAAAGGTGATAAACACAATAAAACTCTAATTTTCTTATTTTGGGACATATTTGTTGTAAATATTACCATATTATACCTTCTAATGAACAGAAAGGAAAAGTGATAAAAGAGGGAGGTAGGCCATCTTTGAGTTAATGATGCTGAAGGAAAACACTGCACACTGCATGTTTTTGTTTAAGTATCAAAAGCAGACTTGATCAGAACAGTGGGAACAAAAGGCTGTCAAATGTCCAGAGAAATGGATAGATGTGGAATCGTGCTAATGACTGCAAATTCAGAAGTTGTGTCTTTTGTGATGGGGCTAATGAGATGATTCACTCTTATTGCAGTCCTAACAAGAATATAAAAAAAATGTGTTTACAAGGTGAACACTTTATACTGTGTAGGCCATGGTAGTCATGAAAATTGTTACTCACATAGACCAGCAATGTTAAGTTAGGGCCAGTGAGTCCAGCAGATACAGTTGTAAGTTTAAGTTTTTTTGCAGGTGGTTAGATATAAAACTAGATTGTTTATAAGATGTTGGACATGGGAAAATTATACTACAACTTTGGAAACTGTTTTAAGTGTTTAGTAAATGGTGGAAATGGAATAATTTGCTATACAGCTTTTGGAAAAACAGGTCCTCTGTTTGTCCGCAAAAAGCTCATACATGTATGTGGAAAAAATCTGAAGAAGCCACTTCCGATTTAGGTCTTTTGACATTTTCTCCACATGCGAAATTATAAAATGTATGAAGAAACTGCTACCTCCATGAGTCTACACAGGACATGTGGCTTTTCAAGAGGGAGCCAAAGCAAACATCAAAATGCCATATAGATATTGACAACATGTGTATATTTATATATCATGTTTAAGTTTATGTTCAAGAAATTCCCAACCAATGTTTCAGGCTAATTTGAGGAACCCAAGTTGAGCTAATTGCATTGCTGACATAGCAAAGTGTACATTCTTTTCTTTTCTTTCTTTTTTTGGGGGGGGGGGGGGGGCAGGAGAGGTCTAATGTGCTACATTAATTTATAAATGTATGTTGACCTTACTTTGTGACCTTTATGTCATGAAACTGATGTACTTGTACTTAGTAGTCTTGCACTGAATGTTTAATGTGTTCTGGAGTTCACCCGAGGCCAGGGTCCTGTCAGACACTACTGTTGGGAAATGGATGAGTGTCATGCATGCTCAGTTTTACTGATTTTATCATGTTTACCCATGGCTCCCTGGAAAACATACATTTGAAATGACAACGGCTGAATTTTAGTATTTCTGCCTTCTTGATAGAGTGCAGTCAGTTAAGAATAGCCTGAAGGTATGCACAATAGATTGCTATTAATAGTCATGATGCACTCTGTGTTGTTCAAAGCCAGGTATACAGTAATGACATTTTGACTGTTATGTAGATACCAATTGATTTTGCTGAGGTGGTGTTTCCAACCAGATAGGATGGATAAGTATGGCTGGTTCTTTGTTGTCATGGTAGCCTGAACTATCTCATTGTGAACAATTCAACACCCCATATTTGGCTACTGTTTTATATCATCTCAATATTAATATGGTTGTAAACAGTCAGGTGGTGTGTAATGATACCAGGCATGTTTTTAGGAAGCTGAGGGTGACCATTAAAACATATTATTTCAGAAACAAGTCACAGGTTTAATGAAAATGTCATCAGAATGCAGTATAAATTGACTTGCTAATGCAGTGGGGTATTACTGTTATTACATGTGCCTTCAGGTCCAGCAGCAAATGTGATCTTGATTAAGTCATTGAACACATAGAACAAACTGATTTCAAGTCAGCCGGCTTGTTGGTGAACTAAATTTATATTGCCATTCATTTCTAGTCTGTCAAATCTGTGAAGCACTTAGAATTATGAATTTGCTGAATTAATTCAGGATTCAAAATAATGCAAGTCTGTGGGGCCAAAAATTCAGCAGTTTTATGTCAGGACCTACAAGTAGTGCATGTCTCTGTCAGAATGAGCATTGTGCATCATAGATATTTGAATGAAATGACTTTAATGCTCAAAGTGGTCGTGCATTGATAGATATAGAAATGAAATGACCCAGAAGTACGCAATTGGCTGAGTGTGTCATGATGAGTAACAACCAGGCGTGTTAAGATTACAGTCCTCACCACATTGTTCAAGGAAGAAAATTTACGGGGGTGGGGTGGGGGGTGATGGTTATTTCATGGAACATATAACACGCATATAAAAGTTGCTTGAAGGTTTTATTAGCTCTGCTGACTTGTCAGTCGGCAGAGCTATTGGAATCCGTTTGCGTCCGTCCTCCATCTGTCTGTCCGTCCGTCATTAGACTTTTTACAATTTGGACTTCTCAGAAACCGCGGCATGGAATATTTTGATTTTGTACATGGATGTTCCCCAAGTGGACCTCCTACTGACTGTGGGAAGGAGATGATGAAATAATTTTTCTATTTTTAATTAATTTTTTGAAAAAAATAAAATTTCTTCATCTGAAGAACTACTTGGCCAATTGCTTTGATACTGCACATAGGATCAACTGGGGTCACCTTGTTCTTATTTTGGCCACCAGGTGGCACTGCAAATTTTCTCCTTATTTTTTCATGAATTTTTGTGCGTTAAGGCCATTTTTGACTTCTTCTTCATAACAGAATTGCTTAAAATTTTATCAGAATGTATATTGACTCTAGACAAAATTTTGCAAAAGTGATATAGATATGTTAATTTTTGACGAAGTTATGGGAAATCAAACTTTGCAACCATAGGAAAGTGTTACCACTGTATGGTATATATGGCCATTACATACATTTTTGACTTCTCAAAAAGCGGTGCTGGGAATGTTTTGATTTTGCACATAGGTGTTCCCCAGGTGGACTTCTACCAAGTTTGCAAAGGAGACGTATGATGATACTATAGATTTTCTATTTTTATAAAGTTTAAATTGATTTTGAAAAAAATATTCTCCATCTCAAGAACTACTTGGCCAAATGCTGTGATATTACATACAGGTTCACCTGGGATCACCTGGTTCTTATTTTGGCGACCAGGTGGCACTACAATTTTTTATTATTTTTTTAATGAATTTTTGTGTGTTAAGGCTATTTTTGGCTTCTTATTCAGAACTTCTGAACATAATTGTTTCAAATTTTGTCAGAATATAATTTGACTTTAGACAATGAAAGTTGGCGGAAATGATATGGATATATGATAATTTTTGACGATGTTATGGGAAATCAAACTTTGCGACCGTAGGTAAGAGTTACCACTGTAAAGTATATATGGCTATTGTATTTACATTTTTGACTTCTCAAAAAGTGGTGCTTGGAATGTGTCATCTTTGCATTGGATGTTCCCCAGGTGGACCTCTACCAAGTGTGCAAAGGAGATGATGATGCAATAATTTTTCTATTTTTTATGGCACAAGGAAAATACGATTCAGCATTTTTTATGAAATTTTTAATTGATTTTCTTTGAAAAAAAAAAAATCTCCATCTCAAGAACTACTTGGCCAGTTGCATTAATATTGCATATGGGGTCACCAAGGGTCACCAGTTCTTATTTTGGCTACCAGGTGGTGCTGCAAATTTTTCTTTCTTTTTTTTTTTTTTTTTTAACTGATATATACATGTATATAAACTTTGCTACCACTGTACATATATAGCTATACAGACTAGAGTGCATGTGTTGCAATACTGTAAAAGCATATTCCAGTCAGCAGAGCACAGGATCATCATGATCCTCTAGTTTTAAAACTAGACGACAGGGTCAATTATTTGTACACTTATATTGATTTACTTTTGGGTTTGGCTTGTAATGTGTTTGTCTATTTGACTGTTTGTGAAAGCTTACACACGTCAGACCGTAACTGCATATCTTGCTAAATTTAGTCACTAGGTGAAATATCCAGGTCACTGAGTCATTGACTATCATATCAACTGTTTGCTCTGTTCATCAAAGCTTAGTTCAAACTTAACCTGGAGCTTGTATCTTTTCGCTATGAATGTCTGGATGCCAACCCAGACATTTTGTTTTTCCAAGAATTTGTTTTATGTATGGCTGCGACCCTCCCCCCCCCCTACACACGCACACACACACACACACACACACACACACACACACAAAGAGAGACAAACAAATTGAATGTTAGAATTAGAAGAAGAAAAAACAGAAGTAAAAGAACAGGTTTTGAGACAGAAAGGGTAAGGTGCTATCCCTTATCAGGGCTCCCATAACTGGACATGGGAAATGCTTGACCCTTAAACATGTTAACAGGCGGGGATAAGGTCAGAGGGAAAGGTTTTTGTTTTTATTTTTGCAGCCACCTGTATCGGCAATGCACATAAATTGTACCCTATTTATTTGATAACTGAGGAACTATTTTGGATGAAGGGATTACAGTTCTGTGCTTCACATGCATGTCCATGTTCCATGGCATAACACTTGAGGTTACGGTTGTTTGGCAGGCATGCTGACTCGGCTGGAAATTCATCTTCACCTGTCTACCTGCCCATCTGCCTCTGCCCAGTATCTATCCGTTTGATCAGCATGTGCTATGTTGCATATTTTCCTGCTCACAAGCAAGGAGTGCTGCACAGAGTTGTGATCTGTTTCAATCTAGGCCTTTTTTAATGTGGTCAAGATGGCTAAAAATTGTATTCCAGATCTTATTGAATTCTTGTTTTCAGTTAGCCTTGTCAGTCTTCAAAGTGACTTAGGTACCTGGTTAGTGAATGGCCAGCTGCTGATATGTGTGTGATGTGTTGATTTAGAATATTATGATCAATCATGATCATCATAATGTATCTTTAAGAAAGGGTATCATGACAAGAAAATAGCTCGACGTTATTTTTAAAAATTCTGTTTTTAAAAAATATTAAGGACTTGACAGTTTTCATTGTATGATGCAAACTTCCTGGCTGTTTTATTTATTTGTTAATTTCCATCCATTTCATCTTTATGCAAGGGCCCAAAATCTTTGTGTTGTGTATTTTTTGATGCAGCTAGTTATTAATATTGAGCGCTGTTCCTTCCTACTCTCATGTTGGATGTTATTTTGGAATGTTATGCTGCATCCCCTTGGCAACTTAGGGGCCTTAATTAGACTGCCTCCCAGGCTGCTCACTTCTTCTACATAGCCTAGGACCTTGGTTAACTCATTCCATACCAGTCCCTGATTTTTCCTTATGTTTACTTATGGATTTAATACGACAATTGCACATTTCAGGCATGTCATTCATTCACGTATCAGCAATAATTCACTTTTTTTTCAGAAAATGTTTGAAAACAAATAGTTGTGATCTCAGTCCAAGAATTCAGAATATGCTTTTATCTTGAAAAAATTTAGTTGTTGGGGTCAGCCCTTGTGCAAACTCACTTATTTTGAAATTTCTAAGTGACATGCCTGACATTTAAATTCTTCATGAAAAGAGCTTTCGTTCAAGTACCAACGTACCTATAGTCTTAAGTCAGTGGTTCTGGTACTGCCTGGCAAGTCATGCTCCAGCTGGCGCAAGGGCCAGAACCACTGACCAATGACCGTCACCATAGTTTGGAATGAGTTGACTAATGCAACCAAATTTATCAAGGTCAACTCTGTACTTGGTATCACAACTGTGCGGGGATTGTGACTAAATTTTTTTTCTTTTTACAGCTTACTGTACCAAACCCTATAATTATTAAGTTGTGACACAATGTGATAGGTTTGACTTCAAAAAGGACACAAATGATTGTTAGTAATTTTGCACTTAGTATGTGGTGGGAGGATATGCCAAAGGCATGTGTGCATCAAAAAGTTTCAGGTACATGTTGTAACTTGTTAAATAAAAAGGACCTTTGCCTCAGGTCTTGATCTGTTGAACAATTTCTCATTTGAAAGACTACAATGAAGCTTTAATTGTCCATTGGATTATCATTCTGACCAAGTAGACCTGAGCAAGTGAAAAATGTGTTGGTAAATAGGAGTGCTTGATTTTAGAGTGCCTGGACGACAGATACAAATGAAAAACTGTACTAAAAGAATATATGTATGTGTAAAATCAAGATTTTACAAAAAATTTGATATTTAGAACATGTACCAGATATATTTGTGTGTATAAAAACTACACCATGGCAAAGTGTGATTCAGTATTTTGAAGTTACATGGTGTATCTGATCCAAAGTAAAAAATGTTCAAATACTAAAGACAAAGGATTGTCAAAAGGTGCCACACAATGTGATTTTGAGTGCAGCAACATCCTGTGTATTGAGTAGCACTCACTGTAATACTGGTTAAATCAGGCTCCACATGACATGTAGCTCCCAAATTTTTGTCTACAGTACTGAGAGAAAATGGGGGGGGGGGGGGGGCAGAAAAAACAGAGAGATATAAGAACTGTTCTTTTGTCTATTTTACAGGACTCTGGGATTGAAGGTTTAGTAGATGAATTATACCTGAAGCTGAAGGAACAGCAAGCTTTCAAAGGTAAGTACTTAACAGTATGTTGAATACCTTTTCAGTGACAGAAATTACATTTACCATACATGTACCGCATGTATTTCTGATCAGCATACTCCCCTTCGAATAGCCACCACTTTCTGGCTAAAACTACAAAACAAAGTTGAACTTGCAACATTCATTGTCAGTGTCATATCAATATTAAATTTATATTTTGCAAGCATCTTGGACTTTAAAGAGGGATTATATTGATATTTTGGACCATGCGACAGTAGTCATTAATAACTATCAAGAGACATAAGGTTATCTGTGTCAGAATTTTTGGATTTAATTTCTGTAAAAAACACAGGTTTGAATTAATTAGTGAAACCTTGCACAGAGATTGTGGTGGGTGACCTTGATGTCATTCTCAAGCTGAAGATCACTTGCCTGTTTCTTTAAACTAATTTATCTTGATGAACATCGCACTGATATCATACTGTACTCTGAGACATGACCATAAAGTAATTCATAAATATACCTCCGGAAAATGAAGTTTGGAGGTATACTGTTTTCAGCTTGTCAGACTATTTGTCCGTAGCAGAATGCTTGCAAGCAAAATATCTCCCGATTCACAGGCCACATTATCTCTGGGTTATCCTTAAGACCAGGGTCCAGAGTTTAAGGTCTGACCCTTTTCTTTCCTGACTTGTTAACAGCTTCTACATGGATTGTCCGGTAGAAAACAAGCTAGTGCCTGGCTTGAATCTTTCTGTGGTTCTCTGGGCTCTCACTAGGCCCCCATTCGAGCCATAGAACATGGCTATGATTGATCTAAAGATTCTAACCTTCTGGATGGGCTTTTTGTTAGCACTAGCCACAGGCCCTATGCACGGGGAGATACACACCTTGGATAGATCTCTCATCAGGTGGTCTACTGATGGGAAGGATGTCTTTCTAAGACCTTGCGTGGGATTTGTGTCTAAGACACAAGTGGTGTGGTGACCCCTCAACTTGCCTTCACAAGCTTTGGGGTTAAGCCAGTCTCTGGGACAATGTCTAGGTTTCAGCCAGATCAGACCCTTTGTCCCATTAGAGCACTACGGTTATACACGAGTAGGACCATTCTCATAGAGCTGAGCGGAAACCTTTGTTTCTTCCTCTTAGGCAGACGGAGTCTTAGACTGTCGCCTAACACCATCTCAGAATGGATAAGGAACATGATTTCCTTGGCCTACCAGGTGGCTGGGAAGGATGAGGAGCTGTCATGTCTTCATTCTGTCTGAGCTAATTTATTGAGTATTGTAATAGACCCTGTCCCTTTTCAGTGGGCTGAAACTGACTTGAAGTTTTAAGTCCTTTTTTCAGTGTTCTTCTATTTTTAACAAAAACAACTAAAATTGAAATTATAGATGAGCACTCTCAGATTAGGATGTTTTGGGTCAACAGCTTTCTGTGGCATGCATTGGGTTCTAAGTGTTGCATGCCCAACATATGCCAAGGGAAGCTATGGAATCGGTCTTAATGCAGGACAGAAACAGTAAAGTGAAGCATAGACTTTTTAAACATTGTAGTTCCAAAAAAATTGAAAAGTGATGGAAACTCTGGTGCCTAGATCATGTGCATGGAGATGTTCCAAACTAAGGATCTGCACAGAAGGTCTGCATTGTGGATCAGAAAGGATGCGTCATGACTAGTTATGTAGGCTTCCCTGCTGTGAGGAAACTTAAACATAACATAAATTTGATCAGGAGCACGACTTTAATCCAATTTTAAACAAAAATACACAAGGCTGATAGTTGTGATAATGTGCTTTTGCTCCTGTGTTTTGACATAATCTGGATCTGAAAAGGGATTCTTTGGAAACTATGCATCGATCTTATATCATGAGGTTAGCAGGTCCATTACCTTGCAGTGGTCCAGACATGTGCATGGCGGGTTGTATGAGCTATTCAGACATGCATATGGTTACCATGTCACCAGACTTCTCACCATAGTTTGAACTTACTTATGTTCAATGTTTGTTTATTCAGAATAATATAAGACTTAATGTTGATCAGCCAGTGCATAAAGATGGATTGTTTTGCTAGATTAACTTTGTGTTTTGCACCTGAATGCCATGTGCATAGGCTGGCAAAAAAGTTCCAACAGTTTCTTGCAGACATGTTTGAAAGGATTTGCACGGGTAATGATCTGCTGTTACAAATATGTACATGTATATGGTATGGAAAAGGCTGACCAGGTTTAGACTATCTAACCACTGGCTGCCAGTTCAGGTTAAACAACATGAAAATGTACCAAGAAATGAAAGGAAGTGTAATTTATGTTCTAGAAATGAGACGGGTGATGAAATTCATTACCTTTTTCACTGTACCCATCTCGACAAGTTGAGGAATAATCTTATAGATAAAAAATACCACAATAGACCAAACACTAATAAGTCTGGCTCCTTGTGCTAGTGTGATGAAAATATCGTTTTAAAGAGACTCAGCAGATTCATTCTAAAATAGGTTAGTAAAGTGACTAAAACTACATAACACATGGGCATCTGTTGCATGATAATATGCCTGCAGTTATAAACGTTGACATATTGACATGCTGTACATACACCATATCAACTTGTGTACCCACTTGTGGGTTTTTTAGAATAACTTGAACTTGGCACACAGTTGTGTCTGTATGTGGTACATGTACTGCCTATCATTGGAAAATAAGTTTGGATTTAAAACTTTACCATTTTTGGTGGGGTGTATCAGGATATAGTAGCTGAAGATAACATTGTGACAACCCTAGTCAGTGTACAGTTTCCATTAACCCTCAAATGGGGTTATATTACCTGTTCAAAACCTAAAATACCCTCTGAGAAAATTCTAAAGGGTCACAAGTCTTGTTCATTTGCATGCAAAGTTTGTGAAAATCTAGTCTTCTTCCCTGAATTTTCCTTCTTGTGACCCCATGAAAAAATCCTATCGGAGACACTGTTGTGATGTAATAATTTATACCCCTGCTGTGTGTCAGATTCTTATTTTCTGGCCATCAAACCAAGCTAATCTTGTATACTGTATAATCATTTATATTCCCAGGCACAAAATTTCCTGAATACACTCAAAACCAGAATTTCACGAGTTCTATTTTTCCGATTTTATGCATGTTTTCATTTCACGTTCAAGGTGCTACAGTTTTGCTGAGTTTAATATTTCTGAACTGGGTTTCCTCTGGAAAATTTGGGCATATTTATCCCACACAAAAATTTATGATTGTACAGTAACTTCTTGTACTTCAAAGAGGCCTATGTATCTGTTGGAAATTTAGTTCAGGGAATGACCATCGATATCATACCTCTTTCTCACAGAGGATCAAATCAGGTTTTGGCACATTGATCCTGTGGGGGTCACTGTTTGCCAGGCTTTATTAGTCCCCCGCCCACTTGGGGGGGGACTATAGGTTTGCACCTCGTCCGTCCTTCCGTCCTTCCGTCCGTCCGTCCGAAGCTTCTCCAGGCCATATTTCCAACACCATAACACCCACAGCTACCAAATTTAATGTGTTTATACTTCCTAGGATAGAGGTGTATGGTGTGCCAAAAGTAGGTCACTAGGTGAAATATCTGGGTCACAGAATACATATGTATGAAAAATCTTGTCCGGGCCATAACTTTTTTGTCCTTTTACTTAGAGTCATGAAATGTTACACAAATGTGAAGCTTAGTCTAAGAAAGTGTCATAAAGCAAAAGTAGGTCACTAGGTCAAATATTTGGGTCACCGATCGATATGTAAATATACAGAAACAAATTTTGTCCGGCACATATCTTCCCTATATTAATGCTACCTCTTCAATTTTTTTATGGTGGGTAGACCTTAGGTAGTAGCTGTGCATAGGCATTGTTTTGTGTGGCTAATTACTTGCATTAATTAATTATTTAACAAAGTTCGTTAAGCAAGACAAATTTTGCCCGGACCATATCTTCTAAACTATTAATGCTAGCCCTTTGAATTTTTTATGGTGTGTAGACCTTAGGTAGTAGGTGTGCGCACGCATTGTTTTGTGTGGCTAATTACTTCCATTAATTAATTAATTAACGAAGTTCATTAAGCAAGCTCAAGATACAACACAAATTTTGTCCGGGCCATATCTTCTAAATTATTGATGCCAGCCCTTTGATTTTTTTATGGTGGGTAGACCTTAGAGGGGATATGGTAATGGGCACCGTCCGTGTGTCCGTCCGTCCGTCCGTCAAAAGTGTAAACTCCATGTAAAACCTTGTCCATGCCATATTTCCCTTACTATAATACCTACAGCTACCAAATTGATTATTTTAATACTACCTGGGGAGTTGTTGTGTCACATGGCAAAAGTAGGTCACTAAGTCAAATATCTAGGTCACTGTGAAATCCATTCAAAATCTTGTCCGGGCCATAACTTTTTTGTCCTTTTACTTAGATTAATGAAATTTTACACAAATGTGAAGCTTAATCTAAGAATGTGCCATACTTTTAATTTTTTTTTTCATCTAGGTCACACCCCTATATAGTAGTCCATTCAACCTCGTGGGCGACGAGCGGGGGACTATGTATTGCTCTGCAATACTCATCAACTTGTTAAAAAACCTATGCATACAGTAGTGCACTTTGTAAATGAAAAACTTCTTGTGGTAAATATATAAATCAGTGTCCAAGTGAAATGTTTACCAAGCTAAGTTACAAAGTAACCATTATATTCAATATTTACCATATAGTTCACATGCTTCATTGTATGACAGAATCTGTATCTTTATCAGCATTCAAGAATCTAATGGAAAGGCACAAACATCTGTAGCCTGCTAATTTATGTTCAATTGGATACACACACGAGAGCTGATGGGGCCTCATCTGATCCAGTATCTTACAAGTTGCAATGTGTACAGAAGTCTTGCAACAGTGTGATACATTGTTAATCAGGGTGGCACCATATGATGAGCAGTGTGGTCTTTGGGTTGCATCCAGTAATAAGTTTGCAAACACCGGGCCTAGGAACATTGCTATTATGTCCTTTGATTTGAAGTTCTGATAGAAGTATTGAGATGTATAAGGAATGGTACTTTATTTTATAAATATGTGTACCATATTCCTCCCAGTCAGTGTCCATGTTCAAATAAGCACGTTTGGCGGAGCTGCTACACACTCACTTTTCACCTCTGTGGCCCGGGTTCGATTCACAGCCAGGGAAGCATGTGGAAAGAGTTCCTACTCTGGCTGTGCACAGTGGTTTTCTCTGAGTCCTTCTGTTTCCTCCACCAAACATGTAGGTAGGAAAGTATACGCCACCCTCTGTGCCCTGGAGAGTGATTAATATAGGCTTGGCCTGCTTCGCAATCCATGTAAAAGATATGGGGTCTGTACTTTTTAAATAAGCACACACGTGCACACACACAGCTTGGGACAAAAAGAAGTGGACATAAGGTTAATACTCTATATTTGGCTGTCTTTTATGCAATCAAACTTCTGCTAGTCCAAATGTAGGTCCAAATAGGGAACTCCTATTTTTGTAAGTTTGTAAGCATCCAGGGCACTTGATGGGCAGAAGACGAACACTACAAATGGCTTAAACAGATTCCATCTACCTAACCCACACTTGCTTATCTTAAAGATAAATTTTGTATGTATGTACATACCTACACACACACACACATTCCAGCTGATAATGATAAGAGCAGTATGATATTAAATTGTCGGTCCAAACACAACTTTCCATTTGTTGTAAGACACTATGGATTTAAATGTTTGGACACAAAGTGCTGACAGAAATGAAAATGTCGATTTTAGTGAAAAATGATTTTATTTATTAATTCTTACACAGCTGTAATGATACAATGTTGCATTTATTTAGCAATTTAACCTTATCTGCAAGGCTTGCATTTGAATTTTATTTAACAGCTTGTACCAAATCAGAGTATTATGACCCTGTTAAAATGTAAATCAAAACATACATTTCTTTTTCCAATGTAAGCTACTTGAAGCAGCTGCCAAACTTTGTTTTTAAATGGTCAGTGCCTGAGGTATAAAAAGCAAAAGGATAATGCCTTGCATTAGTTCTCCAACTTCACAATGAATTTGTGCCAAGGGTTCCATCTAACCGAAGTTTATGCATACAAATTCTAAACATGCTAAAGCCCATGTACTTTGTTACCAGAACCATGACCACTGTCGTTGTTCCATATTTTAATGCTGCTCCCAACTATAATCTACATACATATAAGCTGTGTAGTGGGATCAGCAGTTGGCTGTGAAAGCCTCTCATCAAGAACCACATCTTGTCTTTCCAACATATCAATTATATTTCGTTTGCAGTATAATTTGCTATTCACTTTCTTGCAAGTATTAGTTGTTGCAGCTTTGTCTCGCCAACAAATTTTATGATCCTTACAATCATGACATTCATATCTATAGGAGACTTTCTAAATATTGTTTCAATTGTACTTAGCTGGTTTCCTGTGCAATGTAACATCAATTAATTCATTTTTTCTTAATGAATTAGTATGTGTAAGACTATACAGGAACTTCTTCATGTATCTCTTGTCACGCTGATGAAACAGCTTCATCAGCGTGACAAGAGAAACATGTTATATGTAACAACTTTCCTGATTGGAGAATATGCCCTTAGTTTATTGTCATGTTGCTGTGCAACATGAGAAACCATGCAGTATATACAACATACATGTTAGGGGTCTTGATGAAAAACAGTACTTGAAGTTATATTTTGAGGGTCAGTACCCATCTGTCTAGATGCAACTGGCAAGATAGATCAGAATATTTTTCTGTCAAGCCTCATCATCTGTGATAAAATTCTAGAAAAAACTTTTTAAACTTTGTTTAAGTTGATCATTATGACCCAGTTGATTTGACCTGTAGACAAAATGTTTCAAATTGCCTTGCCAAGGAAGTTCAATTCCCTCAACAACTTTGATACTTCAGATGTGGACCTACTTGGTCCATCAGTGCAGTATCCATATGCAAGAGTATTTACTATGTGAAAAATGACAACTCAAGCCCCTTGTTCTGGGTGACACTAGTATGTTATGTCATATACCCATGTTCATCGCTACAATGCAAATTACACATACAGTTCCAGGGTTGTCCCTGAAGCTTAAGAGGTTATCGGCACCATAAAGGTTAAAAAAATCCCATAAAGCTTTCAACATGACCATCAAGTGTGAAAAGCTGTCCATAAAGCTATATTTTGTAGGAAATAGGTAAAAATGTAGTTTTTATGTCCAGATTGCCCAGATGGATCAGTTGTGCACAGCTCAACCACCGAACATGGGTAAAAAGGCAAACCCTTTTTCTTTTCTTTTTTTTTCACCTAGGGACAACCTTGAGTTCACTGCATGTGCAGGTTATACATGTAAGATGTGTCAATATTTTGTTATACTTCCATCCCCTGCAATGACGTGAGGTGTGGGGTATACTGGAGTCACCATTTCTGCTCATCATTTTGTCTGTCAGAGTCTGTCCATAGACAAAATTTTGTCTGTCTGAGTCTGACAATAGACAGAATTTTGTCCAGACTCTTCAGCATCATTAATGTTCACATTGTCATCAAACTTGATAGGGTTATTCCCTGTTACATAAGGGTATCATGAAGTGACAATGACCTTGAACTATGTTGTCAAGGTCACAGCAAGCATCATATTTTGGTTTTTGCAGCCTGTATCATTCATAAATGCTCATATCTAACATTGTATGACCACTCTCTGTTATTCAGTGAATAGACTCTCTGAAAAACGTCAACTTTACTTTTCAGCTTTAAACAAATCTGAAATTCAACTTGCTCTATTGAGCACTGCACAGCAGTGTTCACTCAACCAAGTTCTTCGGAAATCTGTGATCATATGATAACTGACAAGGAATGCTGTATTTGTTTTGTCATTGATACATTAATCATGGGAGGTGGCGTTGGGGGTGGGAAGGTGTTCAGAACAGGTCAGTGCCTGCAGGGTCATGCAAAGATTAAGGAAGTTTTGTTTGGCAAGTTTTGATTCTTGGTTTAAGATTATGGATGGTGCCATCAAAATTTAGCATTAGGCCATCAAGGGTATTGTAACTCAGCTTAAACTGTGGTAGGTCTTGACTTGTGAAATATTTGCAGGAAGTTTAATGAAGGAGGTCGAAAAGAAAGGGTGTTATCTTTATGAAATTATTTGACGGCCTATTCGAGGGCATTTGGAAGTAGATTGAAATAATCAACACAATTGTTTTCATACTGACACAATCCAAATGAATTTCAGCATAAGCTTGCCACCTGAGTTCTGGCATAATGCCAGCAGTCTAGTCAACCCCAAAGCATATAATTTTAACTGCTCAGTTCAAGGCACATGTATGGCAGTTTAGTCAAAATGAGGTATCTTCCTTTTTCCTCATTTGACAACCAAACTTATTGGTCACTTCCAGGACTTTAAATGGCACCTTTTCTCATTAAACAACGATGCAGATAAGAGATAAATACCATGCAAAGTATAAATTTATCAATCCACCCAATAGAAATGTTTCACACATGAAGTTTATTGTGACTTTATCATGTTTATTCATAAACTTTTATAATAGACTTCACAAGTGCATTAAACCAAAACTATGCAAAATTAATTTGGTGATTTTGGAAATCAAACATTTCATATGAAAACAATATTGAAATTCATGTGGAAAAAAGAGCTTTTAGGGGTGTTGATAAAGATATTCTTGTATACAAGTCACAAGTGAGCAACTTCATGAGTATCATAGGCCAAATAACAACAGGTCCTTGTACTTATCTCTATTCAGAGTAAAACTGGAAAGAAATTTAAATGAGGTTGAATATTTGTTTCACATCAATTAGTACCTTTGTCCAAGAAAAAACACACAAAAATATTAAATAAAGTAAAAAGGATAAAAAAAACATATCATTCATGTAAGACAGAAAATTAGTCAATTACATGTACTTAAATAGTAACTACCTGTTATAAAGATGTGCTCTATCTTGACAAGGGATCAAGTTGTTTGTCAGATCTTTTATCAGTGTGAACACATGTACAAAGTACATGAATGTGGCTAAGGAAAGTTTTATTACAACACAAGGCAGATTTTTTGCATTTCTGTCAATTGTCATATATACACTATACTCACAGAAACATAGTGTGAGCAAAATAAAGTAAATCAACTAAAAACATAATAAGATATCAGAAAAGGGAGAATAGATAGGTTTGTGAACAAATTGATATTTAGTCTGCAAACGTGAGGTACTTAATTAAATTTTCACTCCACTGTCAGGGACAGATCTAGACTTAAAAACTCTGTACCGAAAATTGCCAATAAAGGCATATTTTACACAAATTCGGTCATGGCCTGTAAATAATTCATTTGAGAACATTTTAGCCATTTTCATATTTCTGAAGCCAAATTCAAGAAACATTGGCGTTTGGCTAATTAGCCTATAGTTAGAGCAGCCCCTGAATGTTTCCTGGGACAAGATGGCCAAAATCCTTACTATATTTAAAGCCCTGATAAGCTCTAATTATTTACTGGTTTATGATATATTGAATTTAGGCAGTAGGTATGGTGGTGGTGTTTTGGGCTTCGTAAACTGGTGTACAAATATTTTTTCAGCTCATATGTTGCTAATACCTGTCCGTTTTGGTCTCATAATTTTCTGGCAATTTAACGCAGTACTTGCCCAAAATTTTGCAAAGATGGTGGTCGTACAAGTGGCATAATACCTTAATGTAAAGCCCTGCTGTGGTTAACATTTCAAGAGTCAGGGGGACGTGAACTATGATATTTATACCATAGAAGCATGTTACCTGCCATAGAAGGTGGCAGACAGGGACATGCAAATACTGTGAATACATTTATTTTCACAGGTTCTAATTTGGCATTGTTTGCATTTTGTACCTTCTTCTGATGCTTGAAATTCACTATTTTTGTTATAATTTCTATCCATGCAATGTTGAAAATCATTTTCACTAGGTTCTTATTTTGGCAGCTTTGAAACTGTATCAATCCCCAGAAGCACTGAAGGGAGAATGTTCATATCTATATCATAGAAGCATCAAATGATGTCACCATAGATTGAGCATTGATATGTATACCATTGGAAAATGACATGCCATGGAAGGTGACATAGAGAGGCATACAATTACTCATGATAGAGGGCTGTTGTGCATGCTTCCCTTTAGCTTCAAGTTCCTAGAAGCATTCAACTTGGACAAAATGTTTATGGGGAGTTTGATTTAATTAACACAATTGGATTGCATGCATAAATATGTTGACAGCAAGTCAGCAACACTGAAGCCTAACTGACAGTCATTGCATCATACAGACATGGCCTTGCATGTAAGACATGTACATGTATGTACAATATACATGTACACATGTATGTGTGCATGCATATCCCTATCTCTCTCTGAGTAATGTAAGTTGAAGATTATATATTTTTATATTATATATACATAAAACTATTTATAGAGGGTGACCAGTTAACATACATATATGATTAGTCTCCCCTGAGGCTCTCTGAAGTAAAGACTGATACGTGTTCAAGCAATTTACATAGGATACAAAAATGGATTTCAGTATATAGTAATGTACATGATACAACAGGTATAGGCATGATACACTTTAAGAGAAACAAGAGGTGACACAAGATTAAAGTTGTCTCTTTGAAAATATTCATGTGTTCATTGTTTTTTGAAATATTATAATTTGCTGGCTTGTCTGGACTTTAGTGGTAAACCAAACCATGTCAGGTAAGTGCTCTATGGAAACTAACACGGACTTCACATGTATTCCCTTTTTGGCTGGCCAAGGTATAACAGGTCATTGACAGCAATTGGCAAATTTACCATATGTATATCTTTATGTATGTTATTCATGTATTTAGAGCTCATATTGTAAAGGCACGTACAGGCAAGTGTGGCTTTCTTGAAAAAAACAATTGCTATTCCAGTGTCATCCAATTTAGTTTCTCAATGACCTCACTGTAGCTTTGGAATTGCTGTGGCTTAATAACTTGGTAAGCAGCCACTTGTGAAAATGTTTGACTTTCGCGTCATTAATGTTCTGTTACACTGAACTTATATTGTACAGCAGTAGTCAGTATGGGGTAATGTATTAAAGCATTTGTAACAAATAATTTCCTTGTCCTCAAATGTAAGATAGAATTTATCTTTGTCTCAGACAATTTGCATTTGCTGCTTACTGTTTAAGTACATGTATATTGGAAACTTGTGCATCCCAAGACATAAACTGGAAGTACATACGTGTGCATAACCCTAGGATCTTGATCCAGCTCTCAAAGAAGGCTATGTTCCTGTGCAATAGATCTTCTTTAAAGAAGGGTTACCTTGACCTAATTTCCAAGGCTGGAAGGCCACTTTAGTGATTGTGGTTTCTACATCCACTTCTCAAGGTCATGAGGGACCCATTTAGTGCTATGAACAGGGTAATGAGGGCAAACATGAGTTATTAACGGGGGGGGGGGGGCATGTATGTTTTACAAACATATCTTGTTTTTTAACTGTGTGACATAAACTGTCATGATAAGCATTGATAAGCAGAATTCAAGTGATGATTGCAGCCTTATCAATCTTCCTCCTGCTCGTCACACACATATTTTCTTGCATTAATATTTATACATTTGATTTTGTTTCAAAAGCAATTACCTCCAAATGGGGGGGGGGGGGGGAGTTGAAGCTATGCTGACCATAAGTCACAGAGCATATGGGATTGGTCATGTCTGTCCATTGGTCCTTCAAGACACAAAGTTTTCAAGTTAGGTTAATATAACACACAAGAGTTACGAAGTATACATATAAAAATGTAGATCAAGTGTGATGTTGGTGGTGCCACCTACCATATTATGCAGTGTTTGGGCCAAAATGTGAAAACTTGTGAAAACGAGCATTTTGGATTTTGTGTGTGTCTTCATGAAATTTAGTGGGATTGTAAAAGAATTCAAAATCTCTATTGGGTGTGATACTAGTGAGGTCGCATTATCTGTGTGCTCAAGTTTGTCTCTTTACCTGACAGCAGAGCGCAAAACTCATGGGCCTGTTGTCTGAATAAAAGCATTTCTTGCTCAAATCAGCCAGAAGCCCTTGGTTGTAAAATGTCATCTGCTTCATTTAATTAAGTCATTTGTTAACAAGATAGTGCTTTCCTTGGTCAACAGCTTTTGTTGGCACAGGTTGGGTGCCATGTTCCCAACCTGCTCCAAGGAAAGCGACAGTCTTATTGTAACCAGGATAGATCATGATTATGTAATATAAATGAATGTTGAAATACATGTGTCACATGCAATTACTGTGATTATGTCATGGGACGAAGCTTAAATATTCAAGTTAAGAATGTACTGACAGATGTTGTGTTTTTGCTGACTTTTCTGTAACTGATTGTAAGTGACAGCTGTTAGCACATCAAAGCTGGAAACAGATCTATGAGAAAAGACTAGAAATTATAAGTCTCTTGTAAGCTCATTGAAAATATTGAGTTCTTGTAAGTGTATCATGGACATCAGTTTCTAAATTCTTACAATAGACAAATGTGATTGCCTGACAGAATATACCATGAAACTGAATTGCATTGTGGTTCTTGAAGTGATTAACTTTGTGTTTCACAGATCCTTCAGAGATCAGGTTATTTGACATAAAATGTCCAAGGCTTTGAACATAGCTCATCGGAAATGTAAGCATTGCCATCTCCTTCGAGCATAAACAGATTAAATCATGATTTTGAGGATATTTTAAAACATGAAGTTCTCAAGTGGCAATAAGGGAAACAGACTGGGTGAGCCAGCCTAAAGTACTCTTTGTTTCCAATAACTCTGTAATGGCCTGAAAAAAAATGACAAAAAATGTTAACTGAGACTTGATGATTTACAGAAACAACTGTTCCGCTGTCTGTTTCATGAGGCCTTTTGAAACATGGTTTGGTTTTACCCATAATTAAGCTTATATAAGGAAGGGAAAAAAAGACATCCCAACTTTCATTTTTTAACCCCTCGGCCCATATAGCTGGAGGGGTGTTGTTGTCACCCATGCATCCATCTGTCCATCCATCCGTCCATGCCTTGTTAATGCCATAGCTTGAAAAATACTCACTATACAGAGACCAAATTTTTATCACAGGGAGTTGTTGAGGTATGTCAGGTGCCTATTGAAATGTAGGTCACTAGGTGTCATTTGTAGGTCACAGTGCTACATTGCAAAAAAAAAAACAAACAAACAAAAAAACCCAAAAAAACACGTTAACACAATATCTAAAAAAACATTGAATGTAGCTTCAATTATTCATGACAGTTGGACCTAAGGATGCCTCAGGTGCCTATTTAAAACTAGGTCACTGGTTAACATCTTTAGGTCACAGTACTGCATTGAAGAAAAATGGCCTCACCATAATATCTCTGCTCATTGTATTTGCACCAAAGCTTTGTCACTAGGTTAAAAAGAAGTAACCTGACCTACTGGAGGGGTATTGTCATCACCTACGCGCCCGTCTGCTATAAACTCAGCTGATGAACTTGTCAGAGGAACCAAAATAGTGATAGGCCTACCAGTTCTCTTTTTATTTTTTGCAGAAGTAATAAAATTTGGATTTTGAGTGGTTGGGCCTTTATTGGAAACACTATGGTCTGTATTTCATGAAGAATATTTCAAAGGTTGAGAGGACCGGTTTAAACCACCAGTTGCTTTTTGTGGGTGACTGCGTGTCTCAAGTCAGGAGTGAAATTTGTTTCTTGACACTGGTAATGGAAGTTGAATGTTGATGCTTTAGTAACTCTGGAATCTCTGCTGTCATTGCTGGATTTGATATTTATGAATATGGGTGATATTTTTCTACATAAGTGTATCATACTAGAGACGTCCGTCTGTCTGTTTGTCCGTCTTGGCCGAGGGGTTTTGCGATCACTAATCGGCTTCTAGTTAAACCAAGATTAACATGATAGATACTTACTTCCCCATGCTTTTTAGGGGACCACCGAAGACGAGGCCCCTATAGTGATTGCAGGTTCCTTCCATCAGTCCATGTATCTGTCTGTACAGATCATTCCTGCTTAAAAAATTGATAAAGTTTTTGAGCTAGGGCTTTCATACTGTACATGATTTTAGTGCTATAAAAGATTTACCTTCAGGTGTAAGATGGGTGACCTTGACCGAATTCTTAAGGTCACTGAGCCACAGTAGCGGATTTGGTGTCCACATGATAATTTGAGAAGTTTTTGAGCTGGGGCTTTCATATTGCACAGGGCTATTGTCCTTTGTAAGAGCTAGGTCAAGTTCAAAGATGGGTGACCTTGACCCATTTCCCAAGGTCACAGAGCCACATTAGTTAATTTGTCTGCATGATAACTTGAGAAGTTTTAGAGTCAGGGCTTTTGTATTGCCCAAAATTATAGTCCCCTGTAAGGACTTGGTCAAGTTCTAAAATGGGTGACCTTGACACAATTCCCAAGGTCACAGAGCCACATTAGTGAATTTCGTGTGCGCACGATGACTTGATAAGTTTTCAAGCTGTAGGGAGTTCATATTGCACATCATCATAGTTCTCTATCAGGCCACAGTGAAGTTTGAACGTAAGTGGCATTGATCCAATTTCCAATGTCACACAGCCATTTTTGTGAAATTTGGTGTCCGCACAAAAATTTATAAACTTATTTGTTCATGGGTTTTAGATTGTACATGATTATAGTCCTTTATAGGGCCATGGCTAAGTTTGAACATGAATGACCTTGACCCACTTCTCAAGGTCACACAGCCACTTATTTGCTGCTGGATGCTGGATTTTATGTGCAAAGATTTATTACTACATATATAGCTGACTGAACCTATATCCAGGATCAGTTTACCCAATGTCCAAGGTGAGATATATTTGCTGCCTTAAACTTCCCCATATTTATATACAGCGGTCCCCTCAGTGGTGCAAGCATCCAGTTCTCCTTTGAAGTTGTTGTTCCATGTTCTTAGGAAAGAAGGGGAATATTTTTATAACAAATTATGAAATAACACTGATGAAACCAAAGATAGCTTCATAACATACGAATATGTACTAAAAATAGTTGCATTGTCATTATGGGCCATTCCATCATGGGAAATCTTTTCTCCAAAGATAGCACACATAGGAATTCATAACTTCCTTAGCAACCATGCATTTAAAAAATATGACACATAAAATTTTCACATGCATTGTTGTAAACAAACTGACTGTCCTGGCTATTAGCCATTCTGATGTCGAGCTATTTTCAGCATCAAATTTATTGTGTAACTTGGGGCAGGTGTTACCTTGTGGTATATTAGACACCAAATAATCTGTTACTCCCTCACTTTACTCTTTAGCCACAGAGGAGTGTATGAACAAACAGGCAGTTCTTCAATGCACTTGTTCTAGTTTCGCAATATATGAAACATAAATATTCTGTCTTTACCTTTTTTCCCTCTGAAATTTGTTATGAGAAACAAGAATATTGCAAAAGTTGGGCTTAAGTATTGGAAATTGTGGAATAATATCATGCTGCATGCACCGTATGTGACAGCATGCATGGGGATAAATGCATCTTTAGTGTAATGGGGATATATGGAGATGTGAAATTCTTGAAATAATGTCATGTAAATTGTGGCTTCTGAATTTGAAATTATGCATACAAGTGAAATTTGCCTGTAAACATTTGAAAAATATCAGTGAAGAGGATTATTCATAATTGTTCTACCTTATATTTTACAGCAATTTTGTATTGATAGATTTGAAAAGAGGGCTTCATCTGGGGTTGGCATTAACCCGTAAAGCACCGATTGAAGACTGAGTCAACAGCTTTCCTCGAGACACTGCATGCATTGCGTGCAAAGTGTCCCAAGGAAAGCTGTTGACTAAAACTACTTTTTGCTTTGGACTAGGCTTGCTGATACTTGAATGAAAGGAATCTTCATGAGAAATTTGAATCTTTTTACCATTATATGTTTAACAGTAATGAGAAAATGACTATAGCCATGATTGGAACTTTAAGGGTTAATATTTAAAATTTGTTTGCAGTTTACCGAGAAAAAAAAAGTCATGAAGTATGCAGATTTAAGGAGAAACTGGCTGAATGGGTAAACTGCAGGGCAATACTGTTTCAGTTGATCACTGTGTATGTGTTTAACCAAGGGACAAATTGGAAGCTGAGTCCAGAGTTCAAAATACCAGTATTTAATCAGATTTAGTAAAGCCAAAAAAAAAAAAGAAATGTTTGATTCCCCTAACCTGACCAACCCATCTCTAAACCCCAATACCGACCCCCTGCTAACTTACTTCTGACCAACAGCAACAAAACAATAAATGAATAAAAATAAAAACACCTACCTACCCAAAATTGTGGAATATTTAACAAAGAAAAGATACCAACCCACCCAAATTGTCAGACTTAAAAAAAAAGAAATGCCTACCTACTACCACCAAAAATGTTGGTCCATTAGGGGAAACATGCATATATTTTGGGGGGGGGGGGGAGGGCTAATCACATGCAGCTGGTTGTCTTGAAGTTTAAGCTGCATGACCGTTAAATTGACATATTTTCATGTTTCTCCTGGAAAACTGTTGTGCAAAAGGGAGAAAAAATTGTTTTCTTGGGTTGGGTTGGGGGGGGGGGGGGGGGAGGGCAGGTTACAGCATTTTGGTATTTCAGGGCAGGTTACAGCATTTTGGTATTTCATACTTTGTTTTGCCACATGTATCTTGTGTTCTCCGTAATGACCATGATCAAGGAGGTAAAAAGTGATCAATTTATGATACTTACATGTACCATGGTTTTCATTTACTGTTTCAGGTCATTGCTGGTTTGTAATGTGATATCATGAACTTTGTCTGCTGTCTTTTGTCATTGTGAATAAAAATGAAACTGAAAAGAACAAAACTGTCTGTGGTTTTCCAGATGTCCCAAGAAGCCCTGTTGAAGTACCAAATGGTCATAGTGAGGGCAGCGACAGTGTCATCTCCACTTCACCAGAGGATCCGGCTGAAAGGTTAGTGCTTCAGGGGAGCTATTGACCAGATGGATCTGTGTATTTTTAGCACTGCTGACCATAGGTCACAGAGGTTATTTAATCGCTCACGTCTGCCCATCCTTGCTTCTCGACACGATAGCATCTGCAATTTTTACCCCTTGGCCCATAAGACCTGAGGGGTATTGTTGTTACCTACACGTCCGTCCAAGAGGGAAAGTACCTGGGGTAAAGTATACTTAACCCACCTAGAGAATTTTCTCTAGTCCGTCTTAAGTCGGAAAACCATGATCATTCTCACTTTTTGAAGTATTTCTTTCTTTTTTTCAATCTTCATCCAGTACAGTGGCTTTCACCTAATACCTTAGTACACTTTACCTCATAACACCTCTAGTCAACTTTATGGTGCTAAAAATTGCATTACTATTTACCTGTTTATACCATTGTCGGTATGGTGGAATAGTGTTTGAAGCTTTTAAGTTTCAAAGGAGACGTCTGTGTCGGTATGGTGGAATAGTGTATGAAGCTTTGAAGTTTTGAAGGAGACTTCCGTCCGTCCGTGCCATGTTAACGCCATATCTCCAAAAATACTTCACAGAGACCAAATTTTTTTATCACAGTGTGTTACTGAGGTGCTTCAGGTGCCTGTTGAAAAATAGGTCACTAGGTGTCATTTGTAGGTCACAGTGCTACATTGCAAAAAAAAAAAAAAAAACTGTGTTAACACAATATCTGAAAAACATTGAATGTAGCTTCATCAATTATTTATAACAGTTGGTCCAAAGGATGCCTCAAAAGCCTATCTAAAACTAGGTCCCTGTGTCACATATTTAGGTCACAGTGCTGCATTGAAGAAAAATGGCGGTACCATGATATGTTCAACTCCTAATTTTCTCATTCTAGCTGCACCAATTATTTATGACAGTTGGTCCTTAGGATGCCTCAGACACTAGAAAACTAGGTCACTGGGTCACATATTTAGGTCACAGTGCTGCATTGAAGGAAAATGGCCTTGCCACGCCATATATCTGCTCATTACATTTGCACCAAAGCTTTGTCATTAGGTCAAACAGAAGTATCTTTGAGCTGCCCTGGGGTATTGTCCTCACCTAGGCATCCATCCAGTTTTAAACCACCAGTTGCCTTTTGTAGGTGACTGCCTGTCTCAAGACAGGAGTGAAATTTGTTTCTGGACGTTGGTATTGGAAGTTGAATGTTGATGCTTTGGTAACTCTGGAATCTCATTGCTGTCATTGTAGGCTTGATGTTTATGAATATGGGTCATGTTTTTCTACATAAGTGTATCATACTAGAGATATCCGTCTGTAGAACTTCATTTGTATAGTGAAGGACTTTTAGAAGTCTGCTCCTTGCATTTGATACTCTATATAACAGTGATTCAATCACTTAACTTAGGCCAGCCTTAAAAATATTTCTGTTTTGTATAAAGCACCCAGTGTGCACAAAACGTTGCGGTTGGAATATTTTTTCAACAGTGCAAAAAAAAATGTTTTTTCAGACTTGATTTAACGGTACTCGCATGCCCCGTGTGGCAGTTCTGTAAACCCATATCGTTTGCGTACCTACCATGAATGCTATTGGTACATCACAGTAAATTTGCGTGTACAGTATTGGAATAAACAGTGTTCCTAGATCAAATTCGAAAGAAAATTTTAATATTTTAAATCGGAAATCGAGTGTGCGCACCGTCGACATCTTTCCTGCAACTGTACACAAACAGCTGCTTTGGCCATGTGGTCTGACCCACAACAAATGACTCGATTGGTCAATTGAGTCACATGCAAAAATGAGCCAATCACGCCTCGTGTTACGGTGTTTTCAACATGGCTTCCGCCCAGTGAACATGTGTGAATCTACTGTATTTTAGGGAGGGAACACACAAACAGAAAGCTTTGTTTATATTGCAGCATGCAAAAATAAAGATTCCAGTGTTTATTGCAACAATTATTTGGAGTCACAGGCAAATACGCAAAGGTTGGGGATAGCGGAAATAGCCGAATGTGTCCCAAGTCAGTCCGTGCGGCTGGGTCAGTTCACCGCAAATCCACTCCATGCTGTCACTTGCTTGTGACGTTAAGTTGTGTGCTGTTTTTGCCTGGGAAGTCATCTCAAGGCACCTATTTTTTCCAACACTGTTAGAACCCACCGATAAATGGCATTTGATGTTAATTTGTAGATGAATATGCCATGCAAATTTTATTGTATTTTGACGCTGCTTTGACATCGTTCGGGCAGATCACACTGACGGTGAGTAGTGTGACCCCGCTCAGCAAACCAATAATTACTGCCGTTACCTTTGCTATGGTAACGTAATCGTATGTACGACAGTGAAAATGTCTGCTTGTGTTGACAGAAATAAAGTTTTGATGAATACAACTGCGGACCAAGTAATTGTTTAAACTTGGAATGTTTATCAATTGGTGATTATTATCACCTATCGGCGCCCCACGCACGTGCTGTGAAAGCTCTGATTTTTTAAGTGATTAGACAAACTCCCCCCCCCCCCCCCCAGCCTTGTTACTTGTAATTGTGTCATGAAAATTTGAGGAATAGAGTTCCCAGCGAAAAAAAAGTTAGTTGCCCGACCGGGCAAGTACCTATTAATTTTAACTTGCCCGAGATTAAATCTGACTTGTCCCGGACAATCGCACAGGTGAATTGCCGAGCCCTGCTTTGTACTCTCAGTTTGACCATGGAGCAATAAAACTCTTAATCCACGTCCCTGCACATACACACAAGAGAGATGTGTTCATGACTTTTAATATTTACTCTGAACCCTCATCATACACCCCTCCCCTCCCCTGCTGTTATCAAGTGAAAAATAAAACTACACATTTGTATTTGATATCTTAATTTTTTTCTGCTGTGATATTTAAAAAAAATGGGCAACTTTATAATTATGCTAATCATTTGTTTCTTGTAGCCCTGTACATGTACATGTTTAAAATAGCAAAAGACCCACCCCAATTCAAGCCAAGCCGAGGTGTATTTACAGTAGGGCTACTCTGTCTCAGGGCCAGCAAACCAGCCTGAAGCATATAATACAGATTTAATAAAAAAAATTTCCACCTGGAATCTTATCTTGTATCAATACCAAGTCCATCAGTCCCCGTACTGGCATGATGCCCTTATTGCAGTAATACGTAGTAGGTATATGTAGTTTAAAAAAAAAGAAAAAAAATTTAAAATTAAAAAAAAAAAAAAAAATTCCTCCCTCTCTCATCAAATTTTTCAAGGCCCTGTTATACGAAACAGAAATATTTTTAAGGCTGGCCTTATTAATTAGATAATGTTCCAGATTCATCGATATCACAAAAACGCTGTAGACCTACTTTCTACTTTTGCTATAAACTCAGCTGACGGACTAGTCAGAGGAACCAAAATAGTGATAGGCCTACCAATTCACTTTTTATTTTTTGCAGAAGTAATAAAATTTGGATTTTGAGTGGTTGGGCCCATACATATTGGCAACACTATAGTCTGTATTTAATGAAGAATATTTCAAAGGTTGAGAGGACCGTTTTAAAACCACCAGTTGCCTTTTGAGGTGACTGCGTGTCTCAGGTCAGGAGTGAAATTTGTTTCTTGACATTGGTATTGGAAGTTGAATGTTGATGCTTTGGTAACTCTGGAATCTCTTTGCTGTCATTGTTGGGTTTGATATTTATGAATATGGGTCATGTTTTTCTACATAAGTGGATCATACTAGAGACATCCGTCTGTCTGTCCCTCTGTCCTGGCCGAGGGGTTTTTGGTCACAGATCGGCTTTTAGTTGTTATATGGTTTGTTAAGGTGCAAAGGGTTAAAGCAGCTGATTGATAAAAATTCCTTTGTGTGGGTGCATGTTGGCTAAGTTGTTTTGTTTATATTTGCAGATATTATGCGGCATTCCCCGCATTGAGTGAAAAGCTGGAAAAGGAGTTGGCTGCAGCAGGTATAGTCTCCGATAGCAGAGACAATGTGTGGACCAAAAAGGCTCAAAGAGTTGAATCAGATTGTGACCAGGCTGATGCAGAGCTACCTACCTCACAGGAATACATGAGAAAGGAGACCGATGGTGCTGTGCATAAGGTGCAAGTAGAGCTGGAGACAGACATAGCAGTAGCCACAGCTGTCGATGATCCCAAATTAGACTGTGCTATGTGCAAGGACATCCAGAGAGCAGCAGGAACCAATAAAAACAACTGCAAAAAGTCTGGACAGGACCTCAGCAGACATGGTGGAGTGGACTATGAGGCGAAACTGGTTGGAGGGAAGTCAAAACCTGGAGAATTTAATAAGTCAGTACCAAGAAATGGAAAGAGTGTCGAGAGGACTAAAGGTAACAGTTTGTCACCACACACTGGATCAGCCAAGGGGTGGTCAGAATCCAAGTCAAAACCAGCATTCATAGTGCCAAAGCTACAAGGTTCTGCAAAGGTTGGATCCTACATGAAGCAAGATGGGAAGTTTGAGTATACTGTGCCACGACTCTCTGGTAGACCCAATGTTATAGCCAATCAGAAGTCTGCACCTGGTGGATTGAGTCTGCATGATATCAAGTACGATTTCCAGTCTGAAGAACCTCAAGAAGATCATACATGGTACACTGAACCTTTGGAAAACTTAATGCGCACCTCACCAGTGCCATCACAGAGGCTGTACAAACGATTCAGCTGTCCTGCAGGCTCAAATGAATTGAGACTGAATATCCTGGGAGAACGACTTGAGAAGAGCATGGAAGATTCAGTGTTATTTAATTCCCTGCTTTGGTCAGACAAAGCAGATAAGCTGGAACTAGATCCAAAGCTTAGCAAAGACCCGGAAAATGAATTCCAGTTCCCAGTCAGTTGTCAGGGTGGGGAACAGCAGGATCATAATCCAAACCAGTCAGTAGAGCATCTTAAACAAGAGTGCTCTAAACTGCTTAAACTTCTCTTGGTACATGAGAAGGTGGACAACAGTCCAGGAGGAGATGCACACCGTTCAGTATTTAAAGGAGAAGAGGCGGGCAATGACAGTTTAATAACTGAGAAAGGCATTGATTCAGAAGCCTTTGAAAGGGAAAGAAAAGGTAACACAAGTGACAGCACGGAAGAAATAAAGTCTGAGAAAACTGAAGGCGTCACTTCACAAACACAGTGTATGGTTGCAGAGATTGATACTGAGGCTAGTAAAAAGGAAATGAGTTCATTAAACATGTTTATATCCTCTCAGTTGGATAACAACTCAAGTGCTCTTATAGGTTCAAGGCTGTTGAAGATGATCTTTGAGCATGGTGGAAAAGACATAGACAGTGTGTCCAAGTTAGAAGTATGCACATGTCAGAGAGAGCCCTGTAATGATTTGTCATTTTTGGAAGGGGAGAGAAATATGGATGGAACAATGGACTGTGGAGTATATGGTGAACTGCCAAGTAGAAAGATTGATGCAGAGGGAAGGGTAGGTGGTGACAGAGAGAATACCCTTGGTGAAGCAGAGAAACAACAAACATACAGCACCGTAGGAGCAATAGATGAGGTGAAATTGGATGCAAAGGATGAAAAATGTGACGATCTTTCCCATACCACAGGTCAGACTCAACCTGGCTATGGGACGGAAATTAAAAGTGAAACAACTTTTAGCCCCAATCATACTTTGTGCAAAGTGCAATCTGATAGTACATTGGTGAAGGAAGAAAAGGCACATGAACCTTTCATGATGTCTGGTCAAGTTCATTGTGAAATTGAAATTGGGAGAAAAAAGGAAGAAGACAATCTTCTCAGTCCCCTGTATCAAATTCAGCCTGACACAAAATTGAAAATAGAGGGAGAAAATGCATACGATCCATTTCATTCTCCCCCTCAGAATCAACTGGATAGCAATTTCAAGGTGAATGATGAAAGGCCTTATGACCCATTCCACAGAAGTAACATTTTGCCTGATATTCACATAGACACAGCAGAGGATGATGCTTATGATCCTTTTCATACACCGTGTCAAGCCCAAGAAGAGGAACCTAATGTGGAATACAGCCTTTTTAAAATTCAGGACTCGAGCTTACAAAACTCGCATCAAGACACTCAATATGGCAACTTTCCTGTACCACTCACAGCTGTATCAGATGTGAAAGAAAATGTCACAGTTCAAAAGGAATCCAGACTGCTTAAAATAATTCATCAGAATGACGCATCTGATCGAAGCTCCTCTGTGGGCTGTATTGGAGATGGTTCTTCAAGGAGGAGCAGCTTCAGTCTGTATCCTCAAGCTATGCCTGGTGATACATCTGCACAAATATGGCCAGCACAAAGTGTTTCAGATGAAACTGGGTTAGAGGGTTCCTCTAGACTTCTAAGAATCATAAACCAAGATGCAAATGGTGGAGATGGACAAGCGTATCAGGGACAAACTTGTGGACAAGGTCTTTCATATTTCCTTGATTGCAGCGCAGACCAAGGTGAACCAGAGAAACCAAGTTGTGATTTAGATGTAGCATGTGCAGATGTGGGCATGGAAGGAAATCCATGTGAAGCACTTCCCTATCCAAAGCTTGAGGCAGATGAAATGGATACGTGCTTACCTGGTGGCTCCAGGTTCTTGAAAATGATCCATCAAGGAGATCAAGAGTTCACTGGTGACGTCATAAATGAAGAGTTGAGAGAGTCTTTGAAAAGAATGGATAAGAGTTACTCAGAAGAGAACCTGTTTGAAGTCCTGCCATATCCAAATTCTGAGGCAGATGAAACTAATAATATGAGACAAAGTGGTTCAAGATTATTGAAACTAATTAAAGAAAGTGCATCATCAGATAACCTCACAGCTGACACGTTTAGTGACTTCGTTGCACTGGAGGATATTGGGTACCCTGATAGTACCTTGTGTATTTTGGAAAGTAAAGCAAGGGAATATGTTAGCGATGGGACAGATACCTCAGATGGAGACTATGAAGAAAGGAGTAGTGCTGAAATGATTGGTAGTAGTTTGCTCAGGCTCATGCATGAACATGATGATGCTGGATTAGATTCTCCAAAACACACAGGAGATTTTATTTCTTGTGAAGGCATTCAAGACTCAAAGCTCGCAATGTCAAATACACAACTGGAAACACAAGTTGGTGCCACTGAACAAGCAAATGAAAGTGACATTAGTTTTCCTGGGCATATTAAAGACACGTGGCAAAACAGTTTGACCCTTGAATTAAAATTAGATTTGGACCAGCTCAACAGTGACGAGGAGGACTTTGAAACTCCAAGACTTTGTACATGTGGCGGATCTGATCAAGATCTGCTTTCTCATAACCATGGCATACGTCATGGGGACAATTCATCAAATTCTAGTCATCATGGACACATACCATTTCCCATTTATAGTACAGAAAATGAGGTGCTTGATGATCGGCCTCCTGCACATTTTTATATAGGTCATGCAGACACTCCACACAGTGCTAGTTCTGAAGCAGGCAGGGAAGTGTTGGATTCCTCTAAGGACTCTTCCCCAGAGGTGACACCTCGGATTGACTATTTTTCACAGATAGCAACAATCTGGTCTGCAGAGGACAAACACTCTCAAAAGAAGTCCTCGCTGGACTCGGACTATAAAGAATTACTACAAAATATGCAACTTTTTACCTGTGATAGATGTCAAAATAATTTATTGCTCAATGGGTCAAACTGTACCCACCACAACTCAGGGAAACCTGGTGTGTGGTCTCATGTAACAGAGACCCCCCCAGCAGATGTATTTAGTCTTGCTTCATGGCAAGAACTCCATGCCACAGACTCAACTTTTGATGATGATAGACCCACAGATATCCTCAGCACAATATGTGTACACCTCTCTCCACGTCGAGAAGGTGGATCGTTTCACCTCTGGGATGTAAACATGCATAAGAAACCAGACTTTGTAGAAATATCAAGAGAGAGATCCAACACTATGGAGAAGATAGAGAAATATCTGCTCAACTTTCAGTTTGGCCGTGAAACTTGTAACTATGACAACCTGTATATAGAAGGTGGTGTTTATGGAAACACTTTGGCGGCCCGCGAGAGTATATGGAATAGTTCTCAACAGTCACCTGGGGTGGGCTCACTTCAGCTGTTTAATGCAAACTCAGATATTGCAACAGATTACAAATTGTGGGACAGCTTTATGCTGCAACCTGCTGGATCTTCCATGCCTAGGAGTATATCATTTGATCATGTGAGCTCACAAGTATTAAGAGGTACTGGTGCAAATCCTGCATCAAATGCGAGCTTTGAGATCTTCCCATCAGAGAACTCAGCCTTCCAAGATTCTATACCACCTCGGATGCCCCATGTTCAGAGTGAGCCAAGTTTATCACCAACAAAATTAGGAACTTGGGAAAGTGCAAATTGTGAAAAAGTGTGCCGCTTTGTACAAGTGAAACACCTATACAAATCAGAACCCCATATTTTACAGCAACTTGGTTTGGTACCACCAGAGGAATTCTGCCCAAATGAGGACAGCAAGAACTTGGTTTATTCACCTGAAACTCATTTCCGTCCCATCCAGACCCCATCAGACAAGGCTGAGCACACACCAGAAGTTAGCAACATTGATCCTTTAACGCAGGCTCAAGAGAATGCTGCAAGAGCAAGCACAGCTATTACCTTTTCTCTGAGGGATCACACAGATAACTATCAGTGTTACCAAGGCCTGGAGACAAAGGGTACAGAAGCCAGCTTTGTGCCTAAGTTTAAAGTTGACAAAGAGAGAGAAAAGGCTGCACAAACTTGTTCCTGTGATAATGGACGCAAAGGAAATGTGGCATGTGCAGTTTGTAGGCCAAAACGAGAATCAGAAAGTATTCCCATTCCAACTGACAGTATTGATTATTCAGAATCTGTTAAAGAAGTGATAGAGGGAGTAGCAGTTTGTAGTTTAACAGACAGCGGTGGTCGACAGAGCCTGGAGAGACTGTTGTGTGATGTGCATCAGGCCTTGCAGTCTTGCAGTGAGGATGAAGGTGATGACGGGGATAATGATGAAAGTGCTCACGATGGAGATAGTGGAGTTGCCCATGATTGTAGCAGTGACTATGAGAGTATGACCCAAGATATGTCTCTGGAAGACCTGGGCAACACTAGCATTGCAGAATTGTGGGGAGCAGAGGGTGAAACAGGAGCTACAGGAGGTGCCAGTGGAGGTCAAACATACCAAAATATATGGAGTTGTGGAAAAGAGGGAGACATTCCCAGTCTGCCAGGCAGTTGGACTTTGCGCTCAGGAACACTAGCAGATGCGACAGAAATAGATTTGCCAGAGGGGGGAGATGAACCATGGAAATTTGATGATGAAGGAACATTGGATGATAGAGGCACCTTATGGGAAGAGCATAGAGATGTGTGGAGTTGTAACCAGAGACAGGGGCAGCAGCAACAAAGTAGTAGCAGAAGTAACAAACCAGACATCATGGATGACCATATCATGTGGCCTTGGGAAGATGATGTATTTGACACCAGCAGGGAATCTGACTCACAGGTTTGTTCATACTCTCACATGCACATCTGGTAAACAGTTTATAATGTGGTTAAAATTTTAGGACTTCATTGCTCTAAAATGAGGCTTGAGTCCAGAGGAAACAGTAGATGGTCAGTATACATCGGGACTTTTAATTCTAATAGGAGATACGCATATTAATTTCCGGCCACAACTGCATACCTGATTGCCTAGTCTCGCTTGGGGCGACATGGCGAGATACGGGTCGGTACCTGTGGGGACAAGAGGGATATTACTAATATTTTGGAAGTAAAGAATATTTATTGAAGCCAGATGGAATTTTTTTTTTATATATGGCTCGGGAAATACTAGATGAATACCAGTTTGGCCTTTGTGAACTTAAATTTCTCAAAGAGCACTGATTTTGTGAGAAATGAACATATAGCCCTGTCTGTGACAATGATGTAACCCGCACTTGATCACCCTTGCTTGTGGCGGGAAATTAATATGCATACGGCGTATTATAGATAACCTCCTTACCTCGGCAGACTTTTCAGTCTGCTGAGGTCATCTGATAATCCTTTGTCCACGGTCTGGCCGTCCATCCAGCTTGATCTAATTTGTGTAGGTGGTGCTGTGATTTTTTTACCCGTCGGCCTATATGGGGGGGGGGGGGCATTGTTATCACCTGTGTCTGTGTGAATCTGTCCATGCCTCCGTGTGTCCCTTCTTCTTACACACGATTTCAGAAGAGCCAGATAAGCTGGGACCATGAAACTATTTTAGTTGATTGCCCTTTTTCAAGTTAATGTCAAGTTCGAAAGACAATGACCTTGACCCAATTTTAAGGTCACCTAGGTCAAGTCTGATTTTTTTGCACCGATGTCAGGAGATTCAGAATTGTTAGTATCATGAAACGTGTATAAATAACCAGACTTGTAAGGGTCTTCATCAGGCTTGAAGTTCACTGACTTTGACCTAATTTTAAAGATCACCAGAGGCAATTTTTCTCTTTAATAAATGTTTTGTACATGTATAAGAAACCTTAAGAACTGAATAAGATAGGACCATGAGACTTTTACAGTTAATCCCCTTTGTGGGAGTAGAGCTCAGGCTTGAAGGACAGTAGCTTTGACCTGATTTCAAGGTCAACAGTGTCCATTTTTGTAAAAAATCGCAAGGAATATCAGAAGAACCAGATAAGCTAGGATCACAGAACTTGTACAGTTGATCTCCTTTTCGAAAGATGAGTTCAAATTTGAAGGAAAATGACCTTGATTCAATTTTAAGACTTTGAAATTCTTGCACATGATATCAGGAGAACCAGATGTGCTAGGATCAAGAAACTTTGATAGTTTATACACCTTTGATAGGGTGTGCTTCCATTTGGAAGGATTATGACCTTGACCGAATTTCAGGGTCTCCAGAGACATTTTGCATGCATGGGTCATGGGGTCTCTTTTTCATTGCTGGCACATGATATCTAAAGATTCCAACATTTCAAGGTGATTTTCTGTGAATTTTTTGCAGTGTCGTGTGGTGATGAGATGTGCTTGAATCATGAACTTTGTTGTACTGCATTATGGCACCAAAGATAAACAGAGTTTACCTGGAAATATTTGAATGTATGCTTTTACATACCGGTCAGGTCTTTCCAACTTTCTTAGTGTGTAGTTTTTAAATTGTTGGCATGAAATTTGGCTTTCTGAATTATTTACAAGGATTTTACTAATTTTTTCACGGTCTCCCATGAAAATACAGACTTTTTTATTATGTTGTACTGAAAGATAAAAATCTCTGTACTTCAACTCTTTTGTGGGTGGCTGAGGGGTTTTAAGGCGTTTGCTGTTATGTTCTCCTAAGGCATACATTTTTAGGATTATTGGGATATATGGTGAGTGCCAGGGTTGGGGGTGGGAGTCTGAAGGGACCTTTGAAAAATTTTGATTCAGCATGCAAAATGGGTCAATCTGAGCAATTATGAGCCTGTAATTATTCTAAAAGTCCCTGCATCTTGTATTTTTTTCCTCAAATTCTAATATTTTCATTGTAAAATTAGTTAGTCAAAAGCTATTGCACTAACATAACATTTTGCACGAATGCGACTAAATAGTCGCAACTTTCAGCACTGCACAGAATCATGCTCCTCTTGTTTTGTTTGTTTTAGCCCGTCTGAAAGAGCTTCCAAAATTCCTTCTTGTCTTATACTGTGAATACATTTATTTTCATGGGCATTAATTTTCACAGCTTTTGCATTTTGGACCTTTCACTGAAACTTTAAATTCACTATTTTTGTTATAACTCCTATCAATGCCATGTTAAAAATCTATTTCACTGGGTTCTTATTTTCAAGGTTTTGAAGCCTCAGCAAAATGAGCGAAAAATTAGAACGCAGCAAAATTAAATGAATTCACAGTAATGGTTTGTCTATAAGGAGATGTTTTAACTTTTAGTACAAGGACAGGTCAAAAAGTAATTACTGTATTGATAAAATTATATGGAAGAGAGAGGTCAGTGGACCCACTGTTGAAAATGATCTGTGCAGCTTAAAGTTCAAGTGTCAATTATAATCTCTCAAGAATAGGCCTCTCCATAAAACTGTTCATGAGGACCCACTTATAAAGCTAATTTTACAAGATTTAAAGGTGTGCAAAAAGATATCCTTGCATTATGCAGTGCCAGAAGCCTCCCTGTTTCAAGCAGCTGGACGCCTAGAACCAGTACTTTGTGCATTATACTAGAAACTAGTTCAGATATTTTTTACATGCATCATATTTTCTTTTCATGGACAGGTGCAAACTGAAACATCCATACCCCCACATGTTCAGATGCTATACTCCTCAGATCTGGAGGAACAGTGGCTTAGTTCAGGGCGCTCCTTTGAGGTGCAGGTCCCACGTGTGCACCCGAGGCTCCGTCATGGTAAGCACAAATTTGCACTTTCATATATAGAACATGAACTTCTAGAGATGAGTAGCATGATTTGGGTGAAATTTGATAGGGAAGAATGGGTCATTACTTGAAGGAGGTGGTGGATGGGGGATTGTAGGAAGTCATGGACACACGGATTGAATAGGGATATTGGCTAATGCTTGCACATAGAGGCTTCAGATCACTACTATATGTAAAACTATAGCTGTAGTATGTTTTAATACATTGGAAGCCTGTCATGCACATTGAATTCCTTCTTTACTGTTATGAAATCAAGTAAGTATATGACAAGGTGCTTTTCCAAGAGAAGGGAAGGGCTATTTTGCGAGATGATGTGCAAGCAATTGCACAAAACCATTAGAGCTAGAACTCTTAATATTGCACATACTGATTGTTCACAATAACAGCCAGACTGATATGAAGTATGCATGACCTCCTAATTCTGCATGCAATGTTGGCTGAGCACAGGCCTCTCGCACTTCTTTTTGGGATTGAAGGGAGGGGGGGGTGTAATGTGGTGGGAGGGTGGAGGGACATCCTGTGTTTGCCACACTGTGTAATGACAATGTATTTGTCTGTTTAGGTTCACACAGAAAGCCATGCAGTTTTTACATGGAGGGTTCATGTCGACGTACAGATTGTAAATTTGCACATGACATATCCAAAATTACATGTAGGTTCTGGGAAGAAGGAGATTGCTTCAAAGGTATAACCTGTCCTTTCCTGCATGGATATGCAAGGTAGGTGAAGTGAACACACACATTCTGGAAATAAAATGTAACTGTTTGAAAGGTCTCTATTTCGTGAGAAGATATTTGAAAATTATATATGCTCATGAAATACTGAACTGCTCCTTGGTCTTATTTGAAATAACCCAGAAATAAAATCCAATGTAGGCCTAATCAGTTCCTGTGGAATGTTAATCAGATAATGGATTGCCATGTTAAGGACAGCTAAGACACCAAAAGTAAGTCCCACTTTAATCGATCCTAGTTCAAAATGTATTCGCGTTAGCATAACAAATCAGATGTGTGTGTAATTGTCATACTCTACAAAGAATTTACATGTCCCATATTTGGGTGTATGTGATGTTAATTGTTATATAAACAATTGAAAGTTGACTGCAAAGCATCCACCCCATAAATGTTGATATAAGTCACTAATTATTTGTGATAAAATCATAATTACACTTGCATATTAATCTTATCATTTTGGCAACAACAAAAAAACGATCTTGTGATTTTTTATGTTTGGCTTAGTTTTTCTGTTATCCATCCTCAAAGTTTGACATTTCAATTTTCCCTTTGATTTCCAGGATATTTATTTTCTTCATTTCATAGAAAAAGGAACAAAGTAAAATTTTGAAAATCGCTGAAGCTTTTTTGCAGTTCAGACATTGCAGAATCAAAAGCTGTTAACCAGATTAAATTTCCCTTAGCCGTTTTCCTGGAATAACCATTCCTAGGTGGGGTTCTCGTCCTATTATCCTTTCTAAGAAAACAAGCTTTAAAGGCCTTTGATGTTGATCGTTTGCCTCTGAAACAATACTGTTTGCCCAAGTTGAGCTGGTATATGTACATAACGGAGTAAACATTGTCCCATAACATTTGGTGCGGTTGTCAATCAATTATTGGCCAATCACATGAATAAAGAGCGTTTTAAGTACAGAAAGCATTATTTAGCGATCTGTCAAACAGCAACAGCAACAATCTGGTTTGCAAAGCATGATGTCATGGAGGCGGCCCTTCAGGTCCCGTGACCTCAAACCTGGCAACGATGGTCGTGTTGCCTTGCTTCAGTAGGGCGGGCAGCCTTTGGCTGCTCGTGGTCAGTGGACGAATGTCGGGTTTGGTCTTCCGCCCCCTACCTCGTCATCCCATTTTTAGGGATAGTGTTTCACTATATTTACTCCTATCTGTATATTTTATGTAGTTAGCTTGTTAGATTTGTCTGTATACTTTACTTAGTTAGCTTGTCATTATTTTGTGGTTATTTTCTCAATGAGTTTCATTTCTCTCTCCAACCTGAGTTTTGTATCACTATTTTGTATGTTTTCTCTTGTGTTCACGTTTATGCTTTTTTCGATGTATTTATTTGTCCTTGAATCATTCTTGGGTTTCGATAAAATATAATGCACATAGGTGTTGTTGATTAAGGTGTAAGTTTTTTTATGCCTGTCTTTGGTGTGCAGGGCCACTGGGGTAATCCATCATGACATCGCCTTTAAAGGGACACCACACCATCTGACGATTCCCACTTCTCCTGAACATTTAAAGTCTTCCTTCGTTTGAACTCAAAACCAGCTAGATAACTATAAAGTAAACCACTAAGGCTGTGATATGTTCACATGTTTGCATCATTTCTCTGTCCACAAACACACTTTTGGCATGCGGCTTGCTTTTGTGGGGCCGCCGTGATACCACTCTGGTTTTGTCATGGACCGTTGCTACTTGTAGCCAAGTGACAGACTGTAAAGTAGGATTGACGGGTGGCATTGTTCCGCTGGGTGGCTGAAAACCAAAAGAGCGACACATGGACGTTCAGATGTCCACATGCCTCTGTGTTGTGTTGTGCTTTTCTCATATTTCTACTTTAGTGAGGACCTTGAAATTTTGCAAATTTCTAGAAAGGACATTTATCTTGTAAAAACTGTTAAAATCTCAAAATCGCCCTTGCAAAGGTTTTTGGTGTCTTGCCTGTCCTTAATTGAAAAACTTAAATTGCCATGCACCTGAAAACAGCACCTTTTCAAATACATGTGTACTCATTGCTGAAGTTGCAAATTTTGCTGTACATTCTGAATGTCCTTTTTCTGGCAAGGCATGAAATAAATTTAATGCTGAAAATGCTGCATGTTATTTCACAAATGTACGTTGAGGAATCCTGTGATGTAACCATTTGCATGCAGGCTGAACACAAACGTTACATGTATTTAACCACTAACTGTGAAACTGGTGGAACTAATTATGGTATGCAAGGTACATTAAATATAATTGTTGAGAGCTGTGTTTCTATTTGAGTTTGTTTTGCCATGATACTCAGACAAAATGGCTCAGTGAAGCATGAAGAGTAAGTCAAATGTCTTTTCCAGGCCAAAGGTAGCAATTTAATGCATTTAAGGAGTGAGGTGTGAGGATATATTCAAGGACCTGGACTTGCATCCTGAGTCTATCATGTCCTGGTACAGCAAAGTTTCAAGACTTCTGAACAGTCCCTGGTCAAACCCAGACAAGGAATAAAGGCCCTGGGCATTGCATGGTCCTGGATATTTGCCTTGTGTGTGTGTGTGTGTGTGTGTGTGTGTGTGTGTGTGTGTGTGTGTGTGTGTGTGTGTGTGTGTGTGTGTGTGTGGTGTGTGTGTGTGTGTGTGTGTGTGTGTGTGTGTGTGTGTGTGTGTGTGTGTGTTTCTAATCATATTCCATGTCTGCATGTATATAGGTTTTGCAAGCTTTTCACAATTCTGTCATTGGAGGAGGTCTTAGTATGTTTACTGATTGTACAAATTTTGTGCTTTAATCCTGTCAGTAAGTGTTAGTGCCAGTACCAATGACTTCACATGCAATGGTAAATGGAGACCTGTGACATCATTCTGATGGTTACATGGTTAAAGATTTGCAGTTTGCTTTCCATTTAAATATGAAGGGATTTTAGAGACGGCAGGACATTGTCCACACATATTTTAGAGAGAGAAAATGCGGACTGGAGTGCAGTCATTTGTATTGACATAGGCAGTTCAAATGATATATCAGGATCCATGCAAGATGGGACTTATAGGCTCATTTGTGACATCAAGTGATGTGGGTATTTTTGTGTCGAGTGAGGATGGGATTTTACTGCATGGAAGTGCATGGAATGATCTGTTGACTTGCATAAGTTACAGTACATGTACTTCTCTTTTTTCAGTGACTCGCCACATTCAGAATATGAATATGGGGACAAGGACTTCAGTCTGGAAACTGAAGAATTTCCTGAATTAAAGAAGTCATCGGTAAGTAAATTATGCAGGAAAATGGAATTATTATGCCCCCACCCCCCATCCCCGAACGGAGAAGGGGCATATAGAAATCACTTTTTTCCATTCATGTGTCCGTCTGCATTTTGTGCCCCTGGCTATAATTTGCTTGTCCTTCAACTTAGATAATGAAACTTTACACATAGGTGCATCTGGACATAAGCATGTGTTATGTACCAAAAGTAGGTCACCAGGTGAAGTATCTGGGTCACAGTGACCTATCTTTATAAAATCGTGTCAGGGCTATAATTCCTTGACTGTTTAACTAAGTTTAATGAAACTTGACACACACATATATCTTGACCTAAAGGTGTGGCATGAAACCAAAGTAGATCACCAGGTCAAGTATCTGGGTCAAGATGACACAATCATGTAAAACTATATTGTATTTATGCCTTTCTGTCCAGAACCACTTCATAGTAGTCATTACCCTATTCCACAGTCCGAACTCTTTACTCTCCATTAGCTAACCTGTCAATGTCTAACCTATATATTTATGGAGGTACTATTGTCCATATTGCACACATTCCTCTGTAGAATTTTGATATACACTGTATTATCCCAAATAAATTAAAGGGTCTTCAGCAGGTAACTACTCAGAACATGTTTCAGAGGCTGTACCCATACATGTCTCTCTGAGTAGTGGTTCCTTGTCTAAGGTAAATATGCAGCAAAGACAACCCACATTATAATAAATAAATATGAACGTGGCAAATGATGAATTAGCTAAGTAAGTGAAGTTTTGCTTACAAATGCAGAGCTTCAATATGAATTCAGAATACCTATCAAACCAAACATAATTACTGAATAGTGTAGAACAAGTTCAGATAAGAATAATATGACTTGCTTGTAAAATCATGTCGGCTATAAATCCTTTACTATTTAACTTAGTTTCATGAAACTTCACACACACACACACACACACACACACACACACACACACACAAAGGTGTGCCTTGAAATAAAAGTCGGTCACTGGGTCAAGTATCTGGGACACAGTGATACATTCATGTAAAACTACATTATACTTCATGCTCGGGTTTTAAGTCTGTTGTCCTTTGACTTAGAAGCATGAAACTTAACACACCTGTGTAGCTGGACACAAGAGTGTGTCATGTGTAAAATTAGGTTAGTAGGTCAAGTATCTGGGTCACAGTGATAGCCTATTTTTATTGACTACAGTCATTGTAAATGAAACCTGTGCTTAGCAAGGTTTTAAATGAGCCCAGAGGTGCATGGATCCAGCAATCATTAATTGCCTTTTCATTTGACTGTTTCATTTCCAAGTTTATCCCCACACAAATACTTGGATTGCAAAATGTCTGACAATCTGATCCAACAGATAAATATCTGCACATGGAATTTTAACCTGATGATGGATTACCATGTTAATTGAAAAACTTACAGTGCCATGTATGTGAAAACAGTACCTTTTCAAAAACATGTATACTTATTACTCAGGCAAAAAAGACCATGTTGGTCTAGTCAAATTTTCCGTCTTGGTGTTATCTATTCATTTTTGAGTGATAGGTTCCTTGGTGTTGTTCATCACATTGAACGTAATTATTACTAAGGCAGTAAGATTTTGCTGTATTTTTATGTTGTGGTTGTCCTTTTTCTGGCAACTCATAAAATAAATGTGATGTTGAAAATGCTACATGTTATTTTATCCATTCAGGAATCCTCTGATGTATTAAAAATAAGAAATGTGGGTCACATTATGTGGGTCAATGAGACCATCCTGACACCTGGGGGAGGCATATCAATCTGTCTGTACTTTGATACTTGCTTTGGTTTTCATATTTTGAATATATATTTACTTGTTTGTCTTGAGTTGGATATGTCAAATTCCAGACAGCCATAGAATTGTGAGTACTACTTTCAGAGTAATTGTACATTCAGAAAACCGTCCCAAGACAAAAGTGTGAAGTCTTGACAAGAAGTGCTAGTTCTCTATTCAACATTAGTATTTGTCAAAGTACATGTATTTGCATATCACATCATGCTGGAAGAGTCATCAGCAGACAGATCACCATAGGTTTTAGACACCCACAAAACCTGTGAGACATACTAATCCACAGAAGAGTTCAACACTCCAATGCCAAAAGAGAGAACCCGGCTATTTCAGGCAAAAAACAAAAGAATGAATGCAATGACCCGAATTGCAAATATTGCATTTGGCGTAACACATCAGGAAGTGTCACCAGCACAGAAACCAAATGGACATACATAGTCCCTAAGGGAGGCTGCTGTGAAAACTTGAATATTGTCTACCTCCTAACCTGCAAGACCTGTCACATAGAATATGTAGGACAGAGGCAACGTCCACTAAAGCATTATTTAAGAGAGCCCTTCCATTACATTAATAACAAAGTGACCACCCAACCCCTGGGAAGACACTTTACCCAGGTAGGGCATGATGGACTGAACATTGAAGTCCATATTCTAGAATACATCCCATCTCCTCCAAGATTGCTCACAGCAGAAAACTGGAACTAACTCGGCAGAAGCATTGGATGCACCAATTACGCCACAATATCATGGCAAAATGAGCTACCTTGCTCAGTCTAATGCTAAATTTTTATTGTGTGAGCTCATTTCCCCGTACCATGTGCTGCTCAATTAACACATAAAGTGCTAATTTGAAGAAACTGCATAGTTTAATCTTTTTTTGGAAATGTTCCTACATATTTCCACAGTCCCAATTCAGGCTATTGGAGCAACTGTTCTGTTGTTCTAAGTCTAACAAGCCTAAGATAAGTACTGTTTGGCCTGTAGAATCGCCAACCTTTGAGAGTTTTCTTATAAGGAAAACTCCTTTTTTCAAAGAATAATTCTTTGAAACAAACGTCATATCACGCAGGAATGTGCAAGTCCAGCAACCATTGAAATGTAAACAATGGGACATGTTTTACGTACCAACATGGCTATCCCAATGTGTAAAATGGGCAAACACGGTTTTTTAACAGTTCAGTTTCGTAACTGATGAGGAGAAAATATCTCCGAAACTAGTCATGCGTCAATACAAAAAAGCCTCTGCCATCCACGGCCTTAGTCCTGTCAGATTTGCCTATATGCATATTACAATAATTATCTTTAATGTTTCAATAAAGGTAAACATTTTCCACTTCAAGCATTATATTTTCAAAGAAAATATTATTCCTTACAAAATGTAGTTTTCCCGAGAATATAAAGTACATGTACCTAGCTTGGGATAACTTTAAAAATAAAGACACTTGAGGTGTAACTGTAAACTGGCTGGTTAGAGTTTGCTTTCTATTGCATCAAACAATAAACAGATTTGTCAAGATGCACTTTATGTTGTAGTGTTGACAAGTTTTATTATTTGTACATGTATGTAGCCTTGTCAACCACCTGATGTCCGTTTCAGACTAAAGATGGCAATCCTTGTGAGCCTTCGGCATCACGGCAAAGTGGACGCAGGCCATCCTCTTCTAAGAAGCAAGATCGAGAATCTTCATACCATAAGGGCTACATGGCATACCGGCGTAGCACAGGCAGGGACCTGCGGGACAAACCCAGAACTAAAACTTTGCCTATTGATATTAAACAAAAGAAGAAGTAAACATGTTCTTCAGTGTTAATATATATTATAGATATATATACGTATATATAGTGTGTGTGTTAGTTCAGCTACAAAATGTGAAAACCAGTCATTTTGTCACGTGTTGGTATTGTACAACAAAAGAATAGTGCCTATGTAAGTACATTATGCTTTTAAAGGGGAAGGAAAAAGGTTTTTGGGATTCATATAACAATACCATGGTGTACATTGGACATCCTTCATATCTCAGAAAACTGACTGAAATAACTGGTCTTTACCATTTTGTATGCAATGTACGAAACTTGTGAAAATACATTAACATGACAAACATTGTAATAGAAAAGTGTCAAACTCCTGACTTCATTGTTAAGTTTCAAAATCTTTAAAAAAAAAAAAGGGGGGGGGGAGTGTATAATTAGGTACTGTAGTGTGGCTCAGGTATATAACTCTCCATTCAAGAATTAGTTACAAGGAAAGATGCTGGTCATCTTCTTCCCACACAGAGCATAATATATAAACATGCAATTGTAAATTACAATGTAAATAACATAGGTATTATGCCTTGTCCTTACATGGTCTGTTCTGTAGTAGTCCTGATATACTTTTGTACATATATATTTGGATTTGTTGATGTTTTCAGTTGTCAGGGTGAAGCTGAAAGACAGCCATTGTCAAAAAGCCTTTTCAGATGCGAACCAATTTTGGCCTTTGTATTTTTTGCACAGTGGAACCTGTTTTTCAAGAGATCATTCACAAGGCAGGCCTTCTGATGGTCTCTTGAAACATGGGATATTTATTGGAAAGCCATACTTTGAAGGATGTAGTGAACACCTGTTTTATCTTGTCTTTCAATAAATGGATTTATAAAGGGGCCTTTGTCAGAAGTAAGGGATGGTTCAACATTATCATCATTTTTGAATTAGTACTAAGGGTACTAAATTTCATGACCCCCCTCCCTCCCCCCAAATTAGTACTTTAAAAATGATGATTTTCCAAAAAAAATCATAGCAAATTGAACAAAACAGGCCAAAAATTGACCATCATTTTCAATATTCTGTGAAAGTGTACAGACCCATTTAACCCCCTCCCCCCTTGCGTACTGTAAGTACTAATTCAAAAATGATGAAAATGTTGAACCAGCCCTAAAATAATGAACCATCCAGGTTCTGGTTGTACTGTGCATTCTGAAAAGTTTGCAGACTACAATAATGGTAGAGCATAAAACATGAATGCAGTTTATATATGTGTATTTATATGTTTGTAGACTGGGAATGAATTCACATGTTTAGGCAGCCATTAAAGATTTTACTTTTTTCCCCTCACAAGTTTTACATGTTCATTTCAGAGAAGTGTATGTGCAAGTCCTGCTAAAGAAATACACACATATATAACAAATGTTGTTGGTAGAATTTGCTATACAAGAGCATTTGATCGCTTCAAATGACGAGGAAAACTAACTGTGAAGTTGTATTTCGTAAAACTGCGATTATTCAGGTGCACAAAGGAAGTCCTGGTAAGTTGTCCTAGAATCCGACCAGGTGCCGAGCCTTTTTTAGTGTTTGGATTTGGTTTTGAGTTGAACAAATGGAAACATAGCCAGTAAGTGTTCCTCTTGTGCGTATATATATATATATATATATATATATATATATATATATATATATATATATATATATGTATGTATGTGTGTGTATGTATGTATATATATAGATATGTATGTATATATGTATGTATATATATGTGTGTGTGTGTGTATATATATATATATATATATATATATATATATATATATATATATATATATATATATATATATATATATATATATATATATATATATATATATATATATATATATATGTATGTATATGTGTGTGTGTGTGTGTGTGGATATTTTCCTCCAGACTATCAGTGTACAAAGTTGGGAAAAGAATCCATGAAAAACTCAAAATCAGTTTCCATGCTGATTAATACTTCACATGGTTCAGGCATTTCTGTGAGGTCTTGTGTTTCTAATGAAAAATACTGTCGGCACTCATCTAATGTAACACTTTGCTTGCATTTGTGTGTGTATGGAGCGTGCATAAAATGCAGTGACAGTATTTTGTCATAAATGAAAAATTTTAAATCAAGTAATGCAAGCTTGAGTATGGAAACATTTTGTGTGCTGTATACTTTGTTAAAGATTGCACTACACACATCTAGCAGTCTCTGTTGTATGTAAGTGATTAGAGCCTCCAGGGAATATAAGTCTGCTTACAATTGTTTGTATATTTGAAGAACATGAAATCAAATGTTACTTTGATCAATTTCATTTCAAAATAATTGACACAAATATGTAAGGCCAGAACATTGCTTTGATGCAGGCAGATCATGGTTGAATTCCTAGCCCACTGTGGTTTTCTGAAAGTTATATCAACCAATCAGATCCAGAGGGGAATTAACTTAGCTCACTTGCATGTGCACACCTCATACGTTAAGTCACTTCATTAATTGGCATGCATACATGGTGCAGATAATTGCCTCCATAGGTAGCCATATGTATGCAAGTGACTTCCAAGTGACAGGAAATCCAAGTATGTTAAGTCAACTGTGATCTACATGGAATATGTTGATGGGTTGGAAAATTTCAGTGAAAAAAAGTAGTTGCTAGGTTCGGGGGAGGGGGGATTTAGAATGTGCATACTTCTGCCAAGAACAACAACAAAAATAATAAAAATTACAAAAAATGAGTAAACAAAAAAAGCTCATAAGTGCAAGATAAATGAGCATAAAAACATTGTCTTATTGTAGATTGGCACAGAGAAAGCCCTGTGTAAAGGGATGGAACAACAGGTGTGAGTAAATTACAAAGTTGTTGCCAAGCTGTGTTAATTGTTCTAAATATATGTACTTGTACATACATTTTAGAATGAAAATATGAGGGTTTGTAGTAGATGTAAAATTTTATTAAGCTTGAGTGATGTTTAAAAAGTTTAAAAAGAAGTAATAGTCTACTGGCTTCAAAACTCTTTAATGTTTTGTAAATTGTGATTTCAGCCAGTCTGATTCAACAGTCACTTTCTCGATTGTTTTCGTTTTTCGTTCTTAAACTGTGATTTTACCAATTTATGATAAACAGCTGATTTTTAAAAAAAAAAAAAAAAAGAGCAAAATAAGTCTATCTGGCTGTTTGAACAAACCTCACCAAAACTGTATATTGCAGGGTGAATATTGGTACCAAAGGACACACCAGGTTTTATGTTAATTGCACCAACATTTTGATACAAAAGGTACTGTATGACTCTTTGTAAGGAAGTTTCTCCGAGATGTGTGTGTGTGTGTGTGTGTGTGTGTGTGTGTGTGTGTGTGTGTGTGTGTGTGTGTGTGTGTGTGTGTGTGTGTGTGTGTGTGTGTGTGTGTGTGTGTGTGTGTGTGTGTGTGTGTGTGTGTATAAATGGCTTAATGTACATGCATATATCTGTACACACATGTGTGAGTGTATGTATATAAGGCAGTTAACTTGTTTTGTCATCCAAGTGATTGCAATATATTTCTATTTCTATTTATCAGCACACCAATAAATAACTTGCCCAGTGAAAGTGCAACTTAAGTTGTCATTAATATTGCTTTGTTGGACTAAAATCCAAATTTGCAATAATGTGAAGAAAACAACAAAAAGAAAAGAAAAGGAAAAAACAATAAAAACCTCCAGCCCATTTTGGAGAAATTTAAAATGTGAACAGATGTTTGCATTTGCATGTTGGCTGGCATAGCTGCATCAGCATTTTGTTGTTACTTTGGGGAAAGAGTTGAAGATTAATGTATAGTTAAACAGATTGCGGGAACTTTGATGTTTACAATGCAGTATACCTTAGGATCAGTTGAGTTGAACTTGATTATGAAGTCATGTTGGAGGAAATCAGTTTTGCAGAACAAAATGTCGGAAAACAAACACTTGCCCTTCAGGCAATACATATGGATGTATCAACACATAGTGTACTTTGATTTTATGTTATTACAAAGGTTAAAAAAGTCTTGCTTTTTTACAAACAGATACCAGCAGATTCTGCTGTATCTACTGTCCATTTGAGAATTTCTCAGGTTGTAGGTGTAAAAACATAACAAAAAGATAGCTTCAGCTAAATATTTTTGTTTATAATGATTGTAGTTTCAAACTTTGCTTTAAGATATTCCAAGTTCAGTAATTTGATGATGTTTGATGTCCACTTTTTGTTGTATCCAAGTGGCGTGCTGTATCCTGTACATTTCTAAATAGACTCAGTCTGAATTTTTAGAAGCATGTGCTGCCCAAGAAAGAAAACTTTCCACAAACAGCTGGGAAGGAAAATCACGAACCAGCCTTGTATCCTTAGATAAGTTCATGTCATCACTGTTCAAAATTCATTTAATCACAACAAAGTGTATACATACATTGTTTTGAACTAGACTGCAGTTGTGTGTTTGATGTCAACAGACAAGATGGAAACAAATTAGAATATGATAGCACAAGACCAAAAAAATGTGATGCATATATAAGCATATCCATGACAAGGTACATGTGAAGTCAATGTGAGCCCAGCTGGGTATTATAAATTTGCAATTAATAGGTGCACCTGTTCACCAGTTTAAAAGAAGACGAAGAAACCAATGACCAAATAGCATGGTTGGGCAGTCATTGTGAAATATTAATTGAGGCATTGGTGGGGGAATATGGTGCAACAATCACTATATTGAGTGTGATAATTTCACCATTTCACAAGACTCCTTTTGTTCAGAGTAGAGTAAATGTGTGAAGCCCACAATGACACCAAGCCAACTCACTAGCTGGAAGGATTGTAGTAGCAATATTTAAGACTTGGACTGGTTAGGGACTTGGTGAACCACCAAGATGGCTGTTAAATGCCTAATTCTTTACTCGGTGACCTGCACCAGTCCAGTCCATGGTACCTTCAGTGGAGACTCCCCTTTGTGATTGTGTTATAATAAAGCATGAAAACAAATATTTGTGCATGGAAGAGCGAAAAGGTAATACCTGTATGTGGGATTTATAAATTATATAAAGCACCAGGTGTGGAGAATTGGAGAGTTTGTGTACATTACCAAGGTCATTGTGGAAAAAATTGATTTGCCATTTGGTGAAGCATGTTTTCAGTCCGAGGAAAAGTTTGTTGTTGCTCCGTGTACACTCTTAACAATTGTTGCTGAGGGTCTTTTCTGACATGGGTGGGATCCTGGTGATATTCCTTGTCCTTTTCAGAATTGATTTATTCTGTTGAATTAATATTCAGAGCATGACAAGGAAGATGCACCATCTTCTGTTGACAGGTTGATGTGTAACCTTGTGAGCTGACCTTATTTCCCTCTTTGTATCTTTTTGTGATTGAATCGTCAGATTTAGCTGTATCAATTTTTGTCTTGGTACCAATTTTTAATTACATGTACACTTGTAACGTAACCTTGCTCAGATGGAACTTTTGCAACAAAAATAGAATTCTAGGATTCCATGGCGGGGAAAAAAGAGAGAGAGAGAATAACTATCGGAGGTTATACCCTACTTCCAAGTGGCTTTTCGTAACTTGTTTTCCTATATGGGATATATACTAAGGACAATACTGCAGTATACGGTAGGATATTGCCTAGGATATTTATGCCATATGAATGACAATACAGCCTTAAAGCTTGCTTGCTATTTCATCATTTTTGTGTAGTTGGCAGAACTAAGCATTGGATCTCATGAGATCTGGAAAGTGAGCTGTGCCTTTGTAAAACAGTGAGGTCAGCATCATAGTGCGGACAGTTTGCAAACTTTAAATTGCCAAATTGGCACAATATTTCGAATGTGGTGCTACTATAGTAAATAGGTGTAGCTTGTCCCACTATGACCTTAAGGTGATATTTGAACAGAAAACAACAGTTGCTGTTGGATGTAGGGCCTTGAAAAATTATGCATTAGTATATAGTATGTCCGCTGTGGCATGACAGTTATGTGGCTTTGCCAGTTAAATGAAAATTAGTTCTGTTGGTGTTCAGGGAAATATTTAATTGACAAAATCCTTTTTGGCCAACAAAGCAGAGATTATATGTCACATGCTACCAGATGTGAAGTTAAGTTCCTTTTTTTTAAAAAAGTTGTAGAGGTACACGTACACAAAACCACAGAGACCCGTGCTTGCTGTGACAGTTGTGTATGCAGACATGATTACAGCTTTTGGCCATCAATTTCAGTGTTATAGCAGGGGGGTTTTTTTTTTGGTTTTTTTGTTTTTTTTTTTGTTTTTTTGTTTTTGTTTTTTTGCATGCACAATTCATTCTACACATGCACTTGTCACGGTACATGTAATTTATGTTTGAAGGTATCACGTAATTTTCTTGCTTTTTCTTTGTTTTTTTTTAATCAATGACCAGCTGTCTGTTCAAAAGACATGGTAAGATGAATGATTCTGTCACTCATTTGATATAAATATATATACATTTTTTTGTAATGTTGTGTGTTTAAGCTCATTCAAAATGAATATGTTGGCCACTAAACTTGGAAACTCAACATAAAAAGGACAAAACTTGTATGATGTCGTTTCTTGTCTTGGATGTTTTGAAAAACTTGGCTTCTCTAGGTAGGGGACTAAAAAGAAAAAGAAACTGGTCAAGTTCATGTTTAGTCACAGTTAAATTACACCCAACTGAATGTCCATTTGTGTGTGGTCCTATACTTGTGTAAAGTACAGGGCAAGATTTTAATGGGGAGTGATTAGAAATCTTGTAGTAAGTGGTGTCCCCATAGTGTTTGCAGTGCTCCTGGTTCAACTTGCTAGTAGACAAGTGTGAACAAGAGATCCTAGTGAGTGGTCCCATTTAGGGACTGCAGCACTTCAAGGGTTTTACCCTTGGACAGTTGTCAAATTTTCAAGTCGTCGGTGGATTTTTTGCCACTTACACAGACAAGTTGATAAGTTTAACATAAGTGTGTTGTGTGAGCTGGTTACATGGAAGACAAAAGTGCTCCCAGTGGAGAAAATGTGCAATGATATCTCATATGCTGAGATAAGAGTAATGTCAGTAAATGTTCTTGGAAGCTCTTGGTTCCTTTTATTGTTGGTGCTTCATAGCTGGATTTATAGATAATGATGATTTGGTGTATCGTTTTGTGTTATTGTAGTCCTCATGTGTGATTGTGTTGCAAATAATGTGACCGTATGTTGACATACATGACTATGGTCTGTAGGTTGATTCAGATGTTAGGGCTGTGCATGTGGTTGTGGTGCCTGGATTATGCATGTAATGACTGGTACCTGGGTTGCGCATGTGGTGCTTGAAATGTGTGCATGTGATGGTTGTGGTGCCTGGATTGTGCACGTGATGGTTTTGGTGCCTGGATTATGCGTATGATGGTAATTATGGTGGTGCCTTTTTAGCAGTTGAAGAAATGTGTAATGATTCTGGTACATAGCTATTGACTTCTGGTTCTGATGTATCTCGTGTCTGGCAAGTGCATGTTGATAGTACATTTTAATGTGCTAGAATTGGTATGGGTAAGTACATAGGTTGACTGGTGATCAAATATTGTATACGCTATAGGTAGGCTGTGGGGACCAAAGTACATAAACTTGTGGTTCCTACATGCAGATATTACACGATCAGAATGTGATGGGGGAGTGTGTTATGTATGAATTGTTCTGGCGTGGGACTGATTGCATAGGCTGATTCTTGTTTGCAGTAGCATATGTTGATAGTGGTGCATGTTGGAGTATGTGAGATATTCGTGCATAGATGTTTCCGAGCAATGTGTAAACTGGATTTCTACAGTGAAGATTAACATTACCTTGACTGTTTATGTAATTTTTTAAGATGTCTTGTTTTAAATCAAACAGGGAAATAAAGTTGCACTCATATGTAAATGCACCCAAAATTTGTCTTCTGGACAGGTTGCATTAAAGTTCACCATTTGAAAGCAATATTTATGATGGACCTGTGGCTCTATGGTGTATCAGGTTTTATCTGTTCATAAAAAGGCAGTGATTTGAAGAACTTCAATATGTATGTATTATGGACAAGATTATCAAGCAGTTTAGTCCCTTTTTCTTGCCATAGAAAAAAAATGTTTTATGGTTGGCAAGATAGTTGGTTGCCTTATCACAAGTGTTGAGTTCTCCTGTTCAGTAGCTGTTAAACTGGGATTCAGAATGAATCTGGTTAACCTGCCTGTAACCTTTCCATGTATGTGTGCAACTTGAAGAATGCTTCAAAACACCAGCCTTGGGTTTGAGTGGCATATGTAATGTTTTGCATGCCATGACAACATTTGGTACAAATGTCATTTTGTGCTGGTACATGCTGTAATTAAGGCATTATTAAGTAGTGGCCCTTGTTTTAACACTTTGCATGGCCAGAAGCATTGAGAAAAGGCCCAGGCCTATCCTTGTGAAGGCCAAATGCAGGAGAAGGGTTCATTTTGTAGTGAACAAGTTTGGAAGTGAATGTTTTAAAAGCATATCATTCATGCGACTGATTATGATTTTTTTTTTGCTTGCGCTGCATAAAGCTGTGATTGAGTTTAATTGCTTGTGGTGAAACCTTTCAATGTACGGTAGTCCTTCCTTGGAGAGACCACCCCAAGGGCAGATCCTAAAGACCTTCCTTGGGAGAGACCATCCCTAGGGCAGGTCCTAAAGTCCTTTCTTGGAGAGACCATCCCTAGGGCAGGTCCTAAAGTCCTTCCTTGGAGAGACCATCCCGAGGGCAGGTCCTAAAGTCCTTCCTTGGAGAGACCATCCTTAGGGCAGGCCCTAAAGTCCTTCCTTGGAGAGACCTCTCCCACGGAAGGTCCTAAAGTCCTTTCTTGGAGAGACCATCCTTAGGGCAGGTCCTAAAGTCGTTCCTTGGAGAGACCACCCCCAGGGAAGGTCCTAAAGTGGTCACATGAAGTAAGGATCTTCAAAAGAGGTCAATTTACTTGGAAAGCATAGCAGTAGACCTGGTACCTGTTGTCTTAAATGGCAGGTTGTCCCCAGAAAGAGGGAACATTGTTGTGCTATGATGCTTTTGTGAGCTTAAAATGTAACATTTCACCATATTTTAATGAATGCACTCAGGTGTAGTAAATCTTAGAGGTGTCTCCAAGCGGATGTATTGCTTCATATAAACAGACATACCACATGAAAAAATGTAGAAAGATGAGCCCAATAATGTTGAACAGTTTGTCTCTTTAATTTGCAGGGATTCATTCACATAATTTAGAAAAAAAAATGTTTACAGCAAATATATAAATTTCATTGTATCCTGCCCAAAAATTTTGGAAGTTAACAGTGAAAGAAGACGACTTAAAGTGGCAGAAAATAACAAATTACAGACTACTCTCACAGAAAACCGTTGTTGCTTATGTTTCCAAAAGCATGCCAGTTTGAGGAAGAGTATCACTGAAAATAAAAGTGGGTTTTCAAGGTTGTAAGCTTGAGCTGTGCACCAAGGAGTGCAGGTTGAGGCTTTCTGGAGACATCCATAGCTGTAAAATTTATAGTTGACCACATTGACTGCTAGAGGAGTCCTGTAAAACCTGCACACCAAAAAATATATAAATTGGAACAGAAACAAATGAACAGTACAGAAGCATGGTACAGTAAAGGAGATAGGTAGGAATGCCTCAAACTATTGTGGCTCCATTTAAAAAAAAAAGGACAGCCTATTACGCAGAAGTTCTGGGAAATAGAACTTTGGATAAAAGGAAAATGGTAAAAAGGCATACCTGTACTATAAATTTGTAGATTGTTCTTATGATTTTTTTTTTTTTTTTTTTTTTAAAGAAAAGAACAATTCAAAATGTATTGCCTTGTCAGCTGGACAACCTTGTCCAGAAATTTATAGCAGTATGTGATGGGACACTTTCCCAACAGTTGTTATTACTGCTTAATTTACGGACCTCCATTTGAAGGGGCAGGGACAGCAAAATGGCTTGGTGAGTTAAGTAAACGGGGATAAAGCCAATCCTGCTTATGGATAAAAAAGAAATTAAATACTTGGGGAAAGGTAGCCAATTCATGTTAATTTGCATTGATGAAAGCAAAGTTGTCTTGGTCAATATTGGGGTACATTATGATAGCAAGATATTTTGAAGAATGTAAGGGGAAGGAGTTACATGTTGAGTGAAATTATAGAGGTATTTTATCCCAGACAACTGATAGTTGGGAGTCTCCAATGCAGGTCTAAATGTATGTATTAGCATATTGCCTATTATATGTTTGGTGGCAGTGCTGAACTGTGTGTGGGATATTGCACACAGTAGGATTGGACCTTTGCACAGTTGTATGGAGAATAAAGATTGGAGTATTAACATGAACAAGTGTGCGCGTTTTCTATTTGTCAGAATGAGAAGCGAGGACAGGTTCACATTACTGCTACATGTATATGCGAACAAAGTTGTATGTATGTATGTATGTATTATGCACTCGACACCAATCCAGGACAAACTAGAAAAGAAGATTTGCACAGCAAATCTGGGTGCCTTCAAAATGAGAAAAACTTGAAATGCTACACTTTGCCATGGTTCAACATAATGTAAATTTTGTGTATTACGCGTATTTGCATAAATTAGAATGCTGTAACTTTGGTTCTTGGTATTGGATGTGGCCACGTCACAAAGCTATAAAGTAAAGTTTGAATGACCCTACTGTCTCTAATAGGTATGAAGCTATTCAAAGACTTTAATTTTGTGTATTTGCATAAATTGAAAGCGTACAACTTTGGTTTATTGTTCATTGGATGCGGCTTTGTCACATACCTACAAAGTGAGATCAGAATGGCAAGATTTCAAGTTCTTGTATTACATAAATTAAAAATCCTATAACTTTGGTTCATGGTTCATTGGATGCAGCTTTGCCACAAAGTGATAAATTGAAATTGGAATTTCATCTCTATCTGTAATAGTGTTGGAGATATTCAACTTTTAAATTTTTCAATGCCCCTTATTAGCATAAGTTGAAATTCTACAACTTTCATTTACTGCCCATTATATTGGCAGGAGGCACAAACCTACATGTGCTCATTAAAATTTTGTGTATCTGCAGTAGTTTGGAAGATATGGAGCCTTAAAATTTTAGAAAGGCCCTAATTTGCATTATTTTAAACATGTCGATTATTCCAAATTAGATAGTCCGCTTCCTTGCTAGCTCTGTTACCATGCCAAGTTTAAACATTGTAGCTTGCATGGTGTCTGAGAAAAGCTCCGGACAAATTATGTGGTGGAAATAAGAAGAAGAAAGAAAAAATTTCGAGAAAACAGTATGTCTGGGATGGCACCCAGACCATGGACCTATTATCAGTCATTAGGTCCATGCCCAGACATAAAGAGGGGGAGGAGTAAGTAAAGGGAGAGAGAGAGCCCAGTCATCACCTCTTTCAAATTTCTATAGCATAATAATTCATCACATGCAGGTCCCTGTTCAAGGTAATGCTATTGTTGCCTGTTTAGCAGACCCAGGACCCTTACCAATTGGACAGGGACCCTGAGCCACCAGCCACATACAAAAATGGCCTGTGACCAACCTGCCTCCCATCTTCCTACACAGCTGTGCAAATATACAAGCATGTCCAGTGCTGAGGCAGACCCCATGGGGCTCAGTTAAGAGCACTGTATAAAGGCAGGCTTGCATATTCATTGGACCCTGTCTAAAACCTGATCTTCAGCCAATCAGCAGTGAGCACAACTATTTTGTAACCACACTGGATCCAAACATGCATTTTCCTTTACAGGGTTTGCATGGTGATTATGAGCTTTTTTACACGAAAATTATTGAGTGATGATCGTTCCATTAAATACTTCAGACAATTAACATGGCAAAAAAGCTTCAAACTTGCCACATTTAGTTGCACTTCTAGAACTTTTCTTCACTGTTCATTACCGGATGTCTTAAACCTACAGGTGTAAGTTAGAACTTTGTGTCTATCTGCAATAGTTTGGAAGATATGGAGCTTTTAAAATTTGAAGTGCCCCTAATTTGCATAGTTTTAAACATCATGACTATTCTAAGCCAGGTACCTAATTTCACTGGTAGGTCAGTCCCCATGGCAAGTTTGGTGGTTTTCGGAATAGTAGGGTCCGAGAAAATGTCCGGACAAATTTGGTCGTAAAGAAAGAAAGAAAGAAAGAATTCTTGGAAAAACAAAATGTCTGGGTTGGCACCCAGACATGACAGGTGGATGTGTAATATATACATATACAATAAAGAAGAAGACCTTGCATGCACATACTGAAGTGGTCCTGTGAACTTCAGAATGATCTCAATGTTGCCTTTGTTTAAGACCATCATCAGTGTCGCTAATATGAACATATCCCGTAACCAGTTTTTTCCCAATTTTGGTAATTTGTTAAAAATCAGAAAGTTAAGCACCGCCATGTAGTGAATAAGTCTGATGGGGATCCAAGTCCATATTCATTCCCATCAAGTCTGAAGAAGATGCAACTTCCAGTATGGGACAAAGTGAAAAACCAAAATTTTTAAAAGAGCAAAAAATAATCACAGCACCACTTTGAACAAATTAAGGATTATATGGGTTGTCTCCTGGGTAACTCTTCACGCATGCAAACGAAAGCTTACGAATATTAATTTATGCTAAATTCACTGAACACTGGCAGGCTGCGCAGTACACATTCCAAACTACCCACCCTACAAAGTGGTTCCAGTTCTCTACCCCCATGCTGTTTTGCACTGATAATAAATAAATTGCATGCACAGTCCAAACCTGTCTCCTGGGCAACTTGCTCCACAGTACAATTGACCTGTGCTTTGACATGCCTTTTCCTAAGAGAGCACTGCATCTCTCGGTAGAACTTGTAATGTGATATCCTCCCCTCCCCCCCCCCCCCCCCCACACACATATCCTAGGAGTCTGAAAGGCTTGAGTACTCGAAGCCTAACATTCTTCCAGTCCACAGTGGGGTGTTTTTTGTTTTGTTTTGTTTTGTTTTGTTTTGTTTTGTTTTGTTTTGTTTTGTTTTTTTTTGTTTTTTGTTTTTTTGTTTTTTTTGACAACTTGTTTGATATCATTGTCACAGAATTAGAGGGTGAAAACAATTATATATGTAGAACAAGGTAATCTCGTTGAGTTCCTCAAGGTGATGTTTCTTTTTCTTGTAACCTGTGCAATAAGAACTGTTCATTGATCCTTTAGTATCTGGTCAGCTCTTGTTTTTGTGTATTTAATAAAAAGAGAAACTTAACAAACCTAATTCTGTAAGCCCATGTACCGTTTGAACACCATCAAGTCCGATATTCTAAGACTAAGAGCAAAGTCCTATTCCGTACCATTCACTGAATTTTCGAGCTTTATTTATCCTCGATTTACAGAGACCGTACAACATTAGGTCAAGAGCTATTATACGAGTTAAATACATAATTTACATAAAAAAGTCAGAGACATAAGACTAAGAATGATGCATACAATATTAATAACCAAGAATAAAAACAGTAGGAAAAAATGAATGATATATGCAAGCATGCGAAGCACAACCAGGCATATTATACATAACTTCAGTTCAAAAGTCTAATAAAGGTAGATGTAGGGACAAAACCATTCACATTGGACTAGCCCTTTTCTGCACAGCAGAGTAGGAAGGATCAAGATTTGCAGGGTAATTTAACTTAAATGATTTGTACTGTAGATGTTTGATCTGCATAGCTACAGGAGCAGGTTGGTCCTTCCCAGGTTTTGATTAGCTTCTTGGAACACTGGGAGGTTTGGGGCTGATTTAAGTGCATTGGGAAGCTTGTTCTCGATAGATTTTTGGTCCTAGAAATGCTAAGGATTCAAGACCACCTCTGGTGGTGCACGGGCAAGGAATTGACAATTTCAGGGCCTCTGGGTTGTAATTCTGGTTGAACATGGTGCAGATAAAGGATGGGCTAAGTCCATGTAAGGCCTTATATATTTCAGTGCTCAGTTGATGTAGTCTTGAGAGTTTAAGTTCATAAGTGATAATACTGCACTCAGGTCAGAAGACCTCTATATGCAGCTCCTGATAGATAATACTTAAATTATGAAAGAGGAAATACTCTCTCATATTATTAAATTTATTCTTGCTAAGATAAATGTCAAATTGATTAAAATGGGTATGAAGACTTCAGGTTACTGTTTACTTGTAGTTGTTCCGTGTAGTCAAATTTTATGGGTTGATCTTTCCAGTGTCTATTTAGTCTATGTTTAAATGTGTTGACTGTCGGTGATAACACCACGTCATCTGGCAGACTGTTCTAAGGTCTAATAACCCGGAAAGAAAAACTATATTTACTAATATCACGCTTAGCTCGTTGGGTCTTTGATTTGTATACGTTCCCTGGTGTATTAGAGTCTAAGCTCCTGTTCAATAGACCAGATACCACCGCCTGGTCGTAACCCAAATTACTTCTCACGATTTTAAATGTCTCAATCATATCCCCCTAAATCTTCTAATAGCGAGGGTTGGCAGGTCCAGTTTTTTAGTCTTTCAGGGTAACTCAAGTCTTTGAATCCTGGGATCAATTTTGTGGCACGCCTTTGCACATTTTCCAATGCGTCAATGTGTTTCTTCATATGTGGACACCACACTTGGTTTGCATATTCAACATGTGATCGTACCATTGATCTGAACAGCAATAAAATGATTCTTCGTCTAAGTATTCGAAAGACTTTCTTATAATTCCCCTCATTTTATTTGCTTTATTTTTTCTTGCATATTTTTTTCAAATTTCAGATCGCTGTCAAAGTTAACCCCCAAATCTTTTTCTGCTAATGTTTCCTTCACTGTAAAATTATCGTCTGCACCCATCTTGTAATAGGCCTTAGGGATATTAGATCTACCAACTCTCATAACTACACATTTGTCTGGATGAAATCTGAGAAGCCACTTGTCACTCCAGTTTTGTAAAGATCTTAGATCCTGCTGCAGAATTCTGATATCATCTTCTGTTTTCACTCTGTGGTATATTTTCGTATCATCAGCAAACAGATATATTTTAGAATCATGGCTGATTACATTAGGTAGGTCATTTATGTATACTACAAACAGGAGGGGGTCCCAGTACACTTCCCAGTGGTATTCCGCTAAAGACCTCATTTTCTTTTGATATGGAATCATTTACCACCACTTTTTGTTTACGACTGCTTAGAAAAGCTCTGGTCCAATTTAATATTTTATCTGATATACCGTATGCCTCAATTTTCTTCAAGAGACGATTGTGTGGTACTGTGTCAAACGCCTTTTGAAAGTCACTATATATAACATCCAAGGAATCCCCACTATCTATAATCTCTGTCCATTCATCTATGACTTTCAACAATTGTAGCGTGGTTGATCTGCCCTGAGGGAATCCAAAATGCTGTGTACTAAATAAATCGCTTTCCTTCATGTAGTCCATAATGTGATCTCTTATTATTGATTCCAGAATTTTACAAGGAACACTAGTCAAGCTGACTGGCCTATAGTTTCCGGGCTCATTTTTGTCTCCTTTCTTGAAAATTGCTGTAATGTAGCTCAATTTCCATTCTTGAGGTAGACATCCTGTACTAATTGATTCGTTGTATATCATACTTGGGGGTTCTGCAATTTCCTTATTAATTTCTTTTAATACTCTTGGGTGAAGTTTATATGGACCTGGAGATTTACTCTCTTTCAAATCAAATTTCTTAGCTTCTTTTCCACCATGGATGGTGTTATTATGAATGGTTGCAAGCAATTCCCTCTATTCATGTCCCCTATCTCTATGTTAGCCTCATCTTCCTCATTAGTAAAAACACTTGCAAAATAATCGTTTAAAACTTCAGCCTTGTGTTCGTCAGATCTTGTTTTAAACGGCTCATCCCTTTCATTCCCTGTCCCTGATATGTTTAAATCAGGAATATCACTTTTCATCTCAAGTTTGGACCTCACATATTGCCAAAAAATCTTTGAATTCCTCTTACACTGTTTTGCTATTTCTTTTTCTCTGTTGCGAACTGCTTTCCTTGTGATTTGCCTAACCTGGTTTCTGACTCTGCAATATTCTTGATAAATTTCTCATTTTTTTGTGTTGAGATATCTTTTCCACAATTTGTGTTTCTTTTTTATTTTCCGAAGAGCTTTCTTTTCTAAGTGTATTATCTTTGTTCCTGTAGGACGTTTTTTTTCTCTTCTTTTTATACTTGGGTATATGTTGTTCCTTAAGGTTTGCCATAGTCTTTGAGAAAAAGCTCCATTTCTCCTGCACATTAGTACCTTGGTCCATCTTTAGTGTCCATTTAATGATATCCAGATCATTTCTCATTGCGGCTTTAAGACTTGGCATATTTGCCTTGGCCAAAAGGTACTTATAGTCACAGGTGAAATCACTGAAAGCAAAACGAAGGGCCCGCTCCTGGATTTTCTCAATTTTTGCAGTTGTTTTGGTTGTATTGTGCCAGATCAAAGGGCAATAATTAAAATGGCACATAATAAAAGTTTTGTATATATACACATTTTTGTACTTTGATTCAGGTGTCGTGACAGCCTTTTCAGGGTATTTAGTTGTCTTCCAGATTTTCTGCAGAGCTGTGAAATATGTTTATTGAAGTTGAGACTATTGTCCATCCAGATACCAAGACGTTTTACGCATTGTTCACATTTAATGAAAAACTATATAGTTCTAAATCATTATAGCAAATTAATTTTTGAGAGGAAGAAATCATATTATTAAATTTGAAATTTTGAAGAAAGTTTTAGGCTTTGGTAGCCTTTATGAAACCGGGTCATCAGCGGGGAACCAGCCCAAGACTTGTTTCGGTGCCATTAATCCCCAGACAAGTCATTCTGCTAACCGGCGGCACCATATTTGCATTTCCAATACAAACACCCCGAGCTGATGTGTTACGTAATAAAGCAAATATGATGCTCCTTTGTTAATAGGCCCTACTTTAAAGCGTAGCTCACATGACATAAATATAATGGAATTACTGAAGTATACACCTAACATTCATGATTAAGCCTACCAATATTGAATCATAAAATCAATTAAGTATAACCAAGAAGGTAGTTTCTACCCCACACAGAGGAAACCAGGCATGTAGTTATTAGACTACAAAATTTATTATTAAAAATATATATATATTGCAAGACAAAATGAACAAGGAAAATCAGGTCATAGGCCTTATTAGGTAAAAATTTGGATATTGAAACATTCTCCTTTTTTGTTTGGGTCATTGGTTAGGTTTCACATGGAATATATGCAAATCAGGTTTGAAGTCTCCATTGCAAAAATAAAACAAAAACAAAAAACAAAAACAAAAACAAAACAAAACAAAACAAAAGAAAAAAAAACGTGGAAGCACTTGAAAGAAGATCAACAAAGTTAGTTCTTGGTTTGAGCGACCTACCATAGAGAAAAAGATTATACATTCCTACACTGGCTTATAGAAGAGCAAGATGTGATATTATTCAAACATAAAGATTCTCAGTCCAACTTGTGGGTGTGAAAAGAAAGCAGTATCTGGGTTATTTTAAAGAAACACAAATTCCATAACCAGATGCGACTCTTGGTGCCTCAGTGGCTGCTGGGTGTTACCCATCTTGTATTTTGCAAATTTCACGATGTAAAGATATACAGTATACATTTTTTTTTTTTTTGAAATGCTACAATAGTCTACTCAGTTTTGACAGCTTTGGGGAGGGGGGGGCGGGATTTCTTCTGTTATCGTATTGTATTATGATTTATGTGTTATACCATGCTATACGACACTGAAGGTTATTAATTTTATTTACAACAATTAATAAAGCTTATTTTTATACAGTGGTGGTCTGAAATAAAGCTATTTATCTTATCTTTATCTTATACATATAATTCTAGGTCAAATTGTTTGTAATTACAGTTGAAATTAATTTAAAACACTGAAGCAGACGACATTCACCACCAGCCAGTTTGAGTGCCTTTAAAAATGGAAAAAGGTCTAACGACAAAACATCTAAATGCTATGAATCACTGCAGCGGATTTTTGTTCTCCCGGAGATTGTCTAAATGCAAAGCTGTACAACAGATGGCGACAGCATCGCAGGTGCGTCTTCAAACTTTTCATTGAGGAGATTCGTGCGCGGTAGTATTTTCATAACTTTTATTTTTTATCCTGTAAGAAATGAACAAATAAAATGACCACATTTTGGAATGATTGTTGAAAATTGTGCGCTAAACTGTGTATATTTTAGCTGTACCTTGAAGATCTACCAAAATAATGGTGTCTGGTGGGTGAAGCATATCAAATAGTTCCAAGCTATCAAATAGGACAAGATTGTGATTTGGCTTACACTGTACAGGTGAGAACATAGCGAGGGTTTTCCCCTGTGGTGACCAATGTGGGGAGGCTGAAACTTGAAGGCGACATGAAGCCTTTATTGTGGGGCCTTGTGGCCCTTGTATTTCTTTATAGTGTAGCAGACGCACAGTTTCCATATAAAGGTAAGTTAAATGCTAAGATCTCTACCATTGGGTAAACAGGTGCGATGTTTGCAAGGACTTCGCGTACCTGGATAAATTGGGTCAAAATGATGGCGGTTAGCCTGTAGCTTGTGTGCGTAAATTTATGGAGTCGTATTTTTTTGCAGTACCAGTTCGGTAAATCACAATCGGCGTTTCAGTTTAAAAAATAGAACTTTCAGTGCAGTCAAACATGTTAAAGAATATGTCATAATTTAAAGTATATAAAGTAATTGAATAAGTCATCAACTTGATTACTGTTGACAAATTTCACTTGACCTATTTTTATGGCTCATGGCCCGCCAGTGTTCTGTTCTGAGTCCCTGACAACTTTACTTTAGCCCCATTGAAATGAGATTCGTGAGAAATTAACTTTGCAGTTTAGCTCTTTGTGTTGTGTGTTGCCCTTACAATTATGAGAGAGGGACCCAAAAGTTGCACAAGATGTTGATTTGTTTATCAAATTCAATAATGTTTGATGGCGTTGTTTGTTTCCATTTCATGAAATAATGTTCTGTTGGATGACACATGCAGGTGACGAGGTATTTCCCCTTCTGTATGACTGTTGTGTCTTCACTTGAATTGATTATGCCTGTCTGTCAACAGATCAAATTCAGTCTGCTGAAAGGTGTAAGCTGTTTCAAGAAGATTGGCAGTCTGTCCCTTTGAAGTTTGATCACAATCCTTGTCTCATGAAATCACACACAGAACTATGAATTATCAGAATGCCCACAGGCTTCTACAATTTTTTTTCTGAATCACTAGTCCTGTTGAGTGAATTTTCACTTGTTCCTCTAACCAGGGACCTGCTAATGCCATAGGAAATTGCAGGTCCCTGCTCTAACATAGATCATGCATTACAAAAAAAAAAAAAATAATAATAATCACCCGGGGGGGGGGGGGGGGGGGGGGAGGAGGAGGCTTGTCTCAATCAATACTGAATACTTGATAATTGTCTGTCCCATATGCAAATATTTTATTTCTGGAAATAATTTTAAAGGTTCAAATATATTTATTTGAAAAGAACCACAGCTTGCCAATGTTTGTTGACACCTTTAGTGCATCCCCAGGCTACACCTTCAGCCCAGCCCCATGCTACACCAGCTAACTTATTCTTCCTACTGGCTCAGTCAGTGTTCCAGGCAATTGGGCTTTAATAAATTATTATTTATGATCGGAAATTTGGTTGTCCACTGGACAAGTGATGTTCAAAACTCACTTGTTCGGGACCACTGGGTCATAGGAATTGTAGAAGCCTGGCCCATCCTAGGGACATTCTGGAAAAACTGCATTGTTTCTTGGATAAATCAACATGTGCAAGTTCAAGGCATATAAAAATATATTTATTTTGTGTCTGGTCTTAAATCCAAATGTAAATGTTTTAAACTATCTACATCCTTTTTGGAGTAAATTTTAAATCTGAACCAGTGAGGAGATAAAGCCATAAAATTATTTTGGAAAAAAAGCCGCATACAAATCAAACACTTGAATGTGTTTCAGCAATCATTTTTTTTTTTTTTTGTGGTGGTGGTAAAAGATGAAAATATATTTACATTGGCATGCATTTGTTTCTTTGCAGCACGGTGGTGTACTATTAATGTCCTTGAAGAAAATAAGTGCAAAGGACTTTTAGAAGCTATCAAGAACAGACCAGCTACTGTAAGCAGTAATGTGGTACCCAATACAAAAGATTATACAGCACTGCCTGAGCTACAATGTGTACGTGGCGCCACCAGATTTGACTGTATGAAAAAGATCAGTGACAATCAGGCTGATTTGATGGCCCTGGATCCTGGAATGGGCTACACTGCTGGAGAGTTTTATACCATGATGCCTCTTATGGCAGAAAAGTACACAGTCGGTAATCCAGGTTCAGGATTAACATACTATGCAGTGGCAGTAGTACGGAAAAGCAACCGCGACATTAACATTAATAACTTAAAGGGAAAAAAGACCTGTCATCCAGGTAAGGGCATTTATTAATTGCTGAAATATGTAAACTTGCCAGTTAATTATTGATGAAACACGCTGAAATGGCAAGTACAAAGAGTACTGAGTACTCTTATCATAATTTGATGTAGATGAATGAAATTACAGTAAAACTTCTCTAACCAAACACCTCCATATACTGAACATCATTTCTTGGTACCAAATATATACTCCCAATGTAAGCAAAACTCACTATACCAAACACTTTTTTTCAGTCCCAAGGGTGTTCGGAATAGGGAGATTTTATTGTACATGTATACGTACTGTTTTATCATAAGTGTAGAACAGTGTGGAGGGTTCATTGTTGCAACGTGCCCCAGGTGGGTACAAGTTGGTCAGGGCAGGTAGAATATACAGGATGAGTAGTAAACAATCAATGCCTTTGTGTGACTCAATTCATAAATGTTACCAATATTGAATAAAAATTATATAAGTTTAAAACTGGTCATAAGTTGAACCGAATATTGTTTTTGTTGTATGGTCTTCTGTGTGTGTGTGTGGGGGGGGGGGGGCAGCTAGGGGAGTTAATTTTTATGGCTATAATTAAGCGACAGTGCACATCATTCACTGTTTTGCAAGTGACAATTCTGTCAAGTCAAGACCAAAAACAAGTCAAGCATTGATTGGTGATCATTAATGTTTGGAGCAATAGGAACACTTGCAATGCATGGGTGCCCTTGGTTGTATTCCCAAGGTCACACAGCCACTTAATTTCATATGTTATTCTTCACTTGTTGTATTTGTGTCTTTTTGCCCAGAACCACTTCCTAGTAGTCATTACCCTATTCTGCAATCCAAACTCTACTCTCCATATAAGCTAACCTGTCCCTGTCTAACATATACATGTACATATATGGAAGTACTATTGTCTATATTGCATACGTTCCTCTGTAAAATTTGACATAAGCTGTATCAGCCCAAATAAATTAAAGGGTCTTCAGCGGGTAACTACTCAACATGTTTCGGAGCCTATTACCTGTACATGTCTGTCTGAGTAGCGGCTCCTTGTCTAAGCTAAATATTCAGCAAAGACAACCCACTTAATAATAAATAAATAAATACGTGGCAAATGATGAAGTAGCTAAATATGTGACATTTTGCTTATAAATGCAGAGCTTCATTATGAAAGAAGAATATCTGTCAAACCGATCAAACAAACCATAATTACTAAATTTGCATAGTACAGGTTTAGATAAAAACAGTTTGAGACTCACCCCTGCACCTATATGTACCCTTTCTAGCTGGACAGCTTTTCCTAGTTAAACCACCTGCCAGTGTATAACTGAAGTGGAAACAAGCTGGGGCATTATTATATTCAGTCCCAGCAACACCCGAACAATTTGAGTTAGGGTGTTACTGTACATGTCTTACAGGAGAGTTAAACTCAAATCGTATGTGGGCAGCCTTGACCTCATTTATGAGGTAACTCACAAAAATTGCAATGTTCACTTGGTGAGTTTAGAACTATTTTGAGCTGGAACTTTGATGTTGCATGACACACTTTTAGCTTCCCTCCATGACAGTCATGCACAGACAGTACGTCAGAGTGACCCTGACCTTCTTCCCCAAGTCACAGGGTCACTGTGGTAAATTTTACTGTTCACTGGATAAATTGAAAACTATTTGAACTAGGATCTTGATGTTGCGTGTGGTGGTGGTCCTCTGTGAAGGCCAGACTTGCACAGTACATGGATGACCTTGACTTCATCCCAAGGTCATAGATCCACTGAATTTCTAGGTCAGTTGAGCATGGGTTCACACCTACCTCGTCATTTATATTATTTTGTGTTAGCAAGGTATTTCAAACCTGGGAATTTGAAAAAAAAAGGGTGCTATTCTATCTGTATCAGGATTTTGTTATGAAGTAATCTACACTACAAATTGTTCATGATTGCAAGAATAGAATATGTATATAGATTATGGGGTAGACTAATGAAGGTATATCTGGATTAAAGCTGACATTGCTAACAATAGTAACATGCAAAACTAAATGAGTGACAATAAAGTCATGGAGTTTCGTGAACCCTGTTTACCATAGAAACAGGTCCATGGTTTGTGCAAAGTACGACTCTGGTTCTGCAATCACCACTTGTGATGTTATTGCTTATTTACCAGTATATTTTCAGCTAGTATATGATATTGTATTTGTGTCTTTTTGCCCAGAACCACTTCCTAGTAGTCAATATCCTATTCCGCAGTTCGAACTCTTTACTCTCCATAAGCTAACCTGTCCCTGTCTAACCTGTATACATATGGAATTACTATTGTCTATATTGCACACGTTCCTCTGTAAAATTTTGACATAGGCTGTATCAGCCCAAATAAATTAAAGGGTCTTCAGCGGGTAACTACTCAACATGTTTCGGAGCCTTTTATGTAACTTGTGGATGGATTCTTTTTGTGCTTCAGGAGTCGGCAGAGCTGCAGGCTGGGTATACCCAGTGTCCAAGTTGATACAGGAAAGCATCATGCCTATCACAGAATGTAATGTACCTGTCAAATCTGCTGCTGCATATTTTGGTGCTATGTGCGCTCCTGGTGGTCTGGCCAGATACTACAATCCATTTGGTAAGAGCATGTTCCTGACAATGAAGTTACAATAAACTGATGCACAACAAATGCTCATTTACTATTGCAACACTGTCTATTTTTATGTTATTATTGACTTGAAAGAGATTATGCTCACTGTGAAATTCCAATTTTGATTGTCATAATAATGAAAATTAATAATTTTTGATAATGCAATTAAATAGCTTGTCCTGGGGGAGAGGGGAGGACAAATTGTCTCTGAAAAAATAAAATAACAAAGTGAACTGTACATTTCCAGTAAGAACAAATATTTCAACAAAACTGCTACCATCCTCCTTCAAGTCCATTATATGATATGTTATTTTCTTCACAGGAAACAACCCTCAGACAATATGTAAAAACTGCCAAGGCGAATCTCTGGTCTACTGTACAGACAATGACCCATTTGCTGGCTATCAAGGAGCCTTCAGATGCATGGCTTCTGGTGCCGGAGATGTGGCATTTGTGCGAGATTCCACCATCCTGGAGTACACCAGCAACACCACTGTTGATAGGCCTGATGTATGTGATCATAAGCATAATTAGTTAATTGTGAATATTAGCTTATAGTGTGTCCATAGTTAAATCCTTGTGGTTGACTTCTCAGAATCAAAAGTGAAGCAACTTGGACTTTCCCTCAATTTAAAATAGCACAATTGAAATGAATATGGTATGTTACATCTTTGCCAACTAAAGTGAAAACAAGTGTCAGTAAGCTAGATGAAAAAGAATCAATGCAAACAGTATGACAAATGGCCCTTCTATTTTGTGCTACAGAGAGCAAGTGCTGCATAGAATAAGGTATAAACTGGAATTTTATGGCAGAGAATCAGCAGGAGCCTGCCCAGGAAATGGCATCTTTAAAAGATTGTGGGAGAAACTGGCACAGGCGATGAGTTTGTGAACCAAACGAGGTCTGGGCATGGGTAATTGAGATTCAAAGGGTTGTGACAATGTCACTGGCAGATTTTTCTTCTGGGCAAGCAGCGCCCTCTTCAGACCATTGTGTGAACCTTTCAGCCATGCCCAGGTCTCACTTGCTTTGCAAACTCGTCGCCTATGCTTATTTTTGTCCACAATCTATTAAGGAGAGTATTTCCAAAGGGAAAAGTTTCTAACTAAGGTTATTGCCCTATCTGCATCTCTGGAAACACAAATTATAATGTGTATTAACAGAACTCTTTCCTTATAGTTACTCTGAATCAGAACTTCTATGTGCTTTCTTTGACAGGACTTTGAACTGTTGTGTCCAGATGGAACGAGAAGGAGCTATGCGGATGCTGCTACATGTAATTGGGGGTCTGTTCCATCCCACATTGTCATGACATCAGCCATCCATAATCTTGCTCAAAGAAACACCTTCAAGGAACTCCTCAAAAAGATCAGCAGTGACTTTGGTGAAAGTGGTAGCCACAAGGACCTCTTTGATCTGTTCGCCTCCTCTGCATATGGGGGATCTAATCTGATGTTCACTGATGACACCAAAGAATTAGTGGATGTGGGTAGTCGGGACAGTTACTACACATGGGTTGGAGAAGAATACCGAAAGAAGCTTCAGGTGCTCAATACATGTCCAGTGCGTCAGGCACGTTGGTGTGTGATATCGTCATATGAAATGAAGAAATGTGAAAGAATGATCATGGCGTTTGATGCAAAGAACTTGAAACCAGAATTGAATTGCATTCTGGGTACTGGGGTCAGAGACTGTATGGACAAGATCAATTCAGGTGATGCAGATTTGATATCACTGGATGCATCAGATGTCTACACGGCAGGAAAGTAAGTCAACCTGTTTTATTACCATGGTAACCCTAGACCTAACAGAAAACACATTTCTGGTCAGTGGACTAAATTCATTAAGGTATTGCTGTTTTGTAGCAGTGGTGCACCTAAGGTTGAGTATAGTAAAAAGGTGACCATTTGTAAGGGCTAGACCAAGTGCATGATTTAAAAAAAGAAAAGAAGCAATTGATCACAAAAACTCCTCACTAGAACTTCTGAGTAGAATAACAATAGAAAATGGAAAGAAAGATTGACATCAAATTTAATACTGTATTGTTGTTGTTCACAACACCATTAAGGTAGGAAACTTGGTTTGTTTTACTGCTTGGAAAATTGAAATGGTGGTAACGGTAGAAGCCATGTGATAAACGTGTTTTTTTTTTATCACCTCATTACAAAATGCAGGTTGTGGAAATACTTTGGATTTTACAAGGGTGACCCAGTAGGTCCACCCATGCTTGAAAATCTGGTACACTCCTTTCTCTTCCTTCGTGGAAGTCTAATCGATTTTGGTCAGCGAGATATCCTTTGGAAACTCATAACTTATTCTCCCTTTTAAGCACCCTGGGCGCTTAACTTGGGGGGGGGGGGGCTTATGACATATTCACATATTATCACCCAACATGTTAGCTTTTGGTAAAACATGTAGGCCTATAATTGTTATCAAATGGCATGATTGGTAGTAAATTACTTTTATTTGTGTATTATGTGTGTGTTTTAAGTATGGACTTCAAGTCTGAAATAAAATTATCTTTTATCTTTATTAATACTAGCCCTAGGTGACTCCTCCTGGGTCTGTGGGGTGACCGTCGCCCCACGCCACCGTCCCAGGAGTCATCATATGGGGCCAGATTCATACCTATACATGAGCTTGCAAAACAGCTGAACATTATGATCCTCATAAGCGTACGCAGTCCTTGTGATTGTCACTTTCCCTTTCAGTTAATTACCTAAAGTTCGTTCGCTTCTGGTGTCCATATATCACAATGAACAAAAGATACAAAGATATAAACATGATAACGAAGTACAGCTGATTCCACTATATACGAATCCGCCATTTTTGTTATCACGTGACTTGTTTAATATGCATAAGACAGCTGGCGCGCAATGTGGATCAGACCACATGCATCAGAGGACTTTGAAATGTACATGATCATGACAGCTGACACACATCCCTGATCCAGCTCACGTGCCAGCTATGTGTATAAAGCTGGCACTTGAGCTTAATCAGGGACATGTGCTGTCATGGTCATGTAGATTTAAAAAAAAACAGCTGTTATTCACATAACTGGGTGTACGTTAGAACTTAATGTTCAGGAGAGTCTGGGCAATCATATAATCCTCATGGTCAGCGTCCGTTTCGCCATCACTCCACACATTTACCGCATCGATTTCAAACTGCAGGTTGGCTTCTTCCTGCTCGCATAAATTCTGTTCTGTTGGAGTGGGAAAAGGAAACCCCTCAAACGGATCATCCTCTTCGTCTCAGCTTGCAGCAAACAACTCGTCGTCTTGCGATCCATCAAGTTCATTTGAAATCCCAGTCCAAAGAAACGATTTGGGTATGACGGCTGTTGGCACGCTGTTCCAACTTTCTTTTATCCATCCTTGCATGATGATGTGGTCGGGTGGTTTCCTGTTCCCACTCCTGGTCAATTGTACGTTGGAATCGTCCGCCAGCCACTCGTCGTACAAATCCCTGTATTTGTCCTTGAACGGGCAATTCCAAGTGAAGACCTAGGGTTGCACCTTCGACGTACATCCACCCGGTATGACAGTCATGTCCGTATTATACTTAATTCCTATTGCCTGTTTCACTGCTGGAGTTAAGTGACCAGTGAATGCATCCCAGACCAGCAAGTGACGAGTGTTGCCCTTTTTTCTCCACACTTTCTGGAGCCAATACAGAGTAACCTCCTCATTAGACCATGCCTGTGGGGTCATCTTGATTTGTATCCAGAGGGGAATTTCCTTGGGAGGGCGACCCCTTTGAATAATACCAAGGGTTGAAGTTTCGTGCCATCAGCCATAGCACCTAAGATTACGGTGATGCTTGATTTTTTGTGGCCAGTTCCCATAGACACTAAAGTGTAATCCTGGGGCATGCCCACCCAAATTGGCGTCGCCTCCATGTTCCCGATGTTGGACAGATTATAATTCTGATGACGACGTATGCTTATTACATATCGTAGAAAAATATAAATTTTTTCACTGATTTCCTGTTCCCACTTTTGTGCAACGTGAGTAGTTCTGCGGAAAGAAAAATTGTTTGTTTTCATGAAACGCAGCAACCAATTTCAGCTAGCCATGAAACTTTGATTTCCAGAAATACGATGCAGACAACGAGCTCCTTGTTTGATAGCCATTCTGGTAACTTGAATTCCTTTTCCCCTTTGAGTTTTGATCCATGTAATAAGTTTCTGTTCAATTTCAGGATTCAAAACTTTTTTCCAGCACCCCCTATTCTTTTTCTGATAGTATGTTCCGTTAATTTTTTTAGGTTGTCTTCATTTTGACGCCATTCTCTCACGTTTTCTGTCTACATGTATATGGAAATATCTTGCCACAGCATGATTTCCCTCTTGCGTTGAGTAATTTACAACCTTCAGCTTGAAGGCAATTGTGTAAGATTCGACTTTTTCCCCCTTATGGGATGTTGATGACGTGCAAGGAAACGGATCATCCCATCCCTGATCTTCCATTTTGGCACAAATCAGAATGAAATGAACATGGCAAATCAATTTCATTACACGTGTTCTAATTCTGATGACGGCACATTGTTATTATACCATAGAAAACTATAAATTTTGTCACTGATTTCACTTTCCAAATGTTGAAAAATTGTACGCATAAATCACTGCAGCAAGAATAATAAGATACATCTATGTTGACATAATGAGATTCATAATACAAGCTGACCATTTTCTTCTTGTTATCTGCTGGCAAAAATATTGATGCAGTATTGCTTACCTGCTGCATCCCTAAATTCAAACCTGTGTTGGTTTAAAATCTAGTTTTAAAATACTATGCAATGCCTTTGCTACATGTATGTTGGAAATAAGGATATGTACTGACAAACATTTATAAATTATACTTTAACTTTTATCACGTAAACCTCCTGGAGTCTCTGTTGGCATGGAATAGGCTATACACCTCTGATCTCTGAATGTAAATTGGCACAATATAACTTTCATAGCTGCTATAGAAATGAGGTAATGAAACTCAGATCTATCACAAGAAGCTAGAATTGTGACTGAAATATGCTCCACACAAAAAATAGCACCTCATCATGCACCTATCACTTTAATTTATTTGCACATGAATCTGACAGGCATTGTAAAAACTACAAGTTGGCATCACAACAGAGTTCTTGCATCCGTAAATGTGACAAAAGGGCTACAATTGTACTGAAATTCATTGTACAGACCAAGGAGGGTAGCCTCCTTGTACAGACTAATGATCTTTTACAGATACATGCTAAGTAAGCAAACAGATGTATATCAATGTATAAAAAATAGGGACATTTAGTTCCATCACACAAGTGAATTCAATACATACATGTTTAAAGCCTTATTATGTCTCCCCGTGCAACGGGGGACATTGTTTTTGCGTCCGTTTTATTGGGAATGTATTTGTTCTCTTTGGCAAATAATGAAATAATTCGACACACAATGGTTGCACCCTGGCTGGCCAGTGTTACTTTATCGTGCATAACAGTGCCTCGTACAGATTGGCTGAAAAATTTCCAACACATGTCTATGATAAAATTGGCACCCAATTAGCTCTATCATTCAATGACAAGATGGGCTACAATTTTTATTTAAGTGAAATTATACAAAGTCAAGATTGCCTACTTTCTATTTGGTCAATATATCTATGAATATGAGTGAAAAAAAAAGAAGGGCATCGGCTGGTTCCTTCCCACATTTCAAACTATTTGTTACATATGAGGAATGTTTGTGTTCTTTTGCAGATGATGAAATATTCCAACATACAGTGTACTTTGATAGCACCTAATGTAACAATGAGTCCAACCTAATATATTTTCGGAATGCACCCGATAGTAAATGCTAATGTGGTGCAATGGGCACTAAATATAAAATTAACCAGAACTGCTGAAATACAGCAACATCTACAAATGTAAAATGTACACAAAAATTGTAAAAAAAAAAACCCATACCATTTTCTATGTGTATGATGTAGCTATCACAAATGACTTGTCACTAGACAAGAAAAAAATTATTTAACACGTTTTTGGCTTCAAAACATTGTTGTTGCAATAATGTATTCACATAACTTTCTCCTCTGACAACAAGTAACACACACACATATATATATATGTACATTGTTGACATGTCCTGTAGTGTTTATATTTGAATTTGTTTTGTCTGCATATTTCAATTGGTTCAATTGCTGTCTTTCTTTTTTCATTTCCTACATGCAGTCATTGTAGGGGCAGGCCTTCAGAGTATGATTGCCCATGTTTAGAGACACCAAGGCATTCAAATGTTCCTGTGTATGGTCTTGATGAGGTTCATCTGACTGAAACCTCTCTCTACGTCACATGTATCAGTACCAATGATCAACAAGACACACAAGCTGGCAAAGTCTCTGTACTGGTCATCTTTGGCAAGCTTGACAAAGAATTTTACAGTATCCTGCTGGCATGTCTCATTGTACAGAAAATCAAGCTCATCGCCCAATCTGAAAAGCCTGTACTGCCTGACCACACTATGAAGATTAATTTTGGTGTTCCCTCCAGAAAAGTTATCTACCACTGCAAGAACTTGTTTATCATTTCCTATTAGATGGCTCTAGGAACTGGCAGTTCTGCAAGACAAAAGTGGCCTCTGGAAAATGTCGAATGACTGACCTGCCTATTGTTACAATATAGTTCAAGCAGTTGCTGAGAACCTGCTTCAGTTGCCTGCTTGTAAGATGACAACGTTCCACAACTTCTTCCCAGTAATCATAAAATTCCTTGCCACCAAATGGTGGTGGATCATCAAGGTTATAATGGTCATCCAAGTTGATCAAATTGTCGTGATCCTACAATAAACAGAGATCCACAGTATCATCACATACCACTGGACTAACAAATACACACATGAAGCTGAAAATTCTTTGATATGTCACATACAGAGTCTTTTTCTTTCTCTAGAGCTCCTTATTGATGTCGCTCAGCTGTGACAATTGTTTCTTTAAGAAATAGAGGTACAGCAGGAATTCATGATCAGTGAGGGCCTAATGTACAGATCATTGTTCCTCTTTCTGGTAGGCTTGGTGTTTTCCATATTGTGTGCCTCTTGTTTAAGGAAGGACTGCAACAAAAAAAAAAAAAAAACACCAAAAATGTAAATTGAAAATATTTACTCTTAACTCTAGAAATAGTAGCTGACTATGGCTTGAGATTTAATTTTTTTTTTTTTTTCACAACTTGTCCAATCATCACTTCCGGCTAAATGTAGAACAGGTAAAGGTTACATGTGAGTGGATCTCAGAATTTTCACCTGCCCTGGTCAATAGGGCTTGCTTTAATGTCATGTCATGCTAAGTTATTGAAACTAGAAAACATACTCACATATATTGTCTGAGAAATAAATAGACTTATTCAATGTCTATTTCATAATTCCTTTCTGTACATACATATTTCTATTCATAACATGTAAAATTCCTTGGTTATTACTGATAATCTAAAAAAGTTGCATTAATCGCTCTAACAATTGAAACCTACACCAAAGTTTCAAGTGTTTTTTTTTTTTTTTTTTTTTTTCATAAAGGACAATTTAAACAGTATATAACAAGTAGAAAACCATTTTTACCTGCAGCTCTGGCAGCACTTCAGACAACCTGTCCACGCATATTTGTAGTGACAGCCACCTAACTCTGTGGTATCTCACCAGCTTTGTATATTTAGCATCATTTATATTTGCAAAGTCTTCAAATTTATCCTGCTTCGCTGCACTGTAACTAAAATTGTCCAGGAAATCCTTAATGGTCCTCTCTACCTTACTTGGTATTTCTGCCCATCCTTTGCAACAAGTACTTTAAGTTCAGTATGCCTTGTGCAGTGCTGCACATACAGATTCTTATTGTATTTATCCTCTACCTTCCCTGCAACACCATTGAGTTTACTGACGACAACGCTGGCATTATCACTTGTATGGCACACTAACTTTTGCATTGGTAACTTGTGTCGTTCAAAGACACCACTCAGACAGTTTTGAGCATTAGGTGCCCCATACATGTCCTTATATGCAAGAAATTGAACATCTATTTGTTCTGTTACCATGTTCACATAACGCACAAATATTCCCAGTTGTGCTGTTGCTCCCCTGTCCATTGATTCATCGATCAAGTACCCCAAAAACTTAGCATATGATCTGATATTTCTGATGAAATGTCACGCATCATGTACTGATGTATATCCTCCAGCCTTCTGGTCACTGTCTTCCGACTACATTTCATTTTCCTAAATACCTGTGTATCAGGGTCAATGACCCATGCCAGCCTCACAAAGTTTCCACATGAACCTGTGGCAAGTTGTATTTTGCGAGGCCTACTGCCAGTTTATAAGGTGCAGTCATAATCTGTCTTTGGGGTCCCGTGTACTGTACCAATTTGTGTTTAAAGGCAACGTTTGGACTCTCACTTTGTTCATATTTCCTAACTACTGCTACTTTTTCTGCCATAGTGTAGGTCAGGGTGTCTCAATGATGACTGTGTACATGTTTCTTTATGTTGTCAATTTTTGTTTGATTAAACGCAAACATGCACTGCATGCACACCATTTTGTCTGTAGTTTTATCAAAGGTCACCAAGTACTCTTCTTACCATGCAGGCTTGAATTTCTTGATACTTGAACCTTGACTAGCTTGGCTGCTCTTCCTCTGCTTACTTGTCTCTAATAAAGTAGAACGATCGCTTAAGAAGATTATTAAATAAAAGGTCAAAGTGAAAACATTACACAAAAGTACGCAAAATGGTTAATACTACCCTGTTCAAAAAAAGAAGAAGAAATTATATATCATTTTTAGTGTATTAATGTCTACATGAATATGACATGATTGGAACCCTTAATTAATTAATGATAATAAAGATTTGAACACCTAACAGTATGTAAATATTCGATAAGTTATGCAATATAGACATACTCAAAATATATTTTTGCATATGAACATGTACATGTTACTGTACATGCATTGGTTGGGATAGAGCATAAAAATAAAGCCTGCCTCCTGGCCGTCCCACCCCAAATCTTTGAAACGAAATATACATCTGGCAAGAATGCTTTTATCCAACTGTTAAAGTTGACAGATACTAAATCAAAGTGCATTTCAAGTTTCAAGCAATTCTTAGCTCCATGCTTGAACATATAAATCATAATTCAATAAAATGTAAATACCTGGCAACTGGTTGCATCTTGTGCTGAAACTGGCACTGGTTAGGCAAGTTCTTCAACTGTTGCTTCGGCTGCTTCTGTAGGGGAGTCAGGTCGACTTGCACTTCCATTTGGTCTGTAACAAGAGCAGCAGGTTGAGCCATATTATATTTCAATTCCGATATTTCTGGTGCTGGTGTCAGTCAGTCAGTCATTTCAGTTGTAAGTTAGACTTTCTAGATATCTATTTGAGTGTGAAAAATTTTCTACTGGAAATTGGACAAACAAACATTGATTTAAAATGATTCAGATTGAACCACTGCTGGGATTTTAATTCAACACGAGTAGATTGAGTGCTAATTAGGGTTCTGGTAAAATACGCGAAAGTGAGTCACCCTTTTTTCCCCAGTTTTGCCATTTTTTCCCTGCATATCCCAGCTAAATCTTTCTAAATATCTTAAGAGATCAGCACAGAAATAAAGTTTGATGCCTTACCTCTCAAAAAATCGCAAAATAGAGGCCTGGCCTGTAGAGTTTCAACCGCTCGCCATCCTTACAGATCAATCCGTTTTCCAGCTGGTTCGCAGGCATAATTTCTTAGGCGATCTGTCGTTGGCTAATGCCATATGGGTGATATGCTGCTATTGGTCGGGATTCAAAACTAGGTTGCATATATTATAAGGGATGACAGACAAAATATCATTGTCAATTAGCTCTCTATAGTTGCAGGCTTGTCGCACAAAACTGGAATATTGATACACATAATTTTTCCCCCTCTTTTTGTGCTACAAATTAATAATTTTGCCAATTGTCCTGTCGCAATTTTTGAAGCCTGTGTAACATTTTTTTGTGACGATGCGACAATTGGACAGTGCTGTTTCCACTGTATGTGGAGACAATTCCAGCATTTAGGGTTCTCGATTGCCTCCTTAGCTTACTCAGTGGGCTGTTGGTTTTTATGGCTGGTTGGTCAGCAGAGATACCAACCAAAGTTAGTTCTGAGCTAAGGCATTTTTTCACAGAGGATTCTACAATAATCTTGATAAATTGTACCCACCAAGGTGTGATCTGCTAGCCACAGACAAGGTGGGAAGCAGAGCATAAAGGCATGTCTTATCAGCCTTCCTGTTTTAGCCCAGCATGTATGCACTGTCCCAGCTTTTATCCTGAGTGACAAACAAGCAGCAACTGACCTTGGGCCTGGTTATGGCTCACAGAGAAACCTGATGTTTGGTATTGGGAGGTTCACTTGCGTCTTTGGGACTGAAAAAGGGTGTTTAGTGTTCAGAAGTGAGAGGTTTTCAGTAGTGAGAGGTTATGAATATCCAGGAACACCCAGGTGCCTATTGAATAACATGTAAACATTTGGAACTGAAAAAAAAGTGTTCAGAAGTGAGAGGTGTCCGGTAGTGGAGATTTTACTGTATTTGTCAACCCTGATTGTCAAAGTGCCTGGAGCTTTGAAGCTAAATTCAAGTTGAAAATTGAAAATGGACAGCATTTACAGTTAATTTCACAATTTGCATTGTAGCCTTTGCGTGCATTGTAGCCTTTGCGCTGGTAAAAGCAATTCTGATTATTTGTGCAGTCCAAACAATGGAAAGCAGAGAATCCATCCAGTATTCATAAAATGTAAACATAAATATTGGAAATGAATCATATTAACATGATTATCTTATACGTGTAATAGACTATTTGTGCAGACATAAGTAGATCCACATTGCCTGAGCTTTTTAAAGAAAAGACAGATCCTCATATTTCATGTATATTGTATTTTGGCTGGTTATTTGCATATAAATCATATACAATATTTCTGCAATCCCACAGGTATTACAACCTAGTTCCCATAGCTTCAGAGGACTACAGTGGGATCCAAGGAGCCAACTATTATGCTGTTGCGGTGGCCAGGAGAACTGACTCGCACCTCACCATTTTCAACTTGAAGAGTCGTCGATCTTGCCACTCAGGGGTGATGACAGCTGCTGGCTGGGTGGTACCTGTGGACAAATTAATAGAAACTGTTCAGATCAGGGTACCTGACTGTAATGTCTACCATTATGTGGGTAAGTTAATAGATGGGTATACATCATTTTAGAAAGGCCTGGTGCCATCTTTTGGCCGTGTTGCGAGTGACAAGTGAAGAACTCGGCCAAGTGGTGAACAAGCAACATCCTATTGCATTATGAACCCTACTGTGATCTGCATTGTGTATTTCTTTGATTATGATCAATATTTCATTAACTTTTTCCTTCATTTTCCTGGATAAGCTAAATAGAGTGTTAGTGTTGCTTATTGGATGCCTTGTGAGACATAATCAGCTGATTATTAATCCGAGGAGACCTGTTAGGCAGTGTTTCAGTGCTTACACAAATCAGCTGATCATGGTGGGCCTGTCCAAGTGCCGTGCCACTGGTGATGCGAAGGTGAAAAATACAAGATTTTCACTTGCTATTCAACCCAAGTATAAAACCCCTTCACTACAACGATATGAAATGAAACTTAATCATTTATAACTGTTAGAAAGTGCAGTCCGTCAAAACAAACCACCCTTTCTCACTCGTAATGCCAAATCACTGCACACTGACAATGGCGAACTTGGCCGCATTGAATGTAGATGGAATACATGTATCATAAATGACACCATCAGTGAAGTGGTTTGGTACAAAACCCTGTTGCCTAGCACAAGAAAACATCTTTATCTACTTTATATCAGAAAATTATAACTTCACATAATTGCAAAGTTTTAGGTCCTAAACAGATGTTGCTTTACACATACGCACATTGAAAATGGCGACGTGTAACCTCCACTTCCAATTAGTTCCCACTTCCACCGCTAGGAACAGCCACTATCTTGAAAATATGTATAATACAGGTATCAAAATGCTTAAATCCTAGAGTAGGTCTTTTAGAGTAAGAGTGGAGATGGGGCTGAGTCTGTCCTGGAGATGCATTGTTATCCATGATTGTGCAAACATGGCTCGAAATCAGTGGAAACCCATCGTTCAAGTTGCCTGAAGGTTAAAACCTTTCGTTTTCTGGAGAACTGTGTTTTAGTTCACCATAAAGACTTTTTCTTCATATAACAGGTTGCCAATAGGTTAACACTTTAAATTTTTTAGGCAATCTGAACTCAGGTTTTTAGCTCTGTATTAGAGACCTGTGTAAAATATATATTATTTTGTTTGCATTTCAATGCTGGTGATAGCTGATGTTTGTTATATTTAGGAATTGATGTTTGTGATCATCTGTAAGTTTAAATGAATCAAAGAAGCCTTTTCATTACTCTGCATGATTTCTGAAATATTTGTGTGTTGCGGTCATAGGTGAGTTCTTCAGCAAGAGCTGTGTACCAGGAGTCCTCAACAACAATTACAACAAAGATGGAACCAATCCCATAAATCTTTGTGAGGCATGTGCATCCGGGGGACGAGACCGCTGTTCTCGCAATGACCGAGAACTGTACTATGGAAACAGCGGTTCTTTTAGATGCCTAACAGAATGTAAGTATAACAATACGGGGGGGGGGGGGGGATATGCAGGGTGCCAACAATGACTCCAGCGATTTTCTGACTAAAACTGGAAGTTCCCCAATAAAGGAACAAGATGAAAATGTTTGTTAATTTAATACTCTGGATATGCAAGTTACTGTACTCTAGTAAAAGTAGCAAAGCAGGAATATTTACATTATACTTCAATGGTCATGATTTTGGAAAATCCATGGCCTTGATATATCTGTTGACTTTACCTATGTAGTCTCTTTCATTTCATCCTTTATCCTTTGGATTAACCTCATTCCTGGTCAGAGTATGCCTGGATCAGTAGCTCTCCTTGGTACAGGTTGGGCACAGTGCACCCCACCTGCATCAAGGAAAACTATTGACCGGGGGTGTGCCAACATCATTGGTCTTGTATACAAACCTCAACTAAAATATTTTCTGGTAACGAGAAATTTTAAGTAAAAATGTTACAGCAAACAACAGTTCACATCCAGGCGCTTTTGGACAACATGAGCGGGAAAGGGTGAAGACATAGTTAAAAGCTTTCCTTTGGTTGAGTTGGACCTTAAGCACACAACCCATACCAAGTAAAGCTATTAACTTAGGGCATGCTATTTTGATGTAACTATTGATATACAAGTGCTGTCTATTATTTATCTTTTAAGTTGAAATTAGTAAAAAATATTGAAGCAGGCATGAGTTTTGTACTTTCTGGTATTTTTCAGTGCAAGGGAGAAAGGGTTGAAATGGCAGTTGATGCATGTACATGATTCAGATTCAGTTACCAAAAGGTAGATATTTTACAGTGATATAAACTTTGTTTCAGATGGTGGAGATGTTGCCTTCATGAAGCACACAACAGTGCGAGAAAATACAGATGGCCGCAATTTAGCAGAGTGGGCTCGTAACCGACGCTCTGATGACTACGAGTTACTGTGCAATGATGGAACTAGGAAAAATATTGACTCATGGGAAAACTGTAACATGGGCAAGATTCCACCCAATGCTATTGTAACTGCTGGTAAGTTTCTGTGCATTATATTTGCAAATTTTGTCAGCACTCCTGTGTCGCATTAAAAGTTGTGAGTTTGAATTTTTTTTTTTTATAAAAGTTCTTACAGGGGCCATAAATTCTATATGTTGGTCACACAGAACCTAAGCCAAGTATTTGTACCTTTGTTAGCTCAAAAGTAAATTTCAACTTCTGTCGGGTGTATTGCTACAATGGCAGTTACTGAGCATACATGCAGATGGGAAACCCTTGATTGTTCATGTGTACATGAAGAGGTCTGGGCCTAACACTCCTCTTCATGCCTTGCTTTCTCAGTAAAATGTTGATACAGATTGTGTGAGATTGTTATTAAAAGATGTGTGTATGCTGCAGGAACCCTGATGTATGATTACAAGAAACTTGAATTTGTAGTTTTCATACTAATCGTGAAATTAATTTACCATTCACATAGACTTTTGACACCAATTGCATATTATATTCATATGTACAGAAATGTTCATTCAAGTAGAAATCTGCCTCATTCTGATGTTAACATTGCCTAATAACTCGTGCTGCAGCAAACTGCTGACCAATTCATTTTCCAGCATACTATGGAATTACTCCAAATATTGTAACTTCTTGATTTGGTTATGTTGAGGTTTCCATAACAAGAAGAGCTGGAACTTAAAATCAAAATGCACAGTTCAGTAAAAAAAGTGCAGGGAAATTGTTTTAAAAAACAGGAACCAAGTCAATCCGTCACTCTACCATCCACACAAAAAGAGTTGTTAATACTGTCCAGCTCACCCAAAAGTGCCCAGATTTAAACTTTTGTATGCTTTAATAGTTTTACCTACATTTCATATTAGTAAAAAAGTTTCAAGGAAAGCTATTGACTCAGTCTCACTGACAAGGATGGGGGTTAGGGAAATCAAGGAACTTAATATTCCCTGTTTGATTTTCAAAATATCACAGTTCAGAACCAAACGCAAAACTGTTTTGCATTGAAGTTATAACATTGTATCATATTTGTTAAGGTTTCAAGAGTGAACGAGAGAGAGAAATCTACTGGACTCTGCTGAATTATGCCCAACAGTTCTTTGCTTCAGATAGGTATGTTGAATTTACTGGCTTTCAGGACAACTTTACTTGCAGGTTTAAAATTTTCAATCATGTGGCCAGCCAGTAAGTGAACAACTTGCCTTGGTGTACTCAGATTGTGGTGCATTGAGGAAAGCTCTTGACTTATTGGTTATGTCATTCTTGATGAAAAAAGGAGCAGAAGACATCGATGACACTGGACTATTTATCTTAATTTTTAATGGGGAAAGTTGTCTACATATAGAGAATTGGTTTTCAAAGGTTTCAACTGCTGTGAATGACTTAATAATAGATTTGTGTTTTTTCCTTAAAGACATTGGGGGGGGGGGGGGGGGGAGAGCACTAGAATACAGCTGTGAGGGTGAGGAAGGTTGACTTGCCTTTGTCATATCCCATGTTACTATGAAAGCAGTATTTGTTCTTGAAAAGTTCTGTGTAAGTTTCATTTGCCAGAAATTTAATGATCGTCAAAGTCAGCAGAGCACATGAAGTAATATGCAAGGTGATATCCCCAGAATTCTGTATTTTGTGTTATGGCTGTCAATTTTTCAGCACATCTATTTGAATTGCTGCCACCAATCATGTGGTATCAGGTGCTCACTGTTTTTCTTTTTAAATTTCATGGTAATGACAATATATCTACCAGTGAAAATAACTGATTTTTTCACTTTTAATTTCAGTAATGAAAACTTCCCAATGTTCACCTCGTTGTTGGACCACAAAGACCTCATCTTTCAAGATTCCACTGTCCGTTTGGTTCATGTTGAAAAAGAAAAGCAGAGCTACGATAAATACTTGGGTTCATCATTTATGCGTGCCATGCAAAGAATGGAAAGCATTGACTGTGTCACAGGTGGTGCTTCTGGAAACAGACTTGTGTCGCCTATTGTCTTATTAAGTTTAGTGGCCGTATTTTTTTCTGTAGTCATGTAGCAATCTTCATAGTGATAATTTTTTTAACTCCAATGACAAGGGACCACAAAAAGATCAGACTTGATGTGTCATTATCCTCTGTACATATTCTTTGACATGCTCAATTGTATAAACATTCCACTGTGAAATGATACTTTAAATACTAAATTCAGAATATATTCCATGAGTAGGAGAGATTGACAGTGTGTACAAGCAATGTAGTTATTTATAGAGATGATTGTCACTTGTACAGACCCAAAACTGATAGGGATAAATGTAGTTGAATCACCATGGCTGCCTTGAATGAAGTTGGAAATATACTTGAGCAAGAACAGGGTACTGTTGAGCTCAATTTTTAAAACGTGTATGCTGTGGATGTTAATTGTTAGTACAGTACACATGTATACATATGAAATTGCGTATAGAGTGAAACCCGATTATAATGGCACCATTTGTTCCCTGCAAAATGTGTCAGATTTCTGAATATCATATAAATGAGTCGCATAACAAAGGAATCTGACTTTAAGTCCTTGAAAACCCGTGTCTTTAAGTCAATATTCCTGATGTAGGAGTGTCATTATAATGAGATCTCACTGTACATGTACTGTAAATCTTAATTGTTAAACATATAAAAGAGCATATATAGATATATATATTGCAGATCTTAATTGCTAATAGCCATGCATATTTAAGTGCAGGTTATTTTCTTCCAGAACATAAGTTAAACATTCCTAGCAATATTTTAATCTTTGTGCTCATTTATCAGTGCAGAGCCTTGGAGTCCTATATTTGCTGAAGTATTGAGAAACGAAATTTAAACATGATTATGGACTATGTGATGTATCTGTAGGCTTCACATGCCTCCTTTTCCAAATTTATTTGGAGATTGGGTTCAGGTTTTTTCCCCGCTTGAAAGTTGGTACACTGTTGCATAAAGGGTTTACCTACCAATGTCTGTAGCTCTTGGCAGATGTTTTAGCACTTCATACTATGCAAAAATCTTTGTAGATTTTTAATGTGTTCAAATAAAAATCAGTCAGTGGATCCTGTTTTTTAAGAAACTGGCCATCTGTTTCAAGACAGTAGCGTAGAAGTTAGATGCTGGATGCAGTGTCTGAGAGCTGGAGTCACTGTTTTATGAAGTGTAAAGAGTGAATCCTATGTTTGAATGGATTTGTAATTTTATTGTATATTGCCAAAACACTCATTGATCATGATGAAAAATTATATGTGATGTATATGAAGACAAAATCAATGTTCATGCATCAAGACTTGTATTATTCTATTTTTTACATTTCTATTAAACATGTACTATTAAACCTTTTACTTTAATTATGTCCCACTGTAATCTTAAAAGTACCATCGTTTTTGCTGCTTTGTTTTATAGACTGATAACTGGGACTGTAAGATTTAATTTCAAGCTTCTTTTAGCTACAAAAATTGACACAACTGTTTTCTGTGTAAACTTCTAATGACCTTGAATATTTATGAAAATCAAGGAAGAAGATGATGGATGTAGAATTGGATAAGCTTACAAGAGCTAAAACCACCAGATAGTAGCCCGCGCTGGAGGTTCCTGATGACCTTTGTGAATCATAAGATTAGCCCAGATGACAACATACACAGAGGATTCTGTTCACATTTCTAAACCATGATTTGTCAAAGGCACTTGATAGCACTTGTGGCTTGAAATTTATCTTGGCATTACATAGTATCTGTCTACCATGGGTTAAAAAGAAATTACATGCCCAAATTTTATCTTCTGAAAGGTATGCTTTCGACAGGCAAATTCAGATCATATTTTACACAAAGTTGCTCATGTGTGTGTGTAGCATACATTAATTTGTACATTTACTTTTGAATTTCCAAAGACTTTATTGTCCTCATGATTGAGCCGTCATTCATATGTATAAAATCAAACAGAAAGCAGTTTTACATCCAAATTTATATTGAACCAGGAACTATGAGTGCATATAAATTGTATCTGATGCATTTGTCTTCATCAGTACTGGTCTTGTCAGCAAAATAAATTTTTTTAACAAAAGTTGATTGTGCTTTGTTTTTATTTTACCCCTGCAGGCATATGTGGGATTCCTCGTGTCTCTCCATTACATTGGTGACACTAATTGTGTATCCACAACTGAGGCTCTGGGTCAGATTCATTAAAAATTTTGCACAGTTCATGGGAATAATGTTGACCAAATCTTATTCCACAGGCATTTCTCTGCAATCATCAGCTTTTTTTTATGTCCCCCCCCCCCCCCCCCCCCTTCGAAGAAGGCAGGGCATATAGCTTTTCTCATGTGGGTTGGTCAGTAGAGAGACCCTGGTTTCTGCACAATACCTCAAGAAGTTTTTGAAGTAGGACTCTGTGCCCATATATATATATTTCAGTATAAGGGCAAGGTGAAGTGTATAGGTGGTTGACCGTGACCCTATTTCCAAGGTCACAGAGGTACTGTTGTAAGGTTTGGTTTCTGCACGATTAGTAGAAAAGTTTTTAGTATAGGACCTGCATATTGCATAGGATAATAGTCCTTATCTGGGCTGAAGATGTGTAACCTTGACCTAAATTCAACAGTCACAAGGTCACTTTGGTGAACTTGGTTTCCACATTGTTACTCAGAATCAAGTTATGACTTCAGTATTGCACATGGTAATAGTCCTCAATTAAAGCTTGGTCAGCTTAGAAGATGGATGACCTTGACCAAATTCCCAAGGTCACCATGTCGCTCGGTAGAGAGAATGGTTTCTGCACCATAACTCAAGAAGTTTGGAGATCAGACTTTGACAGCGCACAGGTATATACTTCTACATGAATATAAGGGCCAGGTGAAATATGAAGGTGGTTGACCTTGACCCTATTTCCAAAGTCCCACATATACGGTAGTAAGTTTGGTTTCCACAGGATAAGAAAAAAAGTTTTTTATGATAGGACCTGTACATTGCACAGGATTAATGTCCTTATCCAGGGCTAGGTCAAGTTCCAAGATGGGTGACCTTGACTTAAATTAAAGGTCTTGAGGGGCACTTAGTGAACTTGGTTTCTGTATTGTAACTCAGAATTGTAGTTGTGACTTTAATATTGCACATGGTAATAGTCCTCAATTAGGGCTTAGTCAGTTCAGAAGATGGATGACCTTGACCAAATCCCAAAGGTCACCACCACGATTTTTATTAGTGAACTTGGTTTCTGTTAGATACCTAAAGATGTTTTTCACCTGGGGCTTTCCTGTTGCACAGAAATATAGCTGTCTATAAGCTTAATAACTGTATAATTTTTTTGAGTGAGAGCTTTTATTTTCCAGATGTTTATATTTTTCTATCATACCTGCCAACCCTTCCGATTTCTTCACAGTTCTACCACTCTTCAAACCTTTCCTACCGCATTCACAAAAATGCGGCCCCCCAAAAAGTCAGTTATATGAGTTTGTCCATGGGTGATGGTCACGTTGCTTGATAAACTTTGCAAAAAATTTTCTCGGGTGTTGACTCCGACAGACGGCATCATTGATACAAACAATCTTTTAAGATTTTATTAATATAGTTGTAATACACAACTTACTAGATTTTGTTATCAGTATTATTAGCTTTAACATGTAAATCTTTTTGACATATCATTTTCATTGAAATCTTTTAAAATTGTACAGGTATAATGCTTGAGCATTGATCTGTGATACGCTGTGGTATGATCTTTGATAAATCCATAAACCTGTAAATGGAATTAATAAACAAATTGACTACAAGTATAGAACGTGGATGTAATTGCCTCAACAGTGAAATCTGTCCTTGAGTATCCATTTGTACATGAAATATTTCTGCAATGATACATGATATGCCAACACTTTTACTATATTTTGATGAATAAATTGATAGAAAAGTGAGGCAGCTCCTGTGAAAATTTTGCTACAAAATGCCACCAGATTGCTCCATTCAAAGTCTGGATTTTCATTTTTTGTTTTTACCTTGGGAGTCCCTAGCATTAGAATGTTTATTGACTCACATAGTAGTCAATAGGAAAGGTGGATTTGTCGAAAAGTACCAATATGGAAAAAGGCATTAAAAATCATGAATCCACAACACTACCACCTAGTAGACAACTTTAACCCTTCCACAAAGAACATATCCACCAAGTTACAGCTTAATCTGAGTGACGGTTCTAGAGAATAGGATAAAACACAAAATATCATAAAAATTAGGATTAAAATTGCGGTGCCACCTGGTGAACAAATTAAGAAATAGGAATGTTCCTGTGATATCAAAGCAATTGGATGAGTGGTTTTCGAGATTTTTAAAGATTTGCCCCCCAAAAAGAACAAAAAATAAATGAAAAAATCTAAAATCACAGGAGCATGAACCAATTCAAGTCTATGGGTCCCAAAAAGTGTCCCAATGACATTTCAAAACAATTGACCACATAGTTTAAGAGATTTTTAAACATTCCTCTAATAAAATGAAAAATCACATAAAATCTAAAACCATTCAAGCAGGACCAATTAAACAAACTACCAGTAGTAACCCAACCAAGGTACATCCCAAGTTTGAAGAGGACTTGGTGACTGGTTTTGGAGGTGTCAAAAATATGAAACATGAACGGAAGACAGACATATGAACAATAAACCATCCTATAAGCTCTGCCGACTCACAAGTCAGCCGAGCAAAAAAGGTCCTACCCCAAGCATGAGCTACTCACAGAACTTAAAATGCTAAATTTGGATAAGTGTTGAACCATGAATAAACATTTTGAAATGAGATCAAGCATCAGATAGCAATACTTCAGTCTCCCACCCCAGAAGAGTCCAGTTAACCATACTGGGCTATAAAATTGGTTTATGTGCACTAAAAACTGAAAAAGACCCTCTAAAACTTAGTGAAACATAAGATAATACGTGGTGATACCTAGATTAAGGATAAGTTAACTCTTAGCAGTAATGTCTGCAAAAGGACAAATAAAACACGAACAATTCATAAAATGCCTCACAAAGGATACATTTTTGAAAAGCACACAAACTGGAGACTTAATTTTTGCTTTTGTCATTTGTGTCACTTGGCTTGTGTTTATACAGCAATTAGACAAACTGAGATTACAATTTTCTGAATTTTTCACAGAAAAGTGGATTCAACTTTTTTTTCATTGTAATATTAAAATTCTGGTGAAAAAAATAATCTGCACATACTTGGTCAAAAAAGTGTATCTCATTTTTTTTTTTTTTTTTTTTTTTTTTGTGGCCGAGGTGTGATTGTTTTAGCAGGATGAAACCTCAATTGTCATTAAAAGGCTCAGCATTTGGAGCGCTGTTCTGACAGATTTAAACAGGCCTGTGGTTACCAGTCAACACTAATGGTGAAGTATGTCTGGAGCATCTTTTGGTGTTGCTAATTTTGATTTTGAAAGGTCAAACCAAGATTATAGGCATAATATTGGCTTATACTTGTAAAGCAGTGCATTTTGGGACCCAGGGTACTATTCAACATGAATAGGAAATGATACTAGTTACTTTAATTTGGAGTTGTTACATTTGAACTAAAGAAGCTTGAAAGGTCAATTCAAAGTGAGCTTGCCTATTTGGCATGCAAACACCGCTATAATGTGTCTATTTACCAAATTGGGCAGCTACAGGTGTTATAGGCATATGAAATTTTGCCGCAACCTTCCACTTGACAGGGATCAGTCAAGATTACAGTTGCCAAATTTTGGGATGCAACACACCCCTTTCCTATGAAGTGTTCACACACCAAATTTGGTGGCCGTGTGTGTTACGGTACAAGAAATTTGACCAAACAAGCTTAAACTTTTTTTAGTGTGTGTGTGTGTGGGGGGGGGGGGGGGGGTTCAAGGTCATGGTCACAGTGACCCAATTCTGGGGTGCAACACTTCCCTCTCCTATGAAGTGTCCAAACATCAAATTTGGTAGGTGTAGGTTTTATGGTACATTTACAAGAAATGGGTACCCAGACAAACTGTCTGAAGGACAAGGTGAAAACCTATAGTCCCTGGTAAAGGTAACTTGTCAAACATGGGGTGCAGAACTTCATTATAGGCCTTAGGGGGAGGTTAAGACTGAATGGGAAAAGCAGCCTCCCAGATGTCATGGTTGCAGTCCAGGATTCCAACCAAACTTAGGGGAAACAAGAGGCTCATGGGCCTAATGCTCTGCTGGCACCTTGGCTATATTGCACCTGTTCATTTTAAAAGTTCAGATCCTCAAGTGGCTTCTGAACATATAAAGCTGATGTAAATTTAGTGTATAAAATGTCCACCGAATGGTACTTCACTCCACATGTAATCATGGCTTATTTGTGCATTCCTTGTGAACGATATTGTTGCATGTACCAAGACAACAATGAGTGAGTAATTTAACTTTGTCTTCAGTGACCTTGGAACAAAAGATCAAGGTCACCCAGATTATGTAATACAAGAGGCCCTGTCCTGGTGCTGTGCCAACATTGCCATTGATGTCCAAGCTGCACCCTGCTATTACAAAATCACCTCTTTCAACTTTACAGGCATGGTGACCTCACAAAAATAGGTCAAGGTCACCAACATTATAAAATTTCTAGCTTTGGACATTGTCTGTATATCCTATAAATTTAGCAAGTCCAATCCAATTAATTTTCAAGATATGGAATTTTATATCTTAAAACATATTTTGGCTCCTAATTTCCGTCAAATTATAGGTGGCACCACTAGTATTATTAGCAACTTAGACTTTGACCTCCCCCACAATCCCACACAATTTGGTGAAGATCTGCCAAAAATTAAAGACGCTACTGTTCACACAAGATTTTCACATTTTGAGCCATATATTGCATAATATTGTAGGTGGTGCCACAAATATCGAAACGAACCAAGATTTTTATACACCCTTAAGTCCTGAAAGTTATAGTGGGCTAACTTGAAAACTGTGGACAGTATTGCGGTCACAAGATGTTCACACTTTGACCTGTATATTACATAATACTATAGGCTAACCCACCAACATTTATGTCGACAAAGATTTTTACAGTATACTTGTGGGGTGCACAGCATTCACATGGTCACCCTTTTTTGAAACTGGCCATTTGACCTTGACCTTCAACTCAGATTAAACATTGTTATTGTCCAAAATATGCGCCACACATCCAGCTTTTCATATATAGTTTGTCTGTTCAAATCAGGTAATAACTTTTTAAGTACTGGATGAAAAACAAAAAACTTGGACAAAGCGCCAAACTCCATACTTGCTTGGTAACAGTGACCCAAAAAAGTCTCCAAGTACAGTTTTATGGATTATGTAATCAAGTGCACTTTTGATCTGCAAGCTCAATTCTATTTGCCATAGATGTCCAAGTGTTCAATTTGAGTGTTCACAAGATCTTCACGTTTTGACATGATGCAGGTGGCATCACCAATATCGAAAGAGTAGATTCTATACACCCTAGATGTTCTGAAAGTTATATTGAGCTAACCTAAAAACTGTGGATGGTATCGCGCTAACGAGCAACAGTTTATGGGCAGACAGACATGAGCGGTCACATGAGCTCTGCTGACCAAAGTGGCCTGTGGTCCGCAGAGCTAAAAAAAATTGCAATTCGTGACCCTCATCACCCATCTGGTGAGGCTTAGTTAATCCACATGAAAATACCGAAAATTGAACTGTTATGAAACAAGTCATCTTGGATGCGCTGTTCGCCAGTTGTTTTCTTTGGCAATACACAGATTCTCCTTGTAAGACCCTGTCAACAGAGGCAAACCCTTCCACATTCTGTAAGTGTGGCATTTACATATTCCCCCTTTGAGAGGTCACCCTGTTATAATGCCTTATTGACTGCAAGATGGGGGTAGGGGCGCACTGATTTATGAAAACAAAACAAAGGAGTACAGTAGTCCCCTTCTCATCAAGCCACTCCAAATGCAGCCAAAAAGTGGCCTTATAAAAGGGGTGGCCTGTCGAGGGGGAAAATACAATGGAAATACCATACTTTCTGCACAAGGATGCTGGCATTTCAAGAGGGATGGCCTCTGGTGAGAGGGGCCTTATAACAAGGGGACCACTGTATGTCACTTTGTAAACTATGGTTTTAACTATTAACATCTTTTGGAAACATATAAAGGAAAACTATACATTTGAAGTTGAGAGCTTTATTCTGGGACAAACCAGACCATCCAAAACAACCAGATGACTTCATGTCAGGAAAAATACATTGAAACTGTTTACAATAAATAAATCTGGAAATTTACTACTCCAAATATGTTACTTTGTCATTTTTTATTTATTAATTTTTTTTTTTTACAAATGGCCTGCATCGTACAGTTCAGAACAAATGTCTCGTCCCCACTGCAGGAGCCAATATTCTTTGTAACTTTCGCTAAATACTCCATACAACTACACTTGGTAGCAAATTTCAGGTGAATATTTGACAATTTTATTTGTGTGCTGTAGCATGGCTCCACAGTGACGCACATACAAGATACTGGACTTTCTCGAGACAGAACTGATACTTCACCTACTGTGACTGTCTATATAGGCATGACAGTGTTTCAGGGAAATCACAATGTGCGATTTTCTTTTCCTGCATTATTCTGCACATTTCTGATGGGGTACCAGTTCCTATACCAAGAAATACAGCAAAAGCAGTACATGTAATAATTCAAAATAGTCACTTTTTATTTGTTTCAACCTGCCTGTTGGATATTCTGGTCTTTGATTTTCTCTATTTCATCAAATTTAAAATAGATGTCCTTGGTGCAAAGAACAGGCAATGTATGTAAAGTTTGATTAAAAAAAAAAAAGGAAAAAGAAATTCATAGAATTTCCATATGTAATGAATATAACAATTTCTGCTGCCAGCTCAATGACCCCATTTTCTAATAATGCTATATACAGTCATAGAACAAATCACAAAAATGAAAGTGTATGATGTATTCAAATTATCTATGATCTACAAATGAAATTTCACATTTCACTCATCAGGATATTCGACCTGACTGGATGACATGTACTTGTGAGTGCTTCATCTTCCCGATCCATCACTCTACAGGTCAAGGAAGGAGTCAACACATCAGACAAGCAATCCAATACTTGGCAGTCTCATTTGGTTTTTCCACATAGAATCTGTACACACACTCAACCATAGCAAGACACTGATTTACACTTACAAAATAAGTAAAACACGTGGAGGGAATAACTGGCCCTAATATTAATCATCATATGAACCATTTGCTAAAAACATGCAGTTTATACAGCATAATTGATAACGGTCTACTTGCGAAGGACAAATGCAAGCTTCGGCGAAGTGCAAATGCAAGACTTTAGAGTAGAAAAAATGTATCTAACACAATTCACAGTTCAAAGCCCTAACAAACGACATCAATGAACACACATGATGGGTTGGTTTTCAAGATCGCCTTGAAACAGCAGGCCATATGAATAATACAATAAGTATGAGCAAAAGTGCACAGGGACTATATTATTGTGTTACTTCTACTTTAGCACATCTTCTCAAGCTCTGAATATTCTTCCCCTGTTGCAGAAGCCTCTATAAAATAAGTTCCATGTTTTAGATGCTCTCATAAATCTGACAGGCTGGCAAGAACATTACATTATATTATTGACAAGAAATTTATTGCCATTCTCTGTCTGTCCCTTGTAATGCTCAATAACATTTGCCACATTCTCTTTGATGGGACTTGTATCCATGCCACTAGTTTTTGCCAAAAAAAAATTCACAAAAACTTGTCAAGATCAAATAATGATGTACTTCAATACTCTTTAGATGTAATTTTTTGGATGGTACACGAATTAATGTGAATGTGTGAATGCTGCAAGGGCTTCAACCATGGGTCGCATCGTCTTCCACAAAATCTTGGGCCTCTTCTCGTGTTACACACTCAATGTGGCTGACCTGAAACAATGAACACAACACTCAAGAGTCCAGTAAGTTTCCAGTGGGTCATCTAATATTAGAAAACCTTACATGGCCAATGGAGTAAGCATGTTTGCATGTCTGACCAAGTTCAGTACAGTGCACACCTTGTCAGAGACTAGTCTAATCTAGATCATCTAAATTTAAAGTGACACATAAAGCTAAGAAGAGTAGTAATTGCTGCTAACCACCAGTCATAAAAAAAAAGTTGCAGGTGCTTGTAAAATACAAGTATACTTATTTGATAAGTAGGTTGTGGGGTCATGAAAAGCTGGTCTTCAGGACAGGTAAGACACCAAAAATAAATCCCACTTTAATCAATCCTAGCGCAAAATGTATTTGCATTAGGATAACAAATCACATATGTGTGCAATTGTCATACTCCAAAGAACTTAAATGTCCCATATTTGAGTGTCTGTGATGTTAATTGTTGAATAAACCATTGAAAGTTGACCTCAAAGCATCCACCCCATAAATGTTGACATAAGTCACTAATTATTTGTGATAAAATCATAATTACACTTGCATCTTAATCCTGACATATTGGCAACAAAAAAAGATCCTGCAATTTTTCATGTTTGGTTTAGTTTTTCTGTTATCCATCCTCAAAGTTTGATGTTTCAATTTCCCCTTTGATTTCCAAGATGTTCATTTTCTTCATTTCATAGAAAAAGAACAAAGCAAAATTTTGAAATTCGCTGAATTGTTTTTGCTGTTCAGACATTATAGAATCAAAAGCTGTTAACTGGATTAAATTTCGCCCAGCCATTTTTTTTTTTTAAATAACCATTCTTCGGTGGGGTTCTCATCCTATCATTCTTTCTGAGAAAACAAGCTTCAAAGGCCTTTGATGTTGATCATTTGCCTCTGAAACAATACCGTTTGCTCAAGTTGAGCTGATATTAGTACAAAACGTAGTGTATACTATATTCCTTCTTGAAGCATTAAAACATATAGACATCTTCCTATCTTTGATATTACTAATCAAGAGGACAAACAGCTGTCTGCATACACATGGTGTTACTCTTCTCTGATCCTGTACACTTTTCAGAATGATCTGCCACATCTTTTCTCCAAATTGAGAAGCAAAAAGCGGAGTTCCTAAATCAATCTAACATGTCTCTTTCCTTGTCCATTTTGAAATAAGTTAACCAACTTACACACATGCTGATCCACAATTTTCAGAGATATCTGGAGCAAATGTTCTTGTTAGTGGCAGTGCCTGAATACATTTTTTGTTGTATGGAATTAGAGAGCTGGACTTTGTGGTTGGCTTGTGCAGATTTTTGGTTACCAGCCACTTTAAGTTGAGATATTTTTCTTCAAAGTTCAATTGCACAGGGTTGTTTTTTTTTGGCTACAGGCTGGTAACAAGAACTATCGATTCAGAGCACTGCACTATGTTTACGCTTACCTTATTCCTAAATTTGACTCCATAGAACTTGTCTGAATGTTCAAGTAGTTCTGGTCGGAATGTGGTGGTAATGAATTGAGCATCCTGACAAAGTTCATGAATCATATCTGGAAAGAAAAGTTAAGGTTACCAACTGTAAAATAAATCTGGATATCCAATGACTGGATAACCACGAGGGTGCTCCAACACCACTGCTTAGCATCATGTCATCCTTTTTTCCATAAACATAAAAAGTCTACTAAGGGTGAGTGAACAAATGGTGGTGCACACTTTCACCATCTATCTTTGTTAGTGTCACTTGATCCTGAAAAAGGTGGAAATGCTGATTTTGTGAGCCCTATTTATCTTGCTGATGCATTTCCATTGCAATGAAGACATAAAGGGGCTACCACAAAAGAGTGCTTTATCATGGGTGTTAGAGCTCCTAGCTTGCCAAGACTGAACAGGACTGAATTCAGAGCTTTCCCAATACAAAATGATAGGATTTCAAAAGTTTCCAAGACTGAATTCTGTCTGAAGACTGAAGTTTGGCACCCATGCTTTATACTCTTTTGAAAATGAAAATGTTCACCCATCAGACTACTAGATGGACAGAAAATAGATTAGTCAGACAATAAAAACTTGATCAAGTGACATTTCTGTTATTTAAAGCACAACATGAAGTTTAATCCTTGATGAAAATTTGCTTTTTTCACCACCATTGTGTTGACCCTTTCACTTTTGTCAAAAGACAGCCTGCGATGGCCACATTACAAAAATTGAAACTTCCATATTTACAAGATTTTCATAGGGATGCACTGCCCAAGCTTGCCAACAAAATTCTTAATTTTCAGTTTTTAGAAATGGAGTGTACCCAGCCTGGATTTTTCAGCCAACCCACCTGCCACAGCTTTTCTGTGCATGGAGTCCAGTGCCTGGTCAATCTCATCAAATAGGTAGAAGGGTGCAGGATCACACTTCTGAATAGCAAAGATCAAGGTCAAGGCCACCAGGGATTTTTGACCTCCAGACAACTGCTGCATGTCTCTCATCTCGGCTCGGTTACCAGTAAAAGAAACCTGCAAGATTAATTTGAACAAAACATTTCATCTTGAAGCAAACAATATTGCCACAGGTCAATTTGCTCATTGCATACTTGTAGTTCTTGTGTCCATTTCAAGATTAAACTAGAACAGGATGATTTTTCAACAGAATGTCTCCCCGTGCACCCTAACAAACCTTACAAATTTCTCATACTAAAAATGGCAGTGACCACTAACTGCTTTGTGACCTGGGAATGAGGTCAAGGTCATCCATCTTTTAACTTGACCAAGCCCTTACCGAGAACTATCATTCTATGCAATATAAAAGCCTTAGCTCCAAAACTTCTTAAGTCATCATACAGAAACTAAATCCACTAATGCGGCTCTGTGACCCTTGGAATCTCGTCAAAGTCACCACTCTTCTAACTTCTAACTTGAAGAAGCCCTTACACAGGACTGTAATCCTGTGCAACATGAAAGCTCTACCGAAAAAACTTCTGGAGTTACAGCATTCATGTCAATGTGTTGAAGAAGAAAAAGAAGTGGAACAAACAGGAGCAAAAACAGTATGTTCCACCCTGTGGTACATGGGGAGACATATTGATATCATTCATACACAGCTGGAAGTGCGTGCCAGCTATGCCAAAATGTCACTGACTTCTAGAAAACACAACTCTTGTTCATTTTAACATAACTGGTAGTCTCGTCTTCTACAATTAAAATGCAACCACAGATTGTTGAAAGTATGCCCCCTCTGCCTGCTGCCAGAGTGAAACACATCATAAGATAAACATTGTTTCGTTTTAATATTAATATTCTATTAATACATGTAGATCCACACGTGACATCAGTGTGGAGATGTGACTGCTCACCCTGATGCCCACTCCAGTAAACTGTTCCACAATGTGTGCCTTCGCTCCCTCACCATGTGAGCTGGAAGCCTGGGGACCATCTTCGTCATCCCCCTACAATAAAACATACCTGTAAATATTCTATGGCAAAAAAAAAAGTAAAGCAAGGTCAAAAAGTGGGAGACTTGACAGGTATGATAAAACTGTCCCTAGACTTAACAAATTACATATATCCTGTAAATTGCTTGAATTTTGTCGTACTCTCATTTTAGCTTATTGCGCTGATGCCACAAAACTGTGAACACAGTGAAATAGTATTTTAACATTGTTTGAATAGGAATTATGTCCAAAACAGTGAAATCAAAACTACAGTGAAATGTCAAAAATCAATGTCAAAAATACAAAAACCATGAAAATTAATACATGTGAAAATAAAGAAATTTACAAGAAGTAATGTTTCAATAATCACATATATAATTAATGTTTACTTTTTGTTTTGCATACATTACACAGGAATTCTTACTGGAATTGCACATCAAACTGTGTTGTAAACTGTTTTTATTCCAGTTCCACTACACGTATGCCCAATTTGAGTTGGTTTTTGCATAACTTGGCCAGTCATGCTGCAGCTGTCACTTGGGCTCCAGTACATTAACCTGCCAGTCACCGACAATCTGCTACCCAAGGCCAGATTGTCGAAGGGAATCAATCAATGTGACCTATCAAGAAGTTTCTTCCTTTGCTGGATGCTATTTTCTGTGGACAGCTCTCTCTACTTGTTATGCACAAGCACACTCTTGTGGTGCAAACTGTAGTAGTATGCTGAGAACATCCAAGATGCCAGGGCTAATTTAGATGGACGGCACTGATACACAAATGAGTGACTTTGTCCTGTTGGCTCAAACCAATTCTACATAAGAGCCAAATCTTGCATCTTTAAATTGAAAAAGTTCCCTCATAAACATTCAGCATTGAGCCAATAGGGTACCGTGGACTTTCCTGATCAACATTTACTACATACAAACTGCCTTGTAATGAGGGGCGTTACAAAGAGGGAATATTGCATTTGCGTAGGCACAATCTTTTCCACTATACTCAAAATTTCTTCCCAAACCAATGCATCTTAACCTTTGTCTCTAACTTGTAATATTCCAGAATAGCTACTGAAACAAGACACAAATTGTCGACTCTGACTTTCCCGCAGAATCAGATTTCAGTTTATACCTACCTCTCCTCCATCCCCTTTCTTCATTACCAGCACAGCATGACCCTGGGGAACCAACTTCTTGAAAATCTCGGAGAAATACTTTGATACCTGTAGTATAAACCAAGAGGACAGTCTCATAACACAACTTGATCAATGGGTCTATTGCCAGTTTTCAATTTGTGATTAATTTCTTTAAAACTTAAACTACACCAAAACTCAGACAGAAAATATTGGAGGTAATAATATCACTTCGCCTGGATGTGGAGTACACAACTGTACAAGTTTACTTCCTCACATACACTCACATCAAAAACTAAGATTGTAACAGTCCAGAGCAAATCGACCAGGGCCAGAATTTCAGCGAGAAGCCGAGAATCCATTCTTGTAAAGATTCTCCTAAACTTGTCTTTCTTTTACAAGAAAACTAATAGACAAAAATCCAAATAGATTCTCGCAAAATTTTGCGAAATTCTGGCCCTGTGGACGCTCTTTCTTGTTTACACCACAGGCAAACCAGCACCTTCCGTGGTTAGGAATCTTGGCACTCCAGTCACATGATCTAATGATTGACCAGACTCTGTATTATTTGCATCTCTGTTCCACTCACAAAGTAGTCAGTTGCCTACTAATCACTCATAATTATTATCAAGTGATGTGTCCCCAAGTAACTAACATTACTACATCACTTACAGTTCATTACTTTTAAGAGCTTAACCCAAATGTATAATTTTTAAAATATAAAGTTTATATGACCTCAAATAAGAAGTCTAGTGTTTAAAGATCATGTTTGGAGCAAAATCGTATTCTCTGTGGAAAGTGCTGTAAAAGTGTACCATGACCTTAAAGTCACCACTCAATTTGGATTATAAAATGTGAAACAATCTTTCAAGTTTGGCCATCTAGTAACAGTTACTTACTTGTTTGAAGGTTAACTGGATTGCTTCATATTTCCTCTGGTCCAGGACATACATCAGATCCAAGATTGACTACAATTAAGAGAACAGTGTGTATGGTTTTAAGCTGCAAATTACAATGGTTACCTTATGTACAGTGGTCCCTCTCTTGAGAGACCATTCCAATGAGAGACCACCTTTTCAGCAATGCTTGCTCAGCACCTTTCTTATTTAACCTCCTCCAAGACCACAACTTGACAGACCATGATTTGGTCATCACTAGGGGTGGTCTTTTGTTTATCTTGACAGATCTCATGATTTGATTATCTCTTGGGGTGGTCTTTCAAGCCAGGTTTCACTCTATTTCTTGAAGTACTGAGCCAAGATACAAGTTTGTTTACCCACCACAAATATATAATTTGCCTGCTGGTAAGTATATTCAATCATATCCCAAGTCTACTCTCATAATGCTTACATCTTTTTTATGGTTTTGTGACAGAGAATTCTACATCTATCAAATACTTTTATGAATGTGACAAAAAGGTATTTTCCCCCAGATTTTTAATGTTTCAACATTAGCATGACCTGACACTGCAAGATGAACTTACTGGTACAGACAATTAGTTTCCTGGTAGCTGCTTCATGAAACACATAATGTCAAGGATTGTGATATTTACCTTGTGAGCTCTATCCAGCTCATCTTTTCTCTTCATCAATTTCTCCTTCTGGTCTGAAAAGTTGACAAACTGGTCCAAAGCTTTCTTGTTCACATGGCTGTATTTCTTAAGTTCAGAATTACAGTGTTCCAACTTCTTGAACAGCTGTAAGGACACAAAATGAGTGACTTAATGCACTTTCACAGTGGCAATCCACAGGTGAAAAACAATCATACATGTACACATTGAAAGAAAAACAAACATACATATACACAATAAGAGTAAAATGCAAGAAGTAAAACTGCCATATAATACACATACAATGTTTATTATAATACATTAAATGACTTACAAATGTTTTACTGCCACATGGTAAGAGATACATGTACTTGCTTTCTTACCTTCAAAATGTAATTAAAACATGCGCCCCTCCTGTATCACTGAGCTCTAGATACTTGGACTAGGCCCCACTTCTTATGCATGACACTCCCTGGAGGCCAGATACACGTTTCATAACTTAAGTGAAAGGACCAGCGCATCTCAGCCCAGACACAAAGTGCCACAGGTGGACAGACAGAAAAAGCGTTTACTATCTGCCCTTCCTCCAGCAGATGGGGGCATAAATACAACAAAAATATAGATTTTTACGAGCTGCAACTCGGTCACAACTTAATTGCTGACAGAGTACTGATGTGTCCGGTCCAGTTCTCTCCATTCTATCAGACGCAACAAAGTTCTGACTCACCTGCTTGAGGCTGAGGTCTTGATACTTCTCAAAGGCATCACTGGGCAGAGAACCCAACTCTCTGATTTTGCGCATACATTCATCTTTCTGCAAGAGTAGATTGTTATCTTTGTGAACAAATAGTAGTAGTAGTATGACTTTATTGCACAAAGTCCTCAAGGGACCATAGCAGATAGAAAACACATACACAGATACATGCATCCTTGTGAGGACTTTGAGTACATGTACCAGTACAAAACGCATGAAAAAAGATAATTAATAATTAGATATTAAAACTAGAGCACTAGGTATAAAGGGCATTAAATAGATAAATAAATAAAATCCAAGTGTTCTATAGTCAGCTGACCAGCAAATATGTGTATAGCACCACATGATTATAATAGCACAATTCCATTGTCGACAATTCCTGTGTATTGTCGACTATCGTTTGTATATCTTCATGCAATGGATCTATTACTTTTCTGAAATTAAATACTTATACAAGCAAGGCTCTCTGAATATAAATTTTTATTTACACCCAAATGTGCATTTACAGAAACCCATACACTTGGGAGATGGTAGCGTCACAAATTACCTACCACCTCATTCCCATATCCTTTTTACGCTATATACTGTTTCTTGCTTAGAACAAGATCCAACAGCTTGCCTTGCGGTGAGCTGGGCACAGTGCCAAGGAAAGCTGTCAACCAGGGGCATGCTGTCATTATAGATTATTGTGAATGGACTTATTTTCACAAATTTATTTTCTGGTTTTTGCAGTTTAGACATTTTGATACCTGAAATTGTAAATTGACCTTTTTTTTTACCACAGTTGCACATAGACCTATGCTACACAATATTCTTTCATAGTGATTTTATTTTCACAGCTCTGTGTCATCAGTAAAATAATCTAAAGCAGAAATACTGTAAAATTGAGTGGCAGTACAAAACGTTTTCTACTGATGAGAATATATTCAAAACATTGAGGCAGAAAAACATTTACATCCCAGCACTAGTGGGAAATCTAAGCAGGAGAGGGTTAAACCAAACTCACTTTTTTCAGCAGCAGACTCTGTTTATTTGTCATTTTCTCCAGTTCTTTGGCATCTTCACTAATTTTTTCTTGGTGCTCCCTCTCCTGAGCCTTCCAGTATTCCAGGTTACCTTGATGTTCTTTTCGCTCCTTGTTGTAGCCTTCAATCTGATCATCAAGCTCTGAAATACATGGGAGGAACTTACAGACAAGCTCAAAGTATAATTTGAGTTGAAATATAAAGTAGAAAATGCATCACGTAGCTCTTTCAATTTAATCTCTACAAAATTTGGTGAATGTATGGGGTAAAGCATACAGGTGAAACTAGCTTCTACTGAATCAACAGCTCAAATTCAAAATTTAAAGTAAATATGATACTGTAAAAAGAATTGAAGGAGCTGTGAGGCTCCTTCCTGTATTGTGTAACACTACTTTACTTCCAATAAATATGTCTACATGCCAGGATTCTCACTGGGTCATTTGAGTCTTAATTGTATGTGTACGCCTCAATTTCATTATATATGAAAAACACTGCTGTGTTTCACCTACCAGACTGAAGCACGCAAAGTTTGAAAAAACAGGCTCATTTCATGATAACATTTACTACATTCATAGGCTCCAAGTCTCCTGCCAAGGCAGGAGATCTCCCATTTTTTCATACTTGTTTTACAAAGTCTCCCACTCTCTCACTTTTTGTAAAATTAAAAAAAAAAAAAAAGTAGCATTATTCCATCAGTGGCTGTAAAGTTGTTCTGTTTTGCTGTGTTGTTGTACTATATACGCACTGAATATGTCTATGATAGTGCCTAAAATGGTTCAAAATGCAGGAAATGAAGGTGCAAATTTCAAATTTTTCCTAAGGGAGCATGCCCCCAGACCCCCCTAGCTATGCTTTGCACCTTCACCACTCCCCCTCCCACTTTTCAGTACCTGCAAAAGGGAGATCTCCCACTTTAAACACAGACTAGCTTAGAGGCTCTGTTCATTCCATAGAAACTGAGGGGATCTCAACAATCATTTGATCCTTCAGAACTGTCCAACAATTTTCTAAACAGTGTAGACTTCTTCAAAATGATCAGAACATAGTTAAGGACACCTCCCTCCTCTCAACCAGGCTTTGCACCATATAGTAAGTTACGAAAAAACTGTAGAATACCATATATACAAACACAGAAACCATGCCCAAGAATTAAGGCACAAAATCAATATTGTAAAGGACTTCCTTCCCATTAAACAATATTAAGGAATACTTGACTGAAGTATCTTTCAGAATGGAACATGTCAAAATTCAGAGGCTAGTAGGGACATTAGCATTATACTTGCCCAGATTTGAGGAAACTTGGCTCATGTACATGTGATGGAAAATCTTGAAATTCTTTCAGGGTAGTGGGAGCAGGAAAGTGTACATGTGTAACACCACTTACCTTTAAACCTGGCACTGTTTTCACTTATTCTCTGGTTGATAGAGTCCAGCTCAGATTTATACATTTCGAGTTTTGCTTTTACATCTTCACCAGACATCTCCTGTAAATCTGCCTCAAGCCGCTCTCGCTTACGATTCAGGTTGCTCTTCAGTAAGTTTTCCAATTTATTCTTTTCACCTTCCAACTGCAAACAGGTCCAATAAATATCACAATCACAAACAGGAAACTACCAGACACTATTAATTGTAAAGTAATTTTCTCACAGAAGATGGCTTCAACTCTTTTACCACTTAGCACTGATAAGTACATGATCATATTTCTTGCACAGGTAGTTATGTACTAGTGCCATATCAACACTGTAATGCAGTATATTTACTGAGTCGGCGTTTATTATTTATTTGACCTTGACCTTCAACTCGGATTAAAGAACTGTTCTGCTCAAAATGTACATTCCTGCTCTGTTTGTTCAGATCAGGTAATAAGTTTTTAAGTTATTAAAGAAAAACCTGCACAGGCGCCAAAGTCCACAATCATTGGGTCACTGTGATCCAAAAAGTAGGTCACCAAGTTAAGTTTTATCTACAATGTAATCAAGTGCAATTTTGATCTGAAAGCTCAATTATCTTTGTCACTGATGTCCAAGCTATGCCCCGCCATTACAAAATCACCTTTTTAAACTTTACAGGACTGGAGATCTAACAAAAATAGGTCAAAGCCACTGATATTTCATACCATACACTTCTCCACAATCCCACTAAATTTCATTAGATTGTCATATTTTGACCCATATACAGTGAATACATTTATTTTCATGGTCATAAATTTTCACGTTTTTTTGCATTTTGGACCTTTCACTGAAACTTAAAATTCACTACTTTTCTTATAATTGTAATAAATGCCATATTATGAATATATTTCACTGGGTTCTTATTTTCATGGTTTTGAAGCATCAGCAAAAATAAGAACACAGCAAAATTAAATGAATTCACAGTATAACATTATACTGTAGGCACCATTTAGATTTTCATACACTTGCTATGTCCTAAAAGTCATATGAGGCTATTTATGTCTGACATTTTATGACAAATTGATACATTTATGTCCATCTTTTCTCCTCTTTCCTGTACCTTGATTCTCTCCTTCAGTGCTGCCCTGTTCTCCTGTGTAAGGAACTGTATCTGATCATTCAGTTTGTCCACTTCTCTCTGATCCTCTGAAGACAGCTGAGCCAGTAAATCTGTGCCCAACTCATCATTGAGGGACTGTGCAGTTGTCTTCATAGAGTCCAGACTGGATTCTAAACTGGCAAGACTTCGTTCCTGAAAATAATATGTTCCCATTACTAGCATTTTTAAATTACAGATTTGGACTTTTGGAAGTGATGTAGATGTAAGCCTTTCTTGTATACGTAAAAGTATCACAATCCTTTGTTCTGTTTAGTGTATTATGCTGATGGCGGGCACATTGTTATCTTGCCTACATTTACAGGAGCTAACCCTGAATGCCACTACAAATTTGATTATCCTTGCTCATCATTTATCACGCTGTTCCTTAATAAAAAAAATGATGCTCTGGTTATCTGGCCATCCTGGGATTGCAAGACTAATATTAATCTCAGAGATGCCAGTGCCACCTGGGCAAAAATACAGAAAAGGATTGAGATTTAACATGTCAAGACCTTTTTTAAATCCATTTGTAGTATAGACCTGCATCATTTTTTACACAGAAAGCACAGCAAAATACGGATTTCTGTATAAATACGGAAAACTGGCATCTCTGATATCTGGAGACCCATTATAAATTTACCTTTGGTGTCCGAGAAGCTTCGATTCTTGCAGACTCCTCTTTCATCAGTCGTAAGTCTCCTCTCATTTTGTCATATATATCTCTGAAAGTTTAAATTTGAAATTATATTAAATTTGGTAAAAACTGAGCAAAAATCTATTGATCTGAAATTGATTACACTTCATACCTGTTGCCCCAGTAGTCACTTCACAATGTTTTGATGCCAGGTTTTTCAGTAATGGACATTAATGGAAATACAAATCTTGCAAGTGAAGTGGTCAGCATCTGCTATGCAAGTGATGTTTCAGTGGACAGTGAAACTTTCTTCAAAGACCACTGAAACACAGGGTCATCTGTGAAACCATATTCATCCTATCTTTTCAAAACTGAAACTCAAAAAACTTTGACAAGACTGCCTGATTGTACATGACTCAAACCACTTATCTCAAACACAAGGCCACTTTCAGACCTGTCTAGGATAAGGAGAGTCACAAGAGAGGATTCCATCATATTGTTTTTCTTCCTTTCATGAGACAATACTAAATTAGCTGGGTGTAAACCACTCTATCCAGTTTTGCACACTGTCAAGTATGTATGTCAAGAACAAATGAAACAGAACTGAAGTACACACAAATACATTAAACTAGCACAAATCCGTCATTCCTGTAAGCATACAAATGCCTTTTCAACCCTTTCCCCTTTTGAGACCGGGTCAATGGCATTCCCTAGCATGGGTTGGGCACCTAGTGCCCAAACCATGCCAAGGAAAGCTGTTGACCTGTGACAATTGATCTTAATAGGTCTCCTCTACAATTATCAGACAAAACTGTTTTTCATTACTGTTGAAATTAGTTGAAAACACTGAAGCAGACGACATTACAGCACCAGCCAGTTTTGGCTGCTTAAAAGGGGAAAGGGTCAAACTTGAGATCTCGACAGCCTATGGCATCTTGCTCTACAGTTCAATGAGACAAGTCAATAGTGGAGACAGTCATTCCATTGTCCGACAGATTAAGTTCTGCTCCTTCAAATTCTAGAACCTAGAGTTTGGAGTTCCAGAACTCAGTAGTGGTGTTGAACAGAATGAGGCTATCTTCCCTACTTACTTGTTCTTACTGTTCTTTGTCTCAGTCCGCTGCATCTCGCTGACTAATTGATTGATCTGACCTTCCAGGGGTGACGCTGGTCAAGGAATGCTATACTCACTCTTCCCCTTACCACAAGGTTTGTTTGTTTGTTTGGTTTTTTTTGGGGGGTGGGGGGGGGGGGGGGCGGCGGCAGCAGCAGCTTGTCTAATATGTACCTGTGGTAATACTATAAACTAACAAGCATTTCTTGCTGCTTTTCTATATTCATGCTAATCCCCAGTTAAAAATGTTGAATGTTAGTCAAGCAGTCATACTGATTCTATTGTATTTTTTACACTATTAATCCCTGATCAGGCAACACAGCAAGACAATGTGTGTAAAACCAATTTTTGCCCCTGGGGAGATGCTGAATTAACAGCAAGCCTTCACCAATTATTGAATGAGCTATATATAAACACTTGTGTTATCCACCTAGTCCATGAACTATAGTCAAATCCCCTATATTTGCAGACTTGACCTACATATGCCATTGTCTAGCCGAAACCCTCATGGACCCTTGAGTTACCAAGGCAACACTCAACTGTCTACAAAAATAGGTCAACTACACAACACAACATGCATGGCGTTAGAAGCACAGTTAGCATAAAAAGCAGTAAATGAACTCTGATACAAATAGTTAACACTGATCACTTTTTATCAGTGAAGTAGGACCATATTTGTTGTCGAAAAATACATATACATAGTTGCACTTCTCACATCTGACTTTTAAATCGTAAGTTGTGGGCGCTACCTTTACTATACAAACAGATCCATCTTCACCAGGAACCTAGTTGATAAACTATTTTTATCCACCATTAGTCCTAAGAGAGATCACTGTTTTTATATACATGTACTGACAACAATTTTAACCCTTAAAGTGCTGATTTAAGATGGAGTCAACAGCTTTCATCGGCGCGCATTGCGGTACATGCAATTCCCACGTGTACCTGTGTGTAAAACAGGTGGTTTCAACATCATATTTTAGTTTTAATTCCACTCAATGCCATGTTCAAAACTTTTTTTCACTCTGATCTTAATTTCACGGTTTTGAAGCACCAGTGACATAACGAAAAAAATAAAAATGCAGCAAAATTAAACGAATTTACAGTAGCGTTGCTTTGAACGATCTCATAAGGGACTGGAATCCAGATGTCCGAAATTGCTTTTGTTACACCCTGCAACATTGCTAACTAGTGGTATGCAAATGTTATAGAAAAGATGCCTTTTGACACGACATTTGTCTAGCATCCAGTCTGATGAGAAAATGACATTTGTCTGGTATCCAGTCTGATGAGAAAATAATAGTCATGGGCAGTGCATAGCTTTCCTTGATCAGACACCACATTTACTCACTTTGAGTGAAGGAAACATTAATAATGGCTTTTACCATTAAATGTACATCATCCATTTGCAAAGCCATCAGTGTTTCAATCAAGATTTTAAGTCCGGTCACTGCCTCCAAAACACTTCTTACAATAGAAAAGAGCCATTTTTGCCAGAAAATAACATTAACAGTACATATGTAAGTTGCTGGTTTCACCCTTCAACTTTCAGCTTAAAGGGTTATGCAGTGTTGCCAAAGTATATATGCTGCACACATGGATGTTAATAATAATGACTGATCATGCTAAGCTTTGTATCTAAGCATAAAATCTAAAAGCAAACCAGAAAGGAAAAAAAACAAAAAACAAAAAACCCCCACCGAATTGAAAAGCCTGCCACTACAAAGCTATTACATCCATCCACAACATCAAAGGATATCTTGAAGCTTTGACTTGTGTTCCTCATATTCTTTTTCCTGTGTCTGTAATTGCTGGATACACTCCATCTTGCTCTTCTGTAGATCAAGACGAGACTTCCTGGTGTCGTAGTAGCCACCTGTGAGTGCACCTCGCCGACTCACCTGGTCACCTGGAGCAGCCGCAACATCACGTTACAAGCATATAACACACCACCACGTTACAAGCATACACACAAAACACAATTACCAAGTGATCTAATCCAGGGCTTTACTTCTCAGTCCTTGGCAAAATAGTTCAAAACATTACCATCACATTTTTGTTTGGTTTTATAGCCCTGGAGTTTTTTTCTGGTTTATCTGGACTGTTGGCAACTGCAGCACTGGCAATAACCAAGCCTAACACAGGGAAGTTTTAGTTGTTATATACAGTGGTCAGTGCTCCCTACCAGATTTTTTGCCGATATAAACAATCGTTGAGCTATTGCAAAACAGCATATACTGCAATATATTTTATATATTTTATAGTTATAATACTGCTTGATAATAGTACTTGTGGCGTATATATATATATACATACACATACATATAGACAGCAAGCCAACAAATTACATGCATTTTTTTGTATTCAATTACAACTCTCAGTAATTGGTTACTTGTTCAACACACACAGATTCATATTCTCTGTATCTTTGACATCAGACCTAATCATCACTTGTACCAGACCTTGACACAATTGTATCACTTTTCCTCTATAATGATTTGCTTTCATAAATTTAACTCAGAGCATCAAATTTTACTATGTTATCAAAATAATTTCCAACTCTCATTACCATCTAGTGTGATACAGTCGAGATTCTGCGTCCTTGCAATCTGAGTGGCTACCTCCATGTTCCGACATATCAGAGTTTTTCCAAACACATGTTTTATGGCACGTCCAAACTTCTGGTCAAATGTGAGCTTGCTGATCATGGGAATGGCATCCTAAGAAAAATACAACATGGTTCAAGAACATGAGATATTAACAAGGTGAGGTTAGTGGAAGAAATGACAAATACGGAACAAACTCATGGCACACCATTTTTTGGATCAAACGTCTTGCTGCCAAACCCAGTTAAGAACGACACTTATCCCCTTATTTCGCTCACTTGTTTCGCTATGGAAGTAATGTCTTACTGGAGCAAAATTTGCAAACATCTCTCTCTCTCTTTCTCTCTCTCTCTCACACACACACACACACACACACAAATTCTAATTGCTGTACCAATACAAATTCCACTCACATTGGTCTCTGGGTAGAAAGTATCACGAGCATCCAGTCGGTTCAGAGGCATAAATGTAACCTCTCCTGGAAGACGCAGTCTGTTCATTTCAGTCAGGATCTTGGTTCCTGTCTTGTCAGTATCCACAATGTGGTGAAACAACCTATTGTACAAACATTATCGATCAACTTCCTGCCCTTTCATGAAGACTAAGTCTACACCTTTCCTGTGCGTTGGACACTAGCTGCACAACACACACTGATGAAAGGTATTTACCTCAAGTACATTAATTGATAAGGTTTGTGTACTTTTGTAAAACTGCTTTTTGTAAATTATGAAATTAGCAAAAACACCTAGCAAAGAGACATTTACCACAAGCCCCCCCCCCCCCCCCCCCCCATGGTGGTATTAACAGTTAATTTGTGAACTTTTGCACATTTAATTATTCCAATCCATGTAACTTACATCTACATCAAAAACCTCAAAGGTACTTTTCATCTGTTTTCGTCACCACGTCACGAGACGGGTGGACCGTTTCTTTTGGATTTCACAGACACGGGTCCTGCGTGTGACGTTACTCCAAATACGTAGCAACGTCCAATGTTATACCAGAGTATATAAATAAAAGTCCTAACTGTCATGATCAGTTCCTGAGGATGCCCCACTGGCGGCGAAACCGGTCGAACTAAATCTCTGTTATTTCTAGCTTAGCTGTCAGGCCCTTGCCTGGTCTTTTTCATTTACTTTTCATCTGTGCTTGTGCTAAGCTACTGTAACCATGTTGCGAATCTATGAGGGTTCAGATTTTTCTTGACAGCCTTGCAGTTAATTTTCATTCCAGTGTTAGTTACCTGTTATATTATAGAGCCGATAACATGACAATATTTATGTGACAATCCGCATATATCCTGTACAATGTGTAACTACACTCTAATGCCTTCGCATATGTCCTCCAGCAAAAACCAATCTATACCTGACATCACATGTATTTCTTTAAGAATAATAATAAGTAATTTAAAATGTCAAGCCATGTTTCATACCTGTTGCCTGCAGTCACCTCCACAGATGTAAAGAATGTCTTCTCACACTCGAAGTTCTCAATAAGGGGGCCAAGGTAGCCACTGACCGCATCTGCATGTTTTCTCTGGTCACGGAAATATTGCAACACTTTCTGTATGCTGTCCATTCCATTCAGGATAGCCTGGACAGGGAAAAAATTAAACAAAACATGCATCTTTATCAGAAACTATTACACAAGAACATCTGTTGTAGACTTACTGGATACCTCCTACATGTGACTATAGTGTGCCTCAATATTTCCCCAAGCCCTCACATGCAGCTCAAAAAGGCTGCATGAACAGCCCATGTTCACCTGAAACACATATATTCAACTGATTAAATGAACAAACTTTTCAAAACCAAAAAAAACACCTGCAGAAGTACACATGATTTTTACATCCACTCACGTTTTCTTCTGGTTTGTGATGTTCTGACAAAATGGAGATGATTATTTCTGAGTCACGAACAATAAACAATCTCCAAAAACTAGATGCTTGCTATGACCTTGGCCTACATTGCTCAGGGTTATTGTTGCTTGACAAAACATTCTTTAGTGACTAAAAATAACCAAGCAAAGTTAGGATATCTGAGCATTTATGCAGCCGTAAGGACAAGATAAATTCTACTTATGGATGAACATTGTGAAACAAGAGTAACCCCCAACTTAGTTGTTGCAAGGGGTACAAAAAATTTCTACAAATCCACCAATCAGGCAAATCATTTTCAGATTTCACAGTATTTTTTACTGAGCACAATATACAACACCCTTCTCCCCTTCAAAATTCTGTTCTTTGACCTGCCATCAGTCTACTCGAGTTTGTGACCACATTGTCAAAGCTCCTTTTAAAAATCCTATTAATTGGTTTAAATATATTTTATTCAAAAACATATACAAGTAGTTGGTTAAAAGTTGGTTTATGGTGACTGGAAAAAAAGACTCAGCCCGATATCAATTCCTCTTGCTGGAGAAGGAAGAGAAACAAAGGAGGATACGGGATGCACAGAAACATACTGAAGGTAACAGGCACAGGGACAACACAGAGTTACATTACATTATATAAGTTATCTTGGACGGTTGCTTGATGAAATTAGGTATACAAACTGCATCTACACACACACACACGCACGCACACACAAAAGCTATCTTGAATACCTGCTTGAAAAAAATTACTGTATACAATTAGCATTTATAAGTATGTACATATGTGTATATAGAGTCTCATATTTTGCTCACTGCTTTAGCACACACACAAAAGAGAAAACACTTTAATATAAAGTCATGCAGGCTACACTGCAAGTTACCCAAATACCTGACGGTTAAAAGCATGCACTGTTGTCTATGTATCCATAAACTACTGAGAAAATATTCAGGTTTTTTGAAAGTGAACAACTTGTGGAGCCATACAGAACTGTATGAAGTTTAGAATGTGGAATGGTGTACAGGGGTAAGAGAAAGAGTAGCTCCACGTACCTCTGGCAGCTTAGCCACATCAGCAATTTGCTGTACCCTTAACAGGAATTTTGAACAGCTGAGAATTTAGTTGGCTAGCTCCCAAAAGCAGGGGTGTATGCTGAACAGCTATAAATCGTTGACCAAAGTTATACAAGTCAATGAATTTTATAGTCACACTACAGGCCGAGATATCTTGGAATACTGAAATTCAAGGAGAACTCTGGATATCTAAAGGTAGTTCACTCATTCCACAATCTGGCTGTTGAATGAAAAGAAGCATTTGTCGTATAAGTCAGTGTGAGCCTTGCAATGTATTGGTGCAACCAAAAATGAATCAACGTACTATTTTCTTACACAGAACACTGTTCATGAAAAATTTATAAATTACATATTTCACTGTTCATCATATCTACTTGTGTAAACTACGACTGTTCACCAAGCCTCAAAATCTGGACCAATTTCCACCATTCATTGCATGTCTACACATTTTGGTCTTCATGTCCGACATTAAGTGATTTTGTCTAAATAGGGTGTACTCATATTATCTAAGACCATGTGCTGCCATCTTGGCGGCAGCAAGGAACTGGCCAGGTAAGAGGGCATCTTCTTGAATTAATCAGGCCCAAAATGAGCTTCTGTGATAAAAGTAACAACTTAAGAATGCAAAAAGGAAAAAAAAAAAATCATTCACTAAGTTTTAAACCATACAAGATGTTATTTAGAATTTTTTTCCCAAGCGCAAGAATATATTTAGAAAATTTCATTCATTTGGTTAAAAAAAATATTATTTCTGAATGATTTAGCTACATAACTGCTACAAGTCTTCATGGCAGAGGGATAATTGTCGCCTAGCAACTGAGAGGACCAGAACAGGTTGGCAGTTAATATAGTTAAATATGAATACCTTCTCTTTTCATAGAAGTATTAAATTTATGTCAAATAACAAAGGCAGTGTGTTTCAACTTCCTGAATATTTGTGTAAACTGATGTCATATAATTGAGTGTCACTCAAATGAGCTGACTTTCAATGGAGAAATGAGTATAACCTTACCTTGCCTGTGATTGACCTAAGAGCCTGTTCTTTCTTACTAAGTTCATCTCTGACAGATGCTATGGCTTGCTGCATCGCATTTTCCTGTCTCCAAAGCACACTGCAAGTAATCAAATTAACTAATTAACAGTGCTAAATGACTTTATAAAACTATCAAGCCTGAGTCATTTTATAAGTCATTCCTGAAGCTGGAATATAAATGTCACTTAAATTCAATTGAATCGCCATATTTAATTGGTGTTGGTTGTTGAACATAAGATGCACTTCTGAAAAAGGTTAACACTGAATACAGCAGCTTATCCTTACATAAATCTCTAGACTACCCACCAGGGAGTGTCTGGTACATATAGGAATAGAGGAACGGTCTTCAAAAGTTTTTTATTGTCTTTTTTGTTTTAATCTTTTAAATTCCGCAGAAGATGCCTACTTTCTCTCATTCTGCAATGAATCTTTCTGTTTCTTCATCTCGTAGAAAGTCTTGTTGTTCTGGTCAATGATCTCTTTGTGCTGCTCAATCTTGTCAGTATTTTCCTGTGGTGCAGAAAAAAACACCTTAAGTAACAGCACAAGTTGCACACAAAAGAACAAAGATCTACATCTTCCATGCACTTATAGTTATACACATATATAAAATACATTTAAGAAACATGTAAGAATGCAATTACTCTTTCAGTGCCAAATTTTGGATGGAGTCAACAGCTGTTGTCAGGGCGCATTGGTGCCAAGAAAAGCTGTTGACCTGGGATATTGTCTCTGGAACTATAGGCATACTGATACCTGAATGAAAGGTCTTTTTACGAGGAATATGAATCTCAGATCCTACTAATAATTCATACTAGTCTGACTTCAGTAGATCGACTTGAGTCGTGATTGGCAATGAAAGATTTGAGCATGATTAATTCATTCCATACCAGTCCCTAATTTTTCCGTATATATTTACGTAAATTTAAGACGATAATTGCATATTCAAATTCTTCATGAAAAGAGCTTTGGTTCAAGTACTAACATGTCTATAGTCTTAAGTCAGTGGTTCTGGCACTGCCTGGCAAGTCATGCTGCAGCTGCTGCAAGGGCAGCTGCAGCATGACTTGCCAGGCAGTGCCAGAACCACTGACTTAAGACTATAGACATGTTAGTACTTGAACCAAAGCTCTTTTCATGAAGAATTTGAATTGTATTCAACTTACAACCATGTCCAAGTTTCAGACTCGGCCAATAACTTTCCATAGCAAAAGTCAGGCTCAAACCCACTCAACCTGTGCCAAGGAGAGCTGAGGACCCTGGGCAATCTTTGCCTACATGACCCTTTACATTGTTTTTGATTGATAATGAAATTAGTAAAAACCAATGAACCAGATGACAACTGACCACAAGTTGGTTTTATTCAGGTTTGGAAAATTAAGAAAGAGGGGAATGGACTGGTTATCTTACTGAAATCTGGACTTCCAGGTTAGCAGCTTTTGTTTGATCATTTTTCAGATCTTCCTGCAAACGTTTGATCTGTTCCTCTTTGTCTCGGATCGCTTTGTTGAGGGATTTTAATTCTTTTGTGATCCACTTGTCTCGATCTTCACGAGAAGTAAACTGGTTTCCACGACCTTGCTTTGCATACAGTTCCTTTCTCCTCTGTTCAGCAATGGCAAGTCTGAAAGTGATTCACGATGATAATTACCTAAAGCTTTTAAATCTTTGACACAACAAAATATTCCATGAAAGCAGAATTATATATAACTCCTCTTTATTTCTTGACACCCAACCCAAAAAAACCCCCACTGTCATTTTGAATCAGCTAACTTGTACATGAAACTGACCGTCTCTAGCTTTTGTGAAACATACTGACAGAAGTACCTGCACACCATGAAATAGTTACAGACCCGTGGAGAGAAACTTCCATCTTTTAAAAGCTATTAATCTTATAATCTTTTTAAAGAGAGCTACATGATGAATCATAAAACAAGTATATCAGCACATTTCAGCTGTGACATAAATGTCTGTGTGACACAGCATGACTTGTTTACATGTGAACATTGCCTTTGGTTATGTAATGAACTGCCAGCACATTTCTGCTGGTTGCAAACTGAAATGCAAGCACATCTGTTGGTTACAGAATAAAGAGCTAGCACATATTTGTTGGTTACTCACTGCTGTGCTGCCTTTTCCTCCCTCGTCCTCTGAGCTTCATATTGTGGAGCAATGTTCTCCAGTGAATCTTGAGTTTTAGCAATCTTCTCCATCAGTTTCTCAAGCTCTTTTTCCGCTCTTTTCTATTAAAGCACAAATGGGGCAATAAGTATTGAACAATTTCTACACACACAAGGCAACCTCAGGCTGTAACAGGCATAATCTTCGCTGCAAGTATCAGTTTGAATTTTACACCATTATCAAATGTAGGGAATCTGTAGTGTTACCTTTTAAAGAGAAATGGCTTTGATGAACATTGAAACTGCTACATGTGCATAGTATGCACACACAGGACCAGATAATGTTCTAATCATCCAACAGTGTCAGCCCCAACACCACTCCCACACAAATGATACACAGTGGGAAGTACCTTTGCACTCTTATCACCATCCACTTCTCCCTGTAGGTCAGTGATATCCAGCTCCAGCTTGGCCTTACGCTTGGTGAAGTCCTGGTGCTCCCCCATCATCTGATCTTTTTCGTCCACGTAAGTCTGGACCTTCTGCTTCAGCTCACGAATCTCCTTACTGATCTCCTGTCAACACATTCACAATCCACTGATTTCATGTATGCAACACATTTAACTTCGTTTTCTTTGAAATTCCATCCCTTTGGGTAGATCAAAAAATGGTAAACTATAGCAGGTGTTCTCTTAATAGAGGTTAACATAAGAAAGGCCACATATAGGGCCTTGTATAACCAGTCTTCAAAGGCTGACAATTTGTCAAAGGAGCTAATACCGTATAAAATTTCAATGGTTTTGCCTTTTAACCGGAATTTATGTATTTCAGCATCAGTCAGAATGCATAATGGTAACTAGAAAAACAGAAAAGTGTGTGCTGACACACACACTTTAACAAGAATACAATATTTACTCTTTCCCCCTCACATTACTTGGGTTTAGGTCCACTCTACTCCTTGAATTCATTCCTCATGAACAGTAAAAATGTGCTATGAACACACCCAAACAGTCGCTGTCTGGTCCCCCATTGTAGGAACAGGTGTCTGCACGTGTGGGTAGTACATGTATGACTGATTCAACATTGTAGTTTTTGGCAGAGATAGAGATACTTCATTTGTAGTAACATGTATAGATATATTTGTCCATGCAATATAATAATAATCATAGATAGTCGTTTATGGTAAGAAAAAGTGTTGAAATCCGCAGGAAAAAATGCAAGTTTCCACAAGTTTGTGTTCACCCCTAGGGCCATGTTTCTTTACAAATGTTTGGAATGTTTGGTACAGTGGGAAAGCCCAAAGTCCATTCTATTTTAATATACTATTCTCCCATTGGATACATTTAAAATGTGTTGATATTTCACATCATAAAACTCGGTAAAACTTGAGGGTAATATCTATATTTAGAGTTCATTCCACTTTATAGGGTCATCAATCCAGATATGGTCCTTGGAATACTTTGGCACCATAGGAAAGCAGGATCAGCAATTTCACACAAAAATTGCTCCATCCTGCTTTTTAGTTACAATGTTGGTATGGCGATATGAAGGAAATGATACAACAATTCAGCTTATGGCTTTCAGGATTTTCCTAAAAATGACTAGATAAAAAAAGGAAACACTATTTCCATGCATGCATTGAAAAAAATTCAGGGGACTTGAGGGGGATCTGGATGCAGCCAGATACGGCCGATTTGAGGGGGAAAAGGTCTATATAATTGTCCACCTGCATTGTATTTCATGAAAAAAATTATCAGAATTTTAACACATGAAAAACAATTTTAAAAAAATCCATGATTTTATAAGGCACATCAGCCTTCTAAACATGGAGCTAGTTCCACGTACCAAAACACAGTGAAAGTGTTCTGTGAACACAGCACCCACACTGTTGTCAAAACTTATAAACTCACACTTAACGATGACAAGTGGGACAAGTATTTATCAATCTTGCACATTATTTTTATATGATATACAAAGATGAAATGTCTTCCTTTAACCTACCTTGATTTTGTCGCTGGCTTCTTGTTGCTGATCCCTCAACTTGTGACTCTTTGCACCACTATTTTCACGTTTGTCTTGCAGCTGGAAGACATTTTTTAAACTTGTGAATAACATAAAGCTGTACTCATAATCTTTAGAAGGCAGTCAGTAAAATATCTGGTATTATATATCCTTCAGAGGACAACAATATGGTTCATAATTTCATTTTTGAAATTGCTGTCTGATCTTTCTTGCTTTTCATTAACTTCTGTTGACATAAGGAAGTCCATGTACATGTACAACTTATCCCTTTTTCTAATATGTGCCACTATCTGTACAGTTCAATATATCTGGAATACATGTATACTGTGCTGCCAAATGGCAGGCATGTAGTGTAATTTATTGAGAGGGGATCATGTGCAATCAATAATGACATAACATCAATGGCCTGCTGCGAGAAATTTACTTACATCGTCCATTTTGCGTCTGGTGTCCCTCAGTTCATGATCATGAATCGTGTACTCCAGGGACCTATGTATTTCAACAAATTGTATGTAAACTATCTTGATTTTTATGCAAGGCAAAGGCACATCCTCTTCACAGTAAGTTTCCTTTTTTTCCCATCATAAAAAAAATATTTTCATTATGGTCACAATGTGTAGTTTACAAATACGAACACAGAATTATAGAAAATAAACTGAATGTAAACTTCTTCAATATCAGGTTAAAAAAAATGACAGTACGTTTAAGGAGCCCCCACAGATGCACATCTTCACATTGTGATTAATCCTGTGAAGTTTCATGACTGTAGGTCAAACATTTTTGGACATATTCATGACACACAAAAAAAATTTTATTGTCTTAGCTCACTTCCCCATGCTATCCGTTCTTTGACCACATTTGTGCTCAAAAATTAAAAATTGCCAAACCCACAAAACAGGGGAGTAACATACACCCCTGGAGCCCCTAGTCAGGGCATCACCACAGCTACCCAGCTGTTCTGATCCATCAAAGCCTAATTTTGTGTACCAGTTGATCTAACTGACAGAATTCCTGGCATTCCCATATTTGGAAAACCAGACCCATTCAATAACACTGCTTTTTGAATCACAGTGAAGCTGACACAGTCATTCACACTGAGCTACTGTCCTACTTAAAGAAAGGACCTGTTTCACTCAGCAACGCACATTAGCTACCCTATATATACCAGGCGCCAACAGTTTTTAACCAGTTCTGTTCCTGATGAGTGTCAGCTAGACACGAAACTAGTCGAACTATTTTGAACGTTAAAAGCCTCCAGTCATTTTCGACATTTGCCTTGTCGTTTAGCTCATATTCATGACACAAGTTTCATGTTTCGGAGTGGATGAATAGACAAACAAGGGCAAATCTACAAGATTCCCCCCTCCCCCCCAAAGTGGTGAGGGCATAAAATGATAATGCATAAGCACTACCAGCCTCAGTATGATACTTAGGAACTTTAATATATTACATGTGATACCGATTACATATTTAAGAGTTTATATCTTAATATTCAAGATTTTCTGTTTTTCTGGTCTTTTCCCAGACTTTTGCACTTTTGTCCATCCAGTATTCATATTTTATTGGATATTTCAAAAAGCCACTTCCATTTTGTTATATCTGGAAATTCCTCTTTTTCATCACTTATTCTAAGCTGATAATTTGGATGTGTTTGGACCATAGCATAGCATGCTGTGATCATGACAAGTCTGTGAGCTCTGTAGAATGCAACCTGAGCTTCTGCAAGGTTGTCCACTTGTGATTTTAATGGTGATGCTCTCCCTCATGACAGTTATATCATTTAGAATGTGAGGGGGAAAAAAAAAACTGCAGCTGTATACTACTAAGTTTCAATATAAGGATAACATACTGCACTTTGCTTCAAATCTCATGATTTTATGTGAGAACCAAGGCAAGTTTTACTGAATGCTGTGGAATTCCACTCCAAAATGAACTAAAATTCAATTTTTTTTAAATTTTTTTTTTTTAAGCGTTTTCAACAGTCCCTGATGAGGTGCAGAGACACTGAAACTAGTCGGACAAGCCTCTAGCTATTTTAGGCTCTAGAATCATCTTTTAGCTTAAAATTTCAAATCATTGTACCAAGTTTGAATATTGCTTTTTGTGGCTCAGTACCTTCTCATCTTGTCCCACTTTTGGTACTCCTTCAGCTCCTCTTTCTCCTCCTCAAGGGTCTGCAGTCTTTCGTCAATGTACTTCAACAGTTCCTGGATCTTCTCTCGCTTACCCTCTGTGGAATATGATGTTATGATAATGCAGAGCAAGGCTCTTGTAAAGGTAACTGTGCAGATTGCACTGTTTTATTAACCCAGTCACTTCAGTGTACTTACGTCCGAAAACTTCCTCATAGGCTGACGTAGGGTAGAAGTTACTACAAATCACATCTTCAGATGTTGTGTACATGTATTTAATTTCAGATGTTGTGCATATGTATTTGTCATATACCTGTGTTATTAGTAAAGATATGACAAATTCTGCACACGTAATACGCAACGTTCAATGAGCGGCTTATCCCACCTGCTACCACTCTGCACAGTTTCCCTGTACAATATGGAATTCACCAGGTCATATCAGTACAGTTTGTGACACCACCTAACAATAAAAAAAAAAAAAAAAAAAATCTTTTCCTGTGATAAGGGATCATCCACCTGGCAGTGATGTCTGTGATACACTTACATAGAACAGAAGCATCAATGAATATATGACAGTATTTTTATATGCTGTGCTTCTTTATAGTCAGTAGGCCCACTGAGCATACTTGTTTGAATCAACACACTGCATGGCCTGCTCATATTGAATATATATATATATATACAGTGTACATACAAATCATACAAATTATCTGGGAGGAAGTTTAGCATTGTGAGTTTTTCACTGAACTGTTATAAATGCAGCTTTAGTCACAACTTTTACATGGTAATGTGGGTCATTTTTTACATTTGGCTATAAAAAATGCAAGGTTACAAAGCACACCCATTGGCTAAGATCCTAAAATTCCCTGTGTATTGCCTTACACCACAGCATCAATTCTTTTCGGGCACCCTTCATACAATTCTGATGCAATTAATCTACAGAACTTCATGTTTTTTATGTTTAAATATCAACTATAATACATGTAGTTATCACGCAAAGCCCTGGAAACAGGATATTTAATGCAGCATATCAGATTGAAAGGCTACTTCATTCTATGTGAACATCTATAGACCTGGTAACCCTGAACAACAGAAGACACATTTGAACTTTCCAATCACGCGCTTATGAAAACGTGAAAATTCAGCAATATATATTCCATTATGATATATTTACCTGTTTCTTTGAGAATCGACTCAGATTCCTCTTTACGCTCATCATACACTCTTGTGCCAGCTACCTCTCGCAGCAGCTTCAGTCTCTGAGAGTCTGGTGCTGTGGCCATCTGGTTGATCTGCATATTAAACATTCTGAAGTTAGAACATATTCTGCACAGGTCTAGATTTTAACACCATGTTCATCAGCATTTTAAAGTGAACTGCACTTTTGAACTCATTTATTTATTCTAAAAAAAAAAAAAAGAAAAAGAAAAAGAAAATCCCACACACTTTTATTCAAGCATCAACAATGCTTGTTAGTTTTCATATCACTCAGTAAGCTTAAGACTCGCTTCATTGGGGTCTACAAACACAACAGTCCATAAGCCCAGATGACCATGTATAGCAACTCAACAAAAAGGGAACGGTATAGTTTGTGGTAGTTTTTATGCATATTGTTTGTTTTGTGATAGAATCTTTACAAGCACCCTCAAAATAGCACTGAACCAGACGCTTATCCTTAATACAGCCAGTTCGTTTACTGCATTTTAACCTGCTCTTCCATACATCAAAAGAATACTTTGACCTGGGAAGTGGTTGCCGTTGGGACCAATGCTCTGAGCTGGTCATGTGACTTTACAAGTAAGAATGAACACATCTTTTATGTAACATTACACAGTCCATTACCAATAGCATCAAAAACTTATTACGTCACAGCGCGTTTACCGCAGTGCATTTTGGGGGTCACCGGGGACAAGGTCAAAGCAGCGCATATAGTATAACACCGTTGTGGTCGCAGTACGGTTGATACATTTGATGTAAAAAGTGTCCACCAGATGGCATTTTGCTCCACATGTAATCATAACTTATTCACGCAACTCCTGTGGTGAATGTTGTTGCATGTGCCAAGACAAGAATGAGCGAGTCTTTGGCTTTATGTCCTCACGGACCTTGGGACGAAAGATCAAGGACACCCAGCCTATGTAATAAAAGAGGCCCATAGGTATGCCTGGTGCTGTGCTGACATTGCCATCGAAGTCCAAGCTACACCCTGCCATAACAAAATCACCTCTTTTAACTTTACAGGCATGGTGACCTCACAACAATAGGTCAAGGTCAGATATTACATGCAATTCTAGCTTTGGACATTGTCTATATATCCTATAAATTTGGCAAGTCGAATCCAATTACTTTTCAAAATATGGAATTGAATACCTTAAAACAAATTTTGGTTCATAATTTCAAACACATTATAGGTGGTGCCACTAGTATCATTACCACCTTAGACTTTGAGCTCCCCCAGGATCCCACCAAATTTGGTGGAGATCTGCCTCAAATTAAAGATGCTTGAGTGTTCACAAGGTTTTCATATTTTAACCCCTATATTGCATAATATTGTAGGTGGCGCCACCAATATCGAAAAGAGCCTAGGTTTTTATACCCCCTATAAGTCCTGAAAGTTATATTGGGCTAACTTGAAAATGGTGGACAGTATTGCGGTCACAAGATTTTTACATTTTAACCTTTATATTACATAATACTATAGGTGGCGCCACCAACATTGACGTCTACAAAGATTTTTACACACTAAATAACTCCTAAACATTATATGGGCTACAAGTCCTGAAAGCTATATTGGGGTTTACTTAAAAAATGTACACGGTATCGCCCTAACAAGTAAAAGTTTATGGACGGACAGACAGACATGAACAGTCGCATAAGCTCTGCGACCTTTGGTCAGCAGAGCTAATAACACACACTGATCCACTTTGATTCAACCTTGAGGTTTCCGTTTCTGATCAGTCTGATCCAGGTTTTCCTCTCTGTTTTGTACGACGGCAACTGGTGAAAGCTAAGTCCAGGTGTCTTCCTCTTAGAACTTGTGCACGCAACAGTTAACATTCGACATTTTCTAACTTTTTCTGATCGGAACTTGAACATGCATGATCACACTGGCAAGAGTCAACACTGCATCTAATGTACTACTCCAATGTGGGTCTGAACTGATGGCAGAGTATGGCCCCGGCGATCCCCCACAATGCATTTTGGTAAACATGCTGTGATGTTATAAGGCGACAGGGTAATTGCAACATATCTGTATAAAATTTGATCTAATGAATCATTGCAACCAACAACCACTCGGCCCTTCAACTCACTCCCAAGATCAAGACACCCAGTAATTCCTACCTTTCCCTGTTTAACAATGTAATATGGATTGCTCCGGGAAAACCCAGCACTTTCAAGCAGATTCATCACATCACTCTTCCTGTAAATAAGATAAAAGCCTCTCACTTCAAGCTTTGTACATAAAAATAAACACTGAAACATCGTAATTAAGCTTCTTCGCTAAAATTTTACATTCTTTAAGCAACTACGACACAGCATGTAACTCTCAAATCTGTAAAAACGGCTGACAGGTTTTGATGCTCATGTGCAGCTCTTGAGGAAAGACCACTAATGCCATTTATATATGGATGGGTAGCACTCGACCATTATGCATCTCACAGAACAACTGTTTAGTCTTCATTCCAAATGGAGAAGATTGGCCACACACATAATCACATATGAATTAGTGTTGTACATACAATTTCAAACACTCAAAATGCCTGGTGATAAAGTGAATATTTTGAAATTGTGGTAGTTTTGGATGTGCTTTTACACAACTAAACTAATATAATCAGCTTGACAAAAAGAACAGAATGCACAGTACATAGAAATCAAAACTAAAAGAGTACACTTACGTAACCATCTTCTTGTCCAAGAAGTACTGGTCCTTCTTGGAACCAATAACACGCCGTAAGACCACTTCCTCTTTGTCAATCTGATGAAAATGCATAAAACAAAGTATACTACATCATTATGCAATGGTGATTGCAGAGTGACTGTCAACACACACCTTCAGAAACAAAACACTTATTTTTTTCTCTCCACAAAACACTAGGTAAGGAAAATCAATTCATAGTATTTTTTTTTTTACACATACACTGTATTTAATAACTAAATTGAGTTTTCTATTATCCTTCAAGGATAGGATCGGGAACTTGGACTATTTTATGGTTTTAATGTAAAGAAATACAAACTTTTTGCAGATGAGCAATAAGCCAGTAAAATGACAAGAATGCACAGAGATTTTCATCAGTATATTTAACTATCCAACTTCAATTTCCAGTTGAAAACTCGCTTTCAATGATCTACTTACAGGTATTCTGTTGTCTGAGTTGTCAAATATGATCTCAACAAAAGCAGATATAACACGAGGTCCAGTGCCTTCATGAAGTAATGCTTGTCGCTGCTCTTCTCTCAAATGAGAAAACTCATCTGATAACACAAATTGGATGGCTGGAAAGGAGGAAAATATCATTAAAGCACCCATCTTGAATGGTTGTCATTTACGTGCACAAAACAAATTTCAGCAGGAAATTCACCACTAGGCAAAGGACATCAGAATTCAACTGAAGATTGCTTTCAATGATCATGAAACAGAGGTTGTACAGTCATACGCTGTCAAGGGTACACAAAGAACCTTCCCTCTGGCAAGTCCAGGTGGGTCACATTTGCAAGAGAATGCATGGTAGGCCTTTCTTGTTCACCAAATTAAAGTCATTTTAAGTTGTGGATAGCAAATTGTCATTTTACAATGGTTCGGTTCAACCAATTACATGAAGAAATTGTTTTGAACAAAGTTAAAAACAAATACAAAGAGTAATGAAAATGCCCGAGCACATATTTTTGGCATTAAAAATGTAAATATTTTAACAATTTGAGTTTCCAGGAAATTAGGATGGTTCATTTTTTCCCTTACAAATGCTTTTTCAACTTGGTTCCAGAAAATTTTATGGATATGTCACATTATCTGGTAATGTACATAAATGTTTACAATACTTCTTACTTGTCACACTGCTTCCTGCACTACCCCAAACATAAAACAAATCAATCAACCATTGGATCCACCAGCTTTGCACTACAGAACCGTTTGGCCTCAATGTCATGGGTAGATAGGCACCTTTGCCTAGTATTATACCAAATTTTTATTTCCGTGTCTATCTATCCTAAGCAAATGACACCTGGCTACACCTGACAAGGTTAGCACCTGAAAACACTGTGAACCCCCTGTCAAGATAAGCTATCATTCGATACAGCTCTATACACTCGCAATGTGAGAGAATGTATGTTCATTCCCACATACATATTGACTAGAGACCGCCAGTCTCAGCCAAATACTACATGTGGCTTAGTAACCCCAAGTCACCCACATAACATGTCACCTGTGAAGGGCACGTGAGATCTATTATGACGTGAAGAGTAAATATCTTCAAGCCATACTAACACGTCAATCTGACGGTTAGACCGGTAGATCTGACTTAACGCATGGTCGTTAATTTTTACGTTACGTTGTCCAACCGTCCTTGGCAACGTTACCCCCTGCTATATAAAGCAGCGTAATTAACGGTGTTTTCAATTCACTCCCTGACGAGCTCAGAACAAAGAGCGAAACCGGTCGGAGTTTTCACTGGTCTTAAGTTTTGACTGCCACTGGCCTTGCCTAGTCTTATTTATAAAACAAATCAAGGTGCAAGAACTCTAAAGAAAGAAATAACAACTGTGGAAGGCTCTAAGCATGACCACCAGGAACATTCATGCAGTGAACTGCTTTAAAGAGATACTTGAGGCAAATTAGGAATCAAATATGCAGTGTCCAACATTTTTTTATTCTATTTACCATTACATAACCTCCAGTATATGACCTGTGTTTCTGGTAACCAAGGACTGGTTACCCATCTTGTGATGGGCTCATGTTTGTGACACATCACACCAACCCGCTGGGTCAGATGGTTGAATGGCAGCTCAGTTTGATGCGACTTAGACATTTTGACATTTTAACTAGCATTTTTAGCAATGTTATTCAAACATCAAAACATTACCCCAGCATACATATGCAGCGGTACGCGGCGACCCTAACTGCAACTGATGAGAATCGCTTGATTCAAAAACAAGTCTCGCCCTCTTTTCCAGTTTTTGTTAGTTACTGGCCTTGCCTGGTCTTATTTAATTTTTGGATTGACACTTGACCCTGTTTCAGTCTGGGCTGGCACTATGAACTTTGCAACTGCAGCCAGTTTTGCTAAAGTAGCACTAAATCCTTAAGCCAAATGCTGATTACCAGCCAAACTCATGAGGCAAATTTACAGTATGAAACTATGCTAACTAAATAATTAGAGCAATGTTTTGAATATATATATATATATATTTATGCATGGAATGTTGAATATATTATGAAACATTCTTGGCTAATTTAGCTGAAACTTACAAAATTTTGTCAGCCAAGTCATACCCTTTTCAGCCACTGGCTGTTTACGTAATGGATAGCGCTACTCTAGTTACTGTTACAAATGGCACTTGTTAGTTTGATGAAAGTATACTTTTTATGTTTACATCATTTACTTTTAAGGCTTTTTGTCTTACTTGTATAACTGTATACAGATATGTGTGTATGGATTTCTGAGGGCCCTGTGTAATTAGCCATTGTGATTATCAGGTTTTACCCTCTCTATATAAAGCTTTTACTTGCATCACTATTCTGTATGCATCTAAAGGAAATATTGCTTTCAAAATGAATTGCAGCTAATCTGTGGGAGCATGTGCGTAACTGATCGTACACATGTTAAATTGATATTCTACAGCATATAAATGACAAAATATGTGTAATTATCTTTGGAGCTTAAATTTTAAATTGGGTATCAAAGAAAAAAACAACAACAACAAAACAAGGGCTACAAACTAAAGGGAGAATGAAATGGCTTCATGAGACAGCTTTGCTAGGTGAAACTAGTGAACAACACAATGTAAGTAGTTTTAGCAAAATACCATTTATGTGGGGAATAAATTAAGACTTCTGCAAAAACAACTGGCATGCTATACCTGCTTTCCATAGATAGACAGTATATCGACAGCATACCATGCAATTTATGTAACATTTATATCACACACCAATGCAGCCTGTTTATGTACTAGTTTTCTCTCAAATTTATCAGGCAAGGTGACTTACAACAGTTGCGATGGTGTTTCAGACACATTTCATACACTTGGTCAAGATTAGCAACTTTTCTCCTGTTATGTGTAGCATTACATTGTCATGATTTGTGAGAATTTAAAAATCTTTGCCCTTTTACTTGTAGGATGTGTGTGCGTGTATTAAATATGGTAGTACACGTACATACTTCAGTGACATGTTTGAATTAGTTGGTAAGGAAACCTGAACCAGGGGTTTAATCTATTCTCTAGCAGAAAATGAGGCATCATAAAAAGTACATTGAAACTTCATTATAACGACACTCAGATATCGGACATATTCATTATAACGACACAAGTTTTAGATGGCAACAGTTCATTTCCTTGTTGTTTGATTCATTAGTCTGACATATTCAGTTATCTGACACATCTTTAGGGAACAGATGATGTCATTACAATGAATTTTCACTTTAGTTGGCTGCAGACTTTTGCTGACTAAAAAAAAAAAAAACAAAAAAAAAAAAAAAAAAGAAAAAAAAGAAAAGAAAAAATAAGACAAAACAAAACAAAAAAATGAATTTGCACTGATACCTTTCATTAATTAATGTGTTGTTGCAAAAAGAACTGACGCATTTTTTGCTATCTTATATTATATATACATGTATATGTATTTCATGTTAAAAAGCTGTTCCATGCTTACAGAAATATCATAGTCGCAGGCCCAAATGGCCTACAAACAAAAACTTTTTGTGATGTCTGGAAAATTAATACTTACCATAGAAGAAGTTACTCTTCCCAGAACCATTTCGCCCAACTGAAAAAGATAAAAAGAGAGGATACCAGGACACACTCTGACATTTATCTTTTGCTGCTTGCACGACATTTTTTGTCACTTTATGACAGCTCAGTCCTACCAGCTTTCCAGAACACAAGCAAGTTTATTACCGATTGAAACTTACAGGAAACAATGTTTGTATAACTTAATTATGCAGTATTTGGGTTCATTTGTTATGTGCACAAATAAAGCAGCAAGTATTCGCTGTAACTGCATGTGTGATGGAATCGTCTGATAATGTTAAGTCTTAGGGATAATGTTAAGTCTTAGGATGAAACTCCCAGCATTCTCACAAATATCAGGCAAGACATTTATTAATTCTAGCAACAATACCTTTACTTTCCAACTTCAGGGCAACCTAGATTTATGTAATTCATTTCAATGCACTAGATGCCACTTTGCATTGTACTTACCAATTACATTGTGTTTAGGACTGAATGGTTCGACAATTGTCTGGTCCCTGTAACTTCTGAAGCCTTGGATAATGCACTAAATACACAAAAACATACATATTCAGACTACCTTTGTATGTGATTTTACTTGGTTGTCAATACAACATCTCATGCTCACTCAAGTTATTCATGAGACTATCAAGATTATGCCACAGCCTACAAACTAAATGATGCCACATGTTTACAACAAATGAACAACTGTCATTATTACATTTCTCAAAGCCATTTGTCAGATGAAATGACCTCCGAATTGCCACAGAAATGGGTGAAAATATATTTTATATGTGTTTACATGTAAAAAAATAAACATTTTTTATCTTTAACTCTTCCACCTTCATCAAAATGGATCAGAGGTTTTCACTTTTCCACCTCAATAAAAATTGAAGTCAGGTTTTTAAGCTGGATAACCAGAAAAGTTAGCATTATTACTGTAGCTGACTTCTCCGTCAGCTCAGTTTATTGGCTGGTAATCCATCATCTGTCCACAATTCACGTATTTGACTTCTACAAAACCAGCAGCCAGATTCTCTTCAAACTTGGTAAGGCTGTATATTTGGTGGGTTTGTTCAAATGGTAATGTTCTATTAGGGTTGGGTATCATTACTAATTTGTTTCACGCCATGTATTACAATATATCACAAGAGTGTATGAAGTGGTCACACTCTTTGAATTTACATGAAACTGTCAATATCACAGTCTCTGTTCTGGTGTTTTGATTTTTAATCATTCAGCTGTGTCTGCATACACCAGCAATGAATTGATGATGTAGGCTGTGAAATGTTCTATTGGCTGTTCATCTCCATACAGGGATGATTTTCTTAAATTTCTTTACATTAAATTTATAAGTTCTGGTAAAATTTGTTTTTTACTGTATTATGAAAATTCAATACACGAGGAATGTGGTTCGATACAGGGTTAGTATCGTGGTATTCTGATATATCGTCCCAACCCTATGTTCTACATGTATTGATTTCTTCTTTCAGGGATGGTTCAACATTATCATCATTTTTGAATTGGTACTTGGGGTACCAAATTTCATGACCCCCCTCCCTCCCCCAAATTAGTACTTTAAGCTCACTTGACCTTGTCTAATACATTAATTTGCCCTCCTTCCCTGCAGCCTAGGTGGCAGCACAGCCTCAGAGTTGAAATGAACACTTCCCATTGCTTCAAAATTGCATTGGGACACTTCTGGGGACCAGTGGACGTTAATTTGTTTAACATGATATACCATACAATTTTTTAATTCAGGTACTCGTCAATTAATGCATCCATTCCTTTTGAATAAAACATTAACTAACAGTGAACTTTTCAACCTCTTTTCAAAAAATGTCTGTCAGATTCACTTCAAACTTGCTGTGTATGTACCTTGGGTGAATGTTTACCTTGAAATTGTATTCAAATTGCCATGCTGCACCATTTGAAAAAAAAAATTGTCAATTTTTTCCCAAAATCATCAAAACATCTTCTCTGAAGCATTTGGTCATTTGTTTCAAAACTGAATAGGAACATTTTTGGCAATCCATAGGCCTCATTACATTTATACGGTGATAATCAAGGTCAGATGAGGATGGGCAGTTCAAAAATCCTTTAAAAAAAATTTGTTAGGTCTCATCAAATGAAGAAAAAGTTTTGTTTTGGTTTTTGTTTTTTTTTTTTTGGGGGGGGGGGGGTGACCAACTTGTATTATTATTGCTCCTATGTACATATTTAGAGGTAAATAAACCTTTGTAACACCTTATGCTGGCACTCCACTATGCAATACAATTCTTGGATTCATCTTCCTGACACTTCCACTGCAGGATTTCCCCCAGCTAATCCTAGCAGTGTAGTGGGATTTCCATATTCAAACAAAGTGAGCAAATTTCAAGAATTCCAGTCCTATACCTTATAGTGGGAAGCTCATGTCGTAGCGCTAATTTCAGGATCACAGCCCTACAATCTGTAGGGCTCTGGGCAGAACCCTGCACTCTTCACCTAAACAAAAGGCTTGATCAACCAACCTGGAGCTACACGTACTTTGGTGTCAACACACCACAGCAATCTGTATTATTTTTTATAACATTTTCCCAAAACAGGGCTAAAAAAAAACTTAATTTTCACTGATTTGTCCTATATTAAGACAGCTTAACACATCAGATTTTCCTTCTTCATCCCAGGCCAAGTTGACACCCACCAAGATGCACTTATTGTTAAAAATCACTGAATTTTTCGGATGGGAAGTCAGGGTTGTTTTCAGCAAGGACAGTCTCCATTGTCACATACATGTAATTGTAAATGAGAATGTATGATCTCTGTGTGGCGGGCTGCACTGGTGTATGGTTACATCCTCAAAATACTGTTATTGTTATATGGTTTTCATGAGGGATTTGATAAATGGTGGTCATCAATGAAATAAGACTGTTGCATTTATAGCATTCTGAAAAAGAAAAAATAAAAAAAAAAACCTTTTTATTTTGTGCAAAAAGTGACCACAATGTACGACTGCGCAGATTGTTGCCACATGCATGCAACTTGTCTTTTCAAAATCGCAACTTTACAAATATTATTAATGTGGCTTCGCTTCGGGAAAAACTGTGCCTGTGGCTTCTCCCGGGAAAGTCACCATAAAATTAAGGAGTTAACCAAGGCTTGCTTCAATTAAAAAAAAACATATTTTACCCAGGACTTTTGCCGCGAAGTGGACACAATCTGCGTTATTTTCACAGACTGTGCCTGGTAATGACGGCCTCTTGGTATCTTTAAGTTTGACAATATAAAAATCCTGACCGGTTTCTTTGAAAGACAACACAAAAGTGATCACGGAGTGAATGGGCAATGGCGTTGCACAAACCCACATGTCTTTCACTTTCACATCTAACAGCCACCTCGTTACCATACTCACCTGTTTGATATACATCGTGTGTTACTTGAGACACTAGACTTCGTGCAAATGCACGCCAGTCTCCAATGCGTGGTCAATTAAAGAGGTTTAGGGACTTTTCCACCCTCTCCCCCGGACAATACACTGTTTACTACCCTTGCAAATATGGCGGTAAATATATGTAAGCTTGTGGCCACACACGGTAACGAAAATATATTGACAATATGAGCCTGTTTTCGCTTATCTTGTGGAACGTTTTATGTTAAAGAATTACAAACTAAATATTCAGTATGAAATTGGATAAAACTTTGAAACCAATATCGGAAATTTGACATGTAAATTTTAAAAAATGTACCTCATTATATTTGCTTTACGCGGCCTTGACCCCAAGGCACGCTTCCCGGCGGGAAAGGTACTTTTTGTTATATCCGCCAGGTGTCAGTAGCTGTTGGAGAGTAATGAAGTTGCATCACGACTAACTCGCCAGTCAGGCCTCTGAACTGTGCTCAATATGCTAATGATTTGATACTGTTTTCCGAAAATATAGAGGCACTCCAATGGAGCCTCGATAAATTGGAAGGGTATTCTGACAAGTGGAAACTAGATGTTCCTACAAAAAACACAACAAAAACAAAAACACGAATGAATGAATAAAATATAATAAAACAAACAAACAAAAATATAATGAAGAAAAATAACAGTGTTCAATCCTACACAAGTCTAAGGGGACGTTTGTAGGCCTATTTAACCATAATTGCTTGAACATGTGAACTCGTATGTATATCTAAATATAAAAATAGCAAGTTCTGATACATTTTCTCATACAGCAAATGGCTCACGTGATAAAAGCTTAAAAGCATTGTTTTTAGGTTCAAAAGTTTTTGAATGGTACCAATTTGAAATCCCATATATTATTGAAAGTGTAAGACCAACTCATCAAACCCATTGGTGTGCATGGGGCAGAATTGTGAGAAGTGGACCTGTAAAATACTGCATAAGTGTGTCAGGTGAAATGTCTTATGGCAAGCTCAGACACTCTAGGAATAGAAAATTTACAGTCATTATAAGTATTTGTTGGGTATACATAATAAAATAAGCAAATAAGTGATGTTGCAGTGTTTGGAGAACAAGTAAATATAGCTTCTTTGTTATGAGATTGTGAAGAGAACATAGAATTTTTGGTGCCGACTCAAAGAAAGTGACAAGAACTCCCTCCTAAACGTTGCATATAAAGAGGAGCCACGAGTAACGAGACAAGGCATTCAGTCACGGGCATTCAATATACAAAGCCTGGTAAATCACTATAACTTATGACATATAGAAAATAAGGACAGTTCATTGGTGGGAATTATGGTAACAAGTACGGATGAAATGTCTCTCTCTCTCTCTCTCTCTCTCTCTCTCTCTCTCTCTCTCTCTCTCTCTCTCTCTGTCTCTCTCTCTCTCTGTCTCTCTCTCTCTTTCTCTCTCTCTCTCTCTCATTATCTAAGTGATATGAGAAAAGTTTGGATATGAATACTTAAACAGAATCCCAAACTATTCATGGCGAAGAGAACTTACACAAATTAGAATTTCACCTAATAAAGTCATGACAGGAAGAGGAAGATACACAAAATTTGAAAGAAATTACTTCGTTCCTATAAACAAGTATTAAAATAGAATTTAAAAACAATTTTGTTCGGAAAGGTCAAAACTTCTAAAGCCCTCCCTACTCTTCTCATAGATAAAGATGGTAATCTTTCTATTCTTTAAACTAATTTCAGAAAGATGGTAATCTTTCTGAGATTAGTAAAGAACGTTGGGAGAAATTCTACCTCTTCACCTCCTTATGTGATGGTGGCCTCCTTACAACCCCATGTCGAACTTAAAGAGTAAGTTTTGCCATGTTTCTATTTTAATATTGATTAATACATAAGTTCATACTACTTTTATAGACCTATAGCTATGCATGGATCATGGATGTATGGACTTTAAAAAGCTGTATGTGAGGGACAAAAGTAATAAAGATGGGGAAGAATGGGACTGTAATGATACAACAACAACAACAACAACAACAACAACAACAACAACAACAACAACAACAACAACAACAAAGGGATATTTTGAAGCATGTTTGCACAACTTAGGGAAATCCAGAGGGTCCACAACCGGCCAATTTACACAGAAGTACTTGAACATAATTTAAAAGAGATCTACAGGTAAAACGAGTCATTTGTTATCAAGTAGACGCTGCTTATCGTGATTCGAGTCAACAATTATACTTTACAAGGAGACTCACTGAGGCTTAGGTCTCCTCCTTTACTTGAATGTTTTCATAGATATTTCCACATGAGTCACTTGTTTATAGATACACTAGTCATTTCAAATGATATCAGTTCTCATGTTTGTTTCACATTTAGAAAATTTGATCTGCACGTGGACCTGGGTTTTTAGTGGTCACATCAAATTTTAGTCAAAGACATTTTTATGAAGAATATGATTCAACAAGTGTTCAATTCAGTTGATCGCTGTTGATTTATCATCAACATTGTCACCATCATGTCACATCATAACTATTATTTTTACAATTTATTGTAACCATCATCGTCACCATCACTATGATATACTATATATTTTGCATTTTATTTGTCTTGATACACAACTATATTTTATTTCTTGGTATTCTTAACTTATAAAGAGACTTGCCTCTTTTTTTATCAATGTTATGTGCCTTCATATGTAAACAGATTTTAATCTGACCACGGATTGCTAATAAAAACCTGTCAAAGCTGTGAAGTCTATACATTTTAAACTCATTACACGATGTACGACAGCGCGATTGGTGTGCCAACGTGAAAGCGAAACTTATACTCTATAAAAAGTTCCATGCAAGAAAGAAGTTGCAACAGTTGCAAAACGGCGAATATTTATATATAATCATAACATTTGTGTGTGTCTGATCCAATGTTAACTCTTTCAGTGCCAAATTTTGGACTGAGTCAACAGCTTTTCTCGTTGCGTATTGGGCGCAAAATGCACCTAATGCGCGCTGAGAAAAGCTGCTGACATGGGATATTATCTCTGGAACTATAGGCATACTGACCAGTACTTGAATTAAAGGTCTTCTTACGACGAATACGAATATGAGATCGTTGTGACAATTCAGACTAGTTTTACTTAAGTAGATCGACTTAGGCATGATTGGCACTGAAAGAGTTAAATCCTTTTGGAGCTCTCATAATCAAGCTTTTCAATGTGTGACGCCGATGCCATGCTTAGTGCAGTCATAGAGCTACTATTAGATAGTAGCTCCATGGTGTGGTAAAACAGCGTCCATGCATGCAGGTTATGGAAGGGGTCAGCAGGTTACCTTTTAGATGTCCGATGTTAACACGTCAAGAAATAAAAATATTAAATTCAGTCGAGAAAATGTTATATTTTTGGGCTGATCTTGGCAAATGAGATAAATGTGGCAAGGCTCAACTCCGTTGAGTGGAGGGGTAGCAGAAGTGAAACAATCAACGCATGTTATATAATAAACATACAATAAAGTATATGGACTACATTCAAAATGGGGAAGATGACAGTCTGGTAGGATGTGCCTACAAGGAAGCAGTTAAAAATAAATCAAATAAATGCGCATATCTGGGTAATATCAATATTGTTCTCTCGGAATTTGGCTCCCAAGTAGACAAACATAACTGGAAAGAAGTGGGTGAAGCAATGAAACAACAATTTTATAAACTGTGGTATGAAACACTAAATAAAAACAAAGACACCAATTTCAGAGGAAACAAACAAAGATTTTATAGAATATGCAAAAGTGAATTCTCATATGAAGAATATCTAGATGTTATTAAAAACCCACAGCATAGAGCCGCTCTAACGAGATTAAGGACAAGTGCCCATAAATTACATATTGAATCTGGCAGACATAATGGGACACCACCTGATGACAGACTGTGTAAACACTGTGATATGGATCAAATTGATGATGAATACCATTTTATATTTGAATGTAAAAAACATATGTTACCAAGAGAAGAACTACTGCAACAATGTCAAAATGAAACCAGATTTTTTAACCTGATGACCCAAGAACAGAAAGTTTTCTACATGTTTAACTCAAGCGAAAAATTGCTAAAAGCACAAGGTGGATATGATTGGACGTGCTTCCAAACCAGAGCTCAACAACTTATTGGTGGCATATGAAGGAAAATATGGATTTGTACATACATTTTCTTGTGATTCATGTAAAGTTATGCTGTATATTGTATATTAGTCTTTGTAGTCTTTAGTCATGCTGTTTGTCCACAGAGGGCACCATGGAATTCCAAAGTAACTGTTGGCCCCTAGAGGGCGAAAGTGGTTTAATGAAGAACTTGAACTTGTTGTACGCAACTGGACTTCGACGTGTAATGTTTTGAAGTGGTTTGGTCGGCTCGTTGAAGACTAATTTGTAACTTCGGTTGCCAAGCGGTTACCTCGCGTTTTGTCCCAAAGAATTAATTCCCCAACCGTTTATTCAGGTGCATTGTATTAGTACAGACCGATGGAGTCACGTGCGTGCACCCAAATTAGTGTTTTAAATTTAATACAAACTGACACGCTGGTGCACGGTCATGTTAACCTCCCAGCAGTGGCTCCACAACGCACAACACACTGAATGTATTTATTTGCCTGCACGGACCACGAAAAGTCAGTATCATTTTTCCACACATTTCGAGCAAAAACGATGTAATGAAGCACTCCAAAAGAATTGCAAGCGTTTCATTTTCCAAGGTCAATAAACATGTTGATTTTTTTACACTCCACAAACTTCAAATATGATGTCGAAATATATTAAAAATGTACAGACGTTAGACAGCATATATATATATATATATATATATATATATATATATATATATATATATATTATTTGGGTCTTTTCGTCCAGAGCCTCTTATTAGTAGTCATCACCCTATTTCGCAATCCGAACTCCTTACTCTCCATAAGCTAGCGTGTCCCTGTCTAACCTATATACATATGGAAGTACCATTGTCCATATTGCACGTTCTTCTGTAGAATTTTGACATAGGCTGTATCAGTCCCTATAAATGAAAGGGTCTTCAGCTGGTTACTACTCAGAATATGTTTCGGAGCCTATACCCGAACATATCTCTCTGAGTCGCGGCTCCTTGTTTAACCTAATTATTCAGCAATGACAACCCACATAATAATGAAAATATAAACGTGACAAATGACTAATTAGCTAAATCAGTGAAGTTTTGCTTATAAATGCAGAGCTTCATTATAAATAAAGAATACCTGTCAAACCAAATATTATTACTAAATTTGTATAGTACAAGTTCAGATGAGAACAATTTAACTTATCCCTGAACCCGTATGTACCCTTTCTTGCTTGGATAGTTTATCTTAGTTAAACCACCTGACAGTGTATAACTAAAGTAGAAACAAACTGGGGCATTATATTCAGTCCCAGTGATTGTAAAATAAACAGTTGCAGCAAGTCCACCTGTACAAACCGAGGGAAATCCTAACAAGTACCTCAACAATGGACATCCTGCACCTGAAATGTGAAAAAAAACCCACGAAGACCCCTTCTCCTCACTTTGAAAGTCTCCAAACAATAAAGCTCTATTTCGCTGCCAACCCTGACTCAGTGTTTCAACACAATGGATCAGGTTTGTAACATTTGAGTAAATACTGTCAAATTTGAGTATGTTTTTATATTGAGTAAATGTGTACTTAGACATGCTAGAAAAGAATGAAAGTCATTAGCATTTAAATAAAAAACAGGTTATCAAAACAAAAATTTCTTAACCAGATTTTAAGTACAATTAGGCAAACTTGTAACTGTCGTCGGCCGCTGCTTGCTACCGATAGCCCCTGGGGGTTTAACCTGACAAAAAATGTCTGAAAGTGAATATTAAAACAGAATGATGCCAAAAGATAAATTAAGTACCAAAACAGGCAAGTCTAGAATCTGTAAAATTATTGCAGTCAAACCAGTTTATAATCTTTGGATATTAACAGCAAAATTTGTAGGGCAAGTCAGAAAAGAATGAAAGTCATTGGTATTTTTATGTCAAGAAAATGCAATCAAAATACATGTATAATTTTTCTTAACCAGATATCAAGTACAATTAGGCAAGCTTGTAACTGTCGTAGGCCGCTACTTGCTGCCGATAGCCCCTGGGGGCTTAGCCGCACAGAAAACAAGCTATCCTGATATGTCTGAAAGGTGAATATTAAAACCGAATGATATCAAAAGATAAAATTAAGTCGAAAACTATAAAATCTATAAAAAAAAAAAAATTGGAGCCAAACTTTCTAACAATCTCTGGATATTTACAGCAAAATTTATAGAAATATTTGATTAAAAGTACATCTTGGAATCCTCTTGACTAAATTTTATTGTAAATAATTTTGGTTATAGATGCAAAGTCCTCAAGTTTAGAACAAATACGACCAAATCTCAAAATTTGTGAAAAAAATGTATTATATCCAATAGCTTACGAAATATTACCGTCCGGGAAAGGATAGTTAACTACTTCAAAGTTAAACTCATCTGTTTTAACAACTTCAAAGTTAAACTCATCTATTTTGTGATAGACTTTAATACAAAACCTGTCATTAGTGACTCGAATATCCAAGTCCAGAAACACATCTTTGAAACCATCTGAATTGCTACCTTCCAAAGGGATATCTTTTGGGTATATTTCTTAAGCAATTTCACTGAAATTTTGTGCATAAACACAAGCAATGTCATCAATATAGCTTGCGTTGTTTGATATTTTTTAGCCATTTGAAAGTTCTTTTTCATCAATTTATCCATATACTTAAGGACTCTAAACACATGGGACCATTTTTGGAGAAAACCAACTGTACAATCCTCTACGGTACTACTTATTAATCCAATGGCAGCTAAAACATAAATTTTTTAGTTAGTATGGTCATGAACTACAGATTGGTGCAGAGATCAACACTTGTCCCGGCCTAATTGTCAAACAAATACAGTGATAATGAAATGGCCGGGTTTTGTGCTGCGTATTTTTATTTCCCTTCCAAAACAAATGGTAAAACAGTAAAAATGGTTCGGTTTGGTTCCAAACAATATTATCCAAAAAAGTTTGCCATATTTTTGGATATCTCGTTTAGTTTTTGAAATATCGCTCTGCAAAGTTGAAAAATGTACCCTCTCTAAATAAAAGAAGAAGGAAAAAAAAACCACGAGAAAGTCGGATTTTTTCAACTTTAGAAAGCTATATTTCCTTAACTAAACAAGAAATACACAAAATATGGCAAACTTATTAGGATTATATTGGTAGGAATCGAACGAATCCATATTTCAGTTTTATCATTTTGTTTCATAGATATAGACGACAGTGGGACACTATGGAAGCAGGGGCGCCACAAGGATCAGCACTTGGTCCTCTATTATTTCTTGTGTGCGAGAGTGATATTACTGAGATGGTAAAATCTAACATTAGACTGTATGCTGACGATATAACCCTATTCATTACTATTGACGATCCCACCGACTCTACATCCAACTCCAACAATATTATTAACAATGATCTAAAGAGCATTGAAGAATGGTCTCGTCAGTGGTTGGTCACATTCAATAGCAATAAAACTGAGACAATTGTTGTTAGCAAAAAGAGAACTAACAGTCAACAGTCTACTATTCTTTTAAAAATTGTTTCGCAACAAAAACGTGCAAAGTCAGAAAAATAATCGGGATCTTGAAATTATTGCAATACAAACTTAGCAGACGTTCTTTAGAACGCATCTATTTCATGCATTTTAAGCCCATACTATAGAGTACGGTGATGCAGTGTGGAGTCGATGTACACAGGCGGATGCAATGTTGTTTGAAAGTGTTCAAGTGGCTGTAGCCCGGGCTGTAACGGGTGGTATCTGTCGCACCAGTCATGCCGCGCTCCATAATGAGACTGGATGGGAGACTTTAGCTAAACGTAGATATAAATACAGACTTAAACTACAATACAAAATTATCAATGGACTTACACCAGGTTATTTATATAGTTTAAACCAAATAGACGAAAACAGCATAAAAATAGACCATTGTATTATCACTGTGTTTATTTAACAATTTGGCAAAGACTATGATTGATCTTTGCACGAATTTATAGCTCATGATTATACTAACCCCAAAATATACACTATAGCTGTCTTTGCATCAGTAAGTAGTACTTTATCAAGCTCTAAACTTGGCATTCTTCAGAAACAGTCGCATGTGTTTAGCCACGTGAAAGATAAATCTGCAAGTAACAGGGAGCAGTTGCTACCAATTGGAATGCCTTTTATTCGTTGAAAACCAATGTTCCGCATTGAACAAAAGTATTACCCAAAAGCTAATTTATAGCATCTATCAAAGTTTCAACAGTGTAAAATTTAACGTTACTTTTTGAATATATATTGTGCAACCAATATGCTTTCTTTCAATAGGAATTACTAATTATGTATGGTTTACCACTATGTTTGAACATTTTGCTTATTAATTCTGAAAGAGAACTTTTGACTTCATCTATGTGTACAGTGCAGAAATAAAAAAAAAAAAGATATTTTTTGCTTTTAAATCTTTGATTTTAGATACAAACTCGGAAGAATTGCTAATACTCCAAAAGCAATTTATTTCACAGTTTCTAAAAATTATATTACAATATTTACGGAAAGGATTCCTAATTGCAGTCAAGCACAACGTTACTTCCCTTGATAATTGTTTTGTTGTACATTTTGAAGCCCCAGCTATTAATTTAAATTTAAAAGGGTTTTTATGCAATTTGGGTATCCAGAACAAAAGTTGAGTCGAGGAGTACTCTTTAGAAATGATGAAATAAAAATTCTGTTCTAATCTCATCTTTATGTGGATAAATAAAATTTTCAATGGATTGTTTGTGTAATTTATATACGTCATTTCCTCTTATGGCTGAAATATTGTTTGTACCAAGTTCATTTTTCAAAACATCCAGGTAACATTTTTTGCAGATGATCCCAAAATTGTCACCTGCCTTATCAATATTAGTGATTATAAATCTTTCTTGTAGTTCTTTGACTGCTTTGGAAACTTTAAGCTGTTTTAAATTCCCCGTATTGAAATTCTTAATATGGGATTTGTAACGATAAATTCTATTTCTAAAGACTCTTTTCAAGTTTGATAACCATCCTTCAAATTTCTGAAATTCGATTTTTACTTTCTTTGCCTATTTCAAACAGTATATTATAAGAAATCAAATGCATTACATGTATCCTTAAAAATACTGTCAATGTCCAACTTAGGACATATCCGAAATTTTGAACCCTTTTTCATAAATTCTTTGAAGACTGAATTTTGCATTATACTGAGTATCCAAATTACCTGTAAAAACATGTTTGTGGTGTGTATCAACAAAATTGATATATCTACTGTGAGACATACAGTCACAATTTTAATTGACTATGATATCGTCAAGAGTAATTGAAGCCAGAAGTTTCTTGTAACTCATGATACTTTGTCCTATATTATAGCCATATTTATAGGAAATAATGGGGTTATTTTTATTTTGCATTCCTTGGGAATCATGTTACGAACAAATTTCAATTTGAAAAGGTATTGAATGTTCAGCGAATCAATAATTTTGTGTTTGAAAGGAATGCCGCAAAACATTTGTTCCAATTTTTTTTTAATTAAAATCTGGTTTCCGTATAGTTGTTGTTGTGCAAGCATATACAATTTCACAAAAAATGTGGAAACGTGCATATATATATATGGTTGCCTTTAGCAGCCACTTTAAATTTGACTTTTGTTTTTCATGTCTAAAAGTTCTGAGCATGTAGAAAGAACCGTATTACTCTAGGAGACTGCACACAGTGTGTTTTGCAAACATTTTTATCCCATTGTGCCCCATCCCCCCCGCAAAAATATAAACCTACAGTCACATATACAAAAATAATGAAATATAATAACATGTATCCATCCATTTGGCACTAGATGCCATGTTCTTCAGCATTATATACTTCAACTATATAATACTTGCCATCAGTGGACTGCAGTTCCTGTCGATTTTAAAGCTGGTCGATCAGTATTTATCAGTGGTTCCGTGCATCTGGGCTTCCTTGCCGCCCCTCCCTCTCCCCCAGCCAGTTGACTAGTGCACATCACAGTTCACCGAATGAAAATAGCACTAGAGGAATATTTTGTTTACGCAGAGAGTATTTCAGTATGTTTTGACATAATACACGTGTTTTTGATGACTGTCATTTCCCTATTAGAGTTGTTGATTTATGACCGATCTCCTTCCGTTGTGGGTTCATTCATGCTTTACCTGATAAATCTTTCAACCAGACATCTGACTTGGTCATTGATCCACTTTATCCACAAATATTTTTGGTTGGCAGAGGAAAATTTGAATAGCTTTATCAATGCAGAAGGAAAGAGATTGTTTTAATTGTGTTGTTTGAAAGAAACATGTGCACATCGACGACACCTCTGAACATGGTAATTTTAGAAATTCTATCAATTCTTATTAATCTATGCCAATAATCACGATATTGCCCGCTCTTATGACAGATCACACTTTTTTTATTTGATTGCGTTTGATACACTTGCAGTCACTTAAAAATTGTCAATAAAACTGAGTTCAAACCAAGTCGCGGTTTTCTACGTGTATTTTTTTTTCTGGATGGCAACCAAGCTACTGGAGATTCCTTAATTCCCTTTCATTATTATTATTATTATTATTATTATTATTATTATTATTATTATTATTATTATTATTATTATTATTATTATTATTATTATTATTATTATTATTATTATTATTATTATTATTATTATTATTATTATAATCATTATCATTATCATTATCATTATCATTATTATTATTATTTACACTAAAATTACAAAAGTGGTTGTCATGATTGGACGTAAAAATTTAGGTCATTCAGTTTGAGCATTATGAATTTATGAGCTCAAATTAACAATCGAAAACTATAGAGTTTGATTAGGGATGGTTCAATATTATCATCATTTTTTGATTGGTACTTATGGCACTAAATTTCATGACCCCCTCCATCCCCCAAATTAGTACTTTAAAGATGATGATTTTCCCAAAAAATCATAGCAAATTGCACAAAACAGGCCAAAAATTGACCATCATTTTCCATATTCTGTGAAAATGTGCAGATCCATTCAACCCCCTCCCCCTTGTGTGCTGTAAGTAGGCCTACTAATTAAAAAATGATGAAAATGTTGTAACATATCTAACCAGGGTGCAAAAAAGATCACATCCTTTAGATGTGTCTATTTCCAAACCCTGTATTCTCACTAGCAGTGATGTTTGAGATTAGCTTTTTAGTTCATAATATGCTCCTGGCCGAAAAAAACAGGGATCTTAGCCATGAATACCTTTGGTCCAAATTAGCTAGTACTGTGATCTACCGCTGCAACGCAGCGATCGCACCCCCACTCTGTACTTAGCAACCGGCCTTTCTCCGTTGCTGGGTAGGTCACTCGATCCTCGGTCGTCTCACACGTTTCTGCCATCGGTTTGTTATGCGTTGTTTTTCTGCAATCGTCCAGTTGCTATACAGAAATAACATGGGCACTGGGCGTTCTGGTGTGGGACCTTTACTCTAATAAAATGTCTTGACAAATTCTGTCAAATTTGCCTGCTTCATAAACTTCTGGTCTTTTCACCATATTCAACCACTCCCGTCATTTCTGTTTTTCTTTCTTTGGAGGAAAACCATGGAAAGTTACGCCTTGCACCCAGGGGTATTTATCCAATTTATCCGGTTTTCTTGTATCTGACTCACAGTCAGAAACTTTGCAATTGTAGACTGTCATTGTAGCTTGTGAATACTTCTGTCATACGTTAGAAAATAACGATCAACTTTGGCGATACCTTTCCTCTGTACTTTAACTATGGCACAATATGGCTGCTATATTGAAGCAACCTAACCTGCCGCAAGGTGCACCGGGAAATGACCCTGGTGCTGCAGTGGCTACCTGCGGTACTTGCTATTTTGGACCTTAGGTATTGGAACAATCTTTGGGCATACGCCTTTCCACTTCTGAAGATCCTTCCGATGGTACTGTGCAAGGTTTGGTCGCATGACTGCAACTTGATCCTGGTTTCTCCTTTAAGGTCGAGGACAGATTACACCCATTGGAACTAAGTGTTGATCCTCCACTTCATTTTCCAGCATGGCCGAAATTTCTGGTGCAGGCGTGGCCGAGCATGTTCCACAGGAACCCTCAACCTCCACACTTGGCGGTTGTCACACAGCACATCCATAACAGAGGTTTTTCTGAATCAGTCACAGAGGCGGGCTTCGATCCTCTTCTCTGACTGGCTCTTTGGAAGGTGCTTTCGAACTGGTGCACCAGTAAGAGAATTGAGAATTCACCCTTGGTCTCCAGTATTCCGGACATTGCCGACTCCCTGCTTTATTAGTGGGAAGTCCTTGGCAAGAGCTCAAGAACAGTGTAAGGATTCCCATTTCCTGAATCCTTGTGAAAGTTCTTGACATTCGCATTGGGTGGGATCCTTATATGTCGGCGCTTATTGCACCCTTCTACACCAACAGGCCAGCAGCAAGGCAGGTCCTATCATGGTGGGACCTTCTGCGGGTCTTATTCATGTTGAGGAAGTAGCCCTTTGAGTGCTTTGAGGACCCCTGCTGGGTGAACCTCAAGTACTGACTGTGGAAAAGTTGTTTTCTTTTAACACTTGCTTTGGGGGGCTTGAAGAAGCAATATCCACGCTGTAGCTTATGACTGAATCCAATGGTTGCCTGACCACTCCCAGGTGACACTGAAGTCTCACTTAGGCTTCCTTGCAAAGAACTAAGTGGCTTAAGATCCAGCTACAGCCTTCAAGGGTTTTACCCTCCATGCTATGGATGCTGCTCTTTCCCTGGAGGAAAGAGCTAGCCCTGTGTTCCGTTAGAGCCTTTCGTTGGTACCTTTCATGCATGAACAGTTTCAGGCGTCAGAGGTCATCCCTCTTTTAACCTCTTGGTAACCCATGCAAGGAGCAAGTTTGCAGAAACACGATTTCTTTGTGGATCAAGCAGACGATCCTTTAGGCCTATGAGACTGCTCTGCAGAGGCCTAGTGCCTTAGAGCTTGTCTCAGCCAGAGCTCACATGGTGCAAGCCTTTAATGCCTCCTGGTGCACCCTGTGAAACACTGCAGTTGTTGACATTTTGTGGGCTGGCTGCTGGCAATCATCTATGACTTTCGCCAAGCACTACTTGCATGACATGATGTGCCAGAGGATGGCATGTTTGCCTTTGCATGCATCACAGGCTCCTTTGCTACGGTTCCAATGCTTGGCTGATAAGCTTTCTGGATCCCATCTGAGCAGCCACCAGTTATTGGTGCTCCTGTGGTTTTGATGCGATGAAGTATATAGGTCATCGCACTTTTTAGTGGACCCTAATCTTGGACTCATATCAGGCAGTTGATCATACTATCCTGGCTTAGTTATGGCCCGTTGATGGCTGGATTCGGCTGTTGGCGGCCTCAAGTCCACGTGCTTCTGAGGTTTTCCCTTCAGACGTCGCCTCCTCAAACGCACCGATGATCCCCCCCCCCCAGGCTGCTGGTCCCCATGGTCATTTTTGTGGTCAGTATGCCAGGAACGTTACACCCTCTGCCTTTGCATCTGTAAATCGAAAATGGTGGTCGAGAGGTAAAGTCACGTAACTAATAGGTGAAATTTTAGTAGTTTCGGTATTAGTAAGTATACTTACCTCTCTACCACCAGAGAAGCCCACCCAACTGCCCCACTTCCTTTCTCAAGCTGAAGTCTTCTGACGTCAGGGCCTGTCAGGTTTTGGAATCAAGTGAGTGAACTCAACTCGATTTCGTGGGCATCTGCCCCAGACACAGAGGTCTTGGCAATAGTAGTCGACAGGTAAGTATACTTACTAACACCGAAATTATTAAAAATATCGATTGTCAATAACAACATCTATTGGTTAGTGTATCCAATGAAATGAACATGAAAGTTGTAGAAGTTTATTTATTTTCAAGACATACAGAAAAATTTGCTCCAGAGGAAATCTTTCTTTAGCTTGGTTCAAATTTATTTCAATGATGATAGTCACTGTTTCGGACCTTTATAATTATAAATACCACAGCTAACGAATATAATGCACCGTGCCATAAATTTAATCTAAAGTTTCTGAACTCTGGAAGAATGTATACTTTAAACTTTAACTTATAATGTTAATTGAGGATAAAAAAACAAAACAAATTTTTTTGGTCACTGCTAAGCTTTCATATGGACCAGGCAGTTTGAGCTAAATGGAGGGATGGTGCGAGTTTCCTCAATGACCTGTCACGCCAGTGATACTAACACTGTGCATAGTTACATCAAGAACTCTCTCTCTCTCTCTCTCTCTCTCTGTCTCTCTCTCTCTCTCTCTCTCTCTCTCTCTCTCTCTCTCTCTCTCTCTCTCTCTCTCTCTCCATATAGTTAAACACAGGAAGGGGAAAAACACATCACTGCATGTAAAGGGGAGCTAGAAACGTGACGTTTTTAATGCCTCTTTATAATCGTGTGAAGCATAAGAACGTCGAACACATTGGTGAAATGTTAAAAACCAAGACAAACCTTATACATACGTACATACATACATACATACATACATACATACATACATACATACATACATACAAACATGCAAAATTGTTAATGCAAATCTTGTATCCATAGTGACGCCCTGTGAAATTTGGCCAAGTGTATATATGTTGAAAGGGGAACACACACACACACACACACACACACACACACACACACACACACACACACACACACACACACACACACACACACACACACACACACACACACACACACACACATACATATATATGTTTATATATCTTTGGAATGACGAAAGTGGATAGCTTGATTAAGCAAATACAATAATATAATAATGTAGTGGTGATTTTGTAACGATTACGCTTATTGTCATATATAACACCTTATATGCACTCCTAGGTGGTATATCGGCACACATTTTTGGAAGGCTTACGAACATGTAATGCGTTTTGGTGTCATTGTGACAGCGAGTTTAATGTTCAGTGTTGACACGATAATGATGTGCAAATGTGCCAAAAAAATGTGCCTGAACCAATTTTCATTGTGACACCAAACTTGTGTCTTACATCGTTGCCAATATCGCGACAATTTCTGCTTTCCTTGATCACTGAATCCTTGATGGGAAAACATTCACATGGATGAAGGTCTACTGAGAATGTTGAATCTGGGATCCGGTCAAAATATCTTCTTGACAGTCATGTAGATTTATATTTTCAGCTGTCAAATATCACTCTCTTGACTCATATACCAGTTTAATAAAAAATCTTTTTCGATTCACCCAATGTTACAAAGCCAAACTAAGATTTCATTTGATCATGTCATTTTAATTTCAGAGCACAGTCGTGGCAAAAATCACTGCTTCATTCTGATAGTTCAGTAGTCATCCTAAAGAAATCCAATAAAGAAATAAAGTATACACAAAGATATGAAATCTGTTCACAAACACATATAAAAATGACGGACATTTTAGGGTAAACATTGAAACAACTGAAAAGAAAAACCGTTTTGATTTATGAGTAACTTTGTTCGAATCTTCGAATTTTAGCTGACGAGATTTGATTCAAACAACGGCCAAGATCATTAATAATTAAAGTTGACGAGTGGCTGCTAAACTCGTCGATATCAGTGTGTTTGTTACCCAGTCCAGTTAACTGGAGCGTGGAAAAATTTGACGGGTTCAGGACGCAATCAGACTTCTTGCTTTCACACACTTGCCTGATACAATCATGAATATAAAGTTTGATAAGGATATCAACAACTTGCGAGAGTTCAGCCGTGTTCGCATGACCCCGTCATTCACGCTTACCAGGGTAATAATGGAAGCCCCCCTACATGAACAAATTTTTTTACTTTTCAAATCCATGCAGTGAGACATTAAAATAATGCTTCCTGCATCATCAGATGTGATTGGTCAAAAGGTTAGTTACCATGACTACCATGTAGTTTAACATGCACCTTCTCTGCAACTTTCATATCCCTATAAAATTTTACACGCTATATATATCACAGTTTAATTGTATGTATATCAGTTCATGATAAGATGAAGAGCCCATATCCTTAATTTGTCTCGCTATGGTGAGTATGTTGCAGCCATAGACTCATAGTGCTTCTCTTGGTAACAAAATCTACCAGAGTATCTACAAGAAGGGGGGAATAGGGCATTGTCCTCATTCCTCATTGCATCACCCTGTAATTTGTATATTTTATATTCTGTGATTTTGTTCAATAAAATATGTTTAAATCAAAATTGACTACACCAGAAGTCGGCTGTAGACTACCCGTTGTAGTTGTTGTTGTTATTATATTACCATTACCATTATTTGCAGAGCATGTTATGGCAGGAATTAAATTATATCAAGCACACAGCCTTATCGTTCGCACTCAAAAGCTTCCCGTGTTGTCATGCGGCACGGGAACAATGTGTAAGGTACAGTTAATGATGAATCATGCAAAACCGGTTTTTGTCACATTAATTATGTTTACGACCAGACAAGCAATTAAGCTAATGTGCGATCGCTCCCTCTATGTGAAATCTCTGCGATACATAACATTATGTAAACAATCCTGTTAACATCATTAAGCTTATGCAAGAAAATGGAATCTGGGCTTTTGATTTAAATGCTTATACGCTTTGTCCGCGGTTGAACGATAATTCATTCCCGCGATGTTTATATGTCAGGTTACATTACTTATAACATTTTCGCGAGTACGTGTTTTTTCTCAACCATCGCGTTTTATTTTGTCCTGTGTTAACAGTCTTTTCATTGGTCAGAATTTAGTTTATGCAATTTTCGACCAATACACAAAATTGAAAAGTTAAAAATTGATGAATATCTTTAAAACTATCAGATAAAGGTGCCACCAAAACTTCAATTTATATGGAGCGCATTCAGTGAACAGTTTTATGCTAATTAGGACCATGCAGAAGTTTTAAGTGTTGAAAAAAAACCCAAAAATGTTTTAGGTAGAGGTTTAACTACACCTCTCTCTCTCTCTACATATATATATATGTATGTATGTATGTATGAATCTATCTATCTATCTATCTATCTATCTATCTATCTATCTATCTATCTATCTATCTATCTGTCTGTCTGTCTGTCTGTCTGTCTGTCTGTCTGTCTGTCTGTCTATCTATCTATCTACAAAAGATACATGCTGGTTCAGGGGTAAGTTAAATTGTTCTTCTCTGAACTTGTACAATACAAATTTAGTAATTATGTTTGGTTTGACAGGTATTCTTTATTCATAATGGAGCTCTACATTTACAAACAAAACGTCACTTATTTAGCTAATTCATCATTTGCCACCTTGATATTTATTCATTATTATGTGAGTAGTCTTTGCTGAATATCTAGCTTAGACAAGGAGTCCCTACTCAGAGAGGCATGTCCGCGTACAGGCTCCGAATTTGCTGAATATTTGGCTTAGACAAAGAGTCCCTACTCAGAGAATGTACGGGTACAAGCTCCAAAACATGTTCTGAGTAGTTGCCAGCTGAAGACCCTCTAATTTATTTGGGCTAATAAAGCCTGTGTCAAAGTTCTACAGAAGAACGTGACCAATATGGAGATTAGTACTTCCATATTTATACAGGTTAGATACTGACAATTAGCTTATTTCATGTTCGGAACGAGCGGGACACGAACCTGCAACCTTTGGCACCAGTCGCCAATATGTGGGGACTTATGGAGAGTAAAGAGTTCGGACTACGGAATAGGCTAAGGATTATTAGGCAGTGGTTCGGGACAAAAAGAAACAAATACAACTACAATATTGATAAGAAACTACAAAGACAGATCCTCACCTAAATTTGTAAAAAAAAAAAAAAGAAAAAAAGAAAAAAAGAGACTCATTTATTTGTTTGTTTGTTTGTTCATTTAGGCTGTATCGCCGTGTTGGAATCCCTCCCTCTGATGTAAATGATAAATCACAACAGATCAGTGGTTTACATTGTGCCAAATTTTATGCACAACATTTTGTTAATTTGCTAATTAAAAATATACTCCAAAGAAAAAAGTGAGCCGTCTTGTTTTACATTCGGCATATTTTGTAGGGTGTGGGTGCAAATTAGCATGCCAACACTAACAATTCTTCCTCTCTCAAACTCATTAGTCGTTCAAGTCTTTCGCCAGTGATCCCCACGCCGAAACATGTTGACTGTCACTGATGTCTCCATGATTTTCAAAACATACTCTAATTCCAGGCAATGTCTTTAGTCTAGCACCCATTTTTGGACTTGTTTTAGTTATTGTTATTGTTAATTTTGTTAATCGGTGGACGTACTAATGACGAGTCAGGATAATGTTTACGGACATGAATTTAGATAAATGACAAGAAGGGCCTTCTAAATTACTTCTTAATCCAAAAACAAATGTCGAACATTGAGAACAGAAGTGAAAACAGTTCAGCGTTAGCCCCGAGCGATGATCTTGGAACATATTTCGACGGAAATTGTAACTGTCTATTCTGTTGAACAAATTTCATCAAGAACAAAGAATTTCACACTAACGTTACTATAGCAAAAAAATCAATTTGAGAATCCCCTACTCGTAAAATTTGGTGTTATCTTGTGAGTCTTCTGATATCATTTATATTTATATCCTGTATCAAAGGTAAATCACAATATGTGGGGACTTTGTGACTAAACTTGCGAGCTCCGTCTCATCTGCATTGGAGTCCAACCAATATATTCTTTTAATCACAGACGATTTCAACGATCGATGTCAGGGATGGAATTCCGACGATGGCGACAGTGAACTTGGCACAGCATTGGTAAATCTTCTCTCCCAAAGCAACCTTTTCCGACTTACATTTGGACCCATGAGGGTTACTGAATAGACAAGCACCTTACTCGATTTACTTATCACTGACTCTCCTGAACTAATCTTAGACAGTGGTACCCTCCCCCATGTTTCAAATCCTGACCATTCCGTCATATTCTATAGTTTGCCCCTTCTCCGGCCAACTGACCGCCCTTTTAAACAAGGTGTCTTGTCATACGATAGGCCTAGAGCAAATTTCGTAGACTTGAATGAAGCTCTCCGCAGTGTTGCCAACCTGCCACCCTTAAAATCCGGGAGGTGGAAAGTAAAATTCAGGCAGATTGATAAATTAATATAAATTATAGAAGGGAAATATTGATGAAATTCTACAAATTTCCCACAATTTTCAGCACAAAATTCCAGGAGTCTCCCGGGTAATCCGGGAGTGTTGGCAACATGGGATACTGGAACCACCACATTTGATGATGTAGATGATTCAGTTCATTACAAACAATTTATACCTTTCCGCGAAGTAAATATTAAACCAAAGGATAAACCATGGACTAACTCAGCCCTAAAAAAACTAACGAGAAAACGTAGTCGGGCCTGGAAACGCTTTGAAAGATCGGATGAGTGGCCTCGCTCTTTTTCATTGTAGGATTACACGGGTGCACGGTTGGCGGAGCTTGCCTTTCACCTCTGCGGCCCTGGTTCGATTCACGGCCGGCGATGCAAGTGGAAAGAGCTCCTACCACTGTAGCTGAACACGGTCGTTTTCTCCGAGACCTTCGGGTTTCCTCTACCAAACATACGCCACCATCTGTGCCATGGAGATTGATCTATGCCAGGTTTAACCTGCCTCGCAATCCATGTAAAAGATATAGGTAGTATACTACTTTTGCAGGACTATCAAAACCATAAAAGATTTCTCCAGTACTTCAAACAAATACGAAATAAAGTGAAATTAAAAGTTTTATGCGAGCCTACTTCGCTAAGCTTCGAAACGACCTTGGCAGTAAAGAAATTAATCGTAAAAAATGGTGGAGTCCATCTTTGTCAATTTCAGGTTGAAAACTAAATGAACAAATCCCCCAATCCTAGAGTGATAATTTCTGACAATGCAGAAAAGTGCGAAATATTTAATACATATTTTGCCAGTCAGTGCAAAATTACTCCAAACGACAATCATCTTCCTCTTCCAAACTTTACTTTCCGTACTGACTCTCGTCTCGCCTCGATATAAATTCATGAGGACGATATCAGAAAAATTTTACTACCTTTGCGCACTTCTTCTGCAATTGGCCCTGACAGAATTGGCAATTGCCTACTAAAACAAACTGCAGAAAGCATATGGAAGCCACTACGTCAAGCCATTTACCAAGCTCTTTCAACTATCGCTACAAAGATCTGAGTTTCCAGAATCTTGGGAACAATCTAATGTCTGTACCGTTTTCAAAAAATCTGATAGACAAAATGAATCAAATTATCGTCCCATTTCTCTTTTGTGTAATGTTACAAAAGTTCTCGACAGGCATTTGTATAACAAACTAGAGTACTTCTCAAGATATAACCTTCTCACCAATAAAAATTCCGGCTTCAAACTGAATGACTCGAGAGTAAACCAGCTCATAAAAATCGTACATGATATCTAAAATGGAGTTGAATCTAGCAAAAAAGCGAGGATGATTTTCTTTGATGTCTTCAAGGCTTTTGACAAGGTCTGGCGCGAAGGACTCCTCTTTAAACTGCGCCAGCTAGGGCTCACTGATCCTGTTGTAAGATGGATCCATAGCTATCTCTCGAATAGAAGTTAACGTGTCGTAATAATTGGACATTAGTCAAGTTGGCTACCCATTGAGGCTGGTGTCCCCCAGGGTTCCATCTTAGCACCCCTGCTCTTCCTAGTTTATGTAAACGATATTGTGGAAGAAATTTAATGTGATATAAGATTATTTGCCGATGTTACTAGTATTGTAGAAATTATACAAAACCCAGCAGCATCAGGGCACCGAATGAATACCAATCTGACCAGTATTGATCACTGGGGTAACCTCTGGCGGGTCATCTTTCATGCTCTAAAATAAATTTCAGTCCTTTTCTCAAAAAGAAAAACAAACAAACAAACAAACAAACACACACACACACAAAACACAGTATCATCCTCCCCTTTATCTTGGCAACACAGCTACCCCAGAAGCTAGCAGCCATACCCACCCAGGGATCGCTATGTAACGTGATTTAACTTGGGACGAGCTTATCAAGCGTATAGTAAACAAAACAAGCAAACGAATCGCATTAATGAAAAGATTGAAATTCAAACTGTCAAGAAAAAAATTTAAACTTTACTTAACAATGGTCCGTCCTATTTTAGAATACGGCAGTGTTATTTTTGATAATTGCACCCGGAAAATGTCTGACTTACTTGAATCTGCTCAGTATGAGGCAGCCAAAGTATGCACTGGCATTCTAAGACATATATCTCACGACCAACTTTTGGAGAAAGTGGGATGGCTGACCCTTAAAGCTAGGCGTAAATATTCCAAATTAATTATTATTATTATTATTATTATTATTATTATTATTATTATTATTATTATTATTATTATTATTATTATTATTATTATTATTATTATTATTATTATTATCATTATCATTATCATTATCATTATCATTATTATTATTATTATTGTTATTGTTATTGTTATCATTATCATTATCATTATCATTATCATTATCATCATCATTATTATTATTATATATTTTTTTTTATAAAATGTTACATAAGTCAACTCCAGACTATCTGTCAGCTCTTGTACCTGGAAACGTGGCACTCTCGTCCGGTAGACAGTTACGAAGCTCGTCCCAACCACGTCAAACTTACTCTGTTACCAAACGACTTGTCAGCTTTTTCTCCCTTCAGTAATAAATGCCTGGAATGACCTTCCTATTGACATCGGTGTCTCCGATACGCTGTCCCAATTTAAGTCAATGATGAAATCAACACTTCTGGCGGTCGACAATGTACCAGCTTACTATTCTTTTGGGAATCGTTTTGCTAATATTTGTCATACTCAGCTAAGATTGTGTCACTCTAGATTAAATGCAGATTTATCTAGAGTTAACATTTATAGCTTCTCCTGTTTGTTCATTTATGCATCCCGAGAAAGACAAAATGCACTTCTTTTTCTATTGTCCTAAATTTACTGTTCCCAAGGAGAAAATTACTAAGGACTATTACAAACATACTTACTCCTGGTTTAAATCCAAATTTCCTAATGCATATAGCCGGTGACATCCCCATTGAATGTTTTCTCTATGGTACAAGCGAGTTTGACAATACCACAAACGAATTACTATTTGAGGCTGTTCGACGCTATATTATTGTAAGAAGACGATTTCACAATCATAAGTTGCGTAAGTTGTCATGTCCATTTGTGCGTCAGCGTAATCGAGCATGGAAACGATTTAAAAAGTTAACTAAAACCCCTCGCCCTTTTACTCTGGATATCTGTATCAAAATTGACAGATTTGATCAGTTTTACAAAAAGCGACGCAATAAGATAGTTAATGAAATAAAAGTTTCGATTAACGCATATTTTTCGAAACTACGTACACAATTGGATGAAATATCAATCCTAAATAATGGTGGAACTTGTCCAAATCTTTACTTGGTCGTAAAATCCTCCTATTACTGATGAAAATAAGATTATTTCTAGCATTACCGAAAAGTGCGAAGTATTTAATACTTACTTGCTAGTCAGTGTGTCACTATGCCGATAATGATGCACTACCCCTTCCTGACTTTACCAATCGCGCAGAGACACGCATGGGTGATCTCACGCTCGATGAGGAAAGAGTCAGGAAAGTATTATTATCGTTAAGACCAACTTCGGCTTCAGGCCGCGACAACATAGGTAATACTCTCCTTAAAAATACTGCCGACTCCATCACCAAGCCCTTGACTAAAATTTTCAACCTGTCTCTCGGTTCTTCCCAATTTTCCGATTCCTGGAAACGCTCCAATATCTGCCCTGTGTTCAAAAAGTCAAATAAACAAATTAAGAGTAACTATCGTCCAATTCCCTTGCTGTGCGATTAGTCTTTAATTTTCTTTATAAATATCTAATAGGTAATACCCTACTTACTGATAAGAACTCTGGGTTTAAAGCTTATGATTCAACTATCATCCAATTAGTCAGTATTCTCCATAATATCTATAATGGGCTTGAGAGCTGCAAGGGGGCAAGAATGGTGTTCTTAGATATCTCGAAGGCCTTCGACAAAGTGTGGCATGTAGGCCTCCTCTTCAAACTACATCAGCTGGGGTTGTCAGAAGGTCTCCTTAGGTGAATCGACAGCTACCTCTCAAACCGCGTTCAACGTGTTATCATTCAAACCTCCTCCTGGCCACCTGTTCAGGCCGGTGTGCCTCAGGGATCAATATTAGACCCATATTATTCTTTGTTTACATAAATGATATTGTAGATGATTTGACCTGTGATGTCCGCATTTTCGCCGACGACACTAGTATACTTGAGATACTTCAAAACCCAACTGAATCAGCACGCCATTTGAACGCTAATCTTTCAATTATTTACCACTGGGGTAAATTGTGGCGCTTGGTCTTTAATGTCATAAAATCCATTCCAGTTATTTTCTCGGCCAAAATTAATAAGCCCCATCACCCGCCTGCCCTTTAGCTAACAACCTTTCTTGGCGTACTCATATCACGCGTATCACAGACAAAGCTAGCCAGCGCATTGGCCTCCTTCGAAGATTCAAATTCAAGTTATCCCGAAAAACACTGGAAAGATTATATTTCTCAATGGTTAGGCCAATACTTGAATATGGTTGTGTAATATATGACAATTGTGGGCAAGGCCTGTGTGACTTAATTGAGTCAGTTCAGTTTGAGGCAGCCAAAATATGTACTAGCGCTTTAAGACAAACGTCACATGCTAATCTCTTACGGGAACTTGGTTGGCCAACATTGTGCAGACGTAAATACTTCAAACTGACTTTTTTTTATAAAAAAAATCATAAACTAACTCCGACATATTACTCCAGCCTTGTTCCTCCCGCGCTGGGAGGTCGTATGCTCCATCATAAGTCATCCAGTAACCTGCACCCCATCAAATTCAGAACCCTACGTTTCGAAAAATCTTTCCTCCCTGATGATGCCATCAAACAATGGAACAATCTTCCTCTTGATATCAGAGACTCCCTATCCCTTCAGATCCTTAAGTACAAGCTCAAGACCACTCTGCTTGCAGTTGACGTAGTTATCATTTTCTATACTCACGGCCAGCGATTTGCCAGTATCTGCCATACTCGGTAAAGACTAGGCTTTTCCAAACTCAATTCCGACCTCTGTAGAGTCAATATCATCCAGAGACCCACATGTGACTGCTCCCATCCTACTGAGGATTTCAAACATTTCTGTCTCTATTGTCCAAGATAAGCCAAGGAAAGAATGAAGCTTCTCTGTATTACTGTTCCACTGCTAGCCCCTGGTGTACATCCAAATTTAATTTTACATGTTGCAAGTGATAGACTAGCGAATATTTTTTTTTATTTGGGTGTAAAGAAGCTTCGGACGAAGATAAATTACACAGATATAATACATTGGTAACATTTATATTGTCATGTGTGTCTTGTACATACCTACTGTGTGTCTCCATGTTCTGGAGAACCCATGTATTAGTCATCTCGATGTACTATAGGGCTATCCAGACTAAATAAATACGTTTAAACTAAACTATATTTGTTCATTTATCGTGTGTCTTTCTATGTTCTGAAGAGCCTCCAAGATAAGCTACTTGATGTATCTTTTGGACAATCCACTTGAAATAAATGTGATTACAATACAATAACTAACCCGTTAAAAAGATATTTAGTGGACACAAAACTACAACTAAAAATAAAAAATTAAACACCTTTTTGCGTAACCATTTCAATTCTGAGGAAAATTCACATTTGGATTGCTGGGTACAAATTATTGATAACATAGAGAGAGAGAGAGAGAGAGAGAGAGAGAGAGAGAGAGAGAGAGAGAGAGAGAGAGAGAGAGAGAGAGAGCCAAATTTGTTAGACCAAGAAAGTTATGTTAGCACAAGAAAATTGTTACAAATCGAATATTTTTGGATCAAAACACTAAATTCGCCTTTTCCCTTTGGGCTCAATGACAGAATTTTAGCCTTCGGTGATGTCAGGAATTTGGACGTTGCAACTCTTGATAGCAGTGACCTTTTCATAATAATCAGGCCGGTATTGAAAGGAGCGGTTTCCGGGGAAAAAAATTGTTCAAAAACACAACAACAACAACAACAACAACAACAACAACAACAACAACAACAACAACAACAACAACAACAACAACAACAACAACAATTCAAACATCACTGGACCGTGACCATTTGAACAAAGTTGGTAAAGACCCATCCAAGTATACATGGCAACCAAGCTTGAAGTCAATCTGGTTGATGGTTTCGGAGAAGAAGTCGAAAATGTGAATTAGCATTAGAATGCCCATTGACTCACATAATAATCAATAAGAAAGGTGCATTTACACATAAATGGCCGAATTGTACCAAAAAAAAAAAAAAAAAAAGTTAAAAATCAGGAATGAACAACAGTGCCAACTGCTGAACAAGTTTGTTTGACCCTTCCCACAAAGAACATTTGCCGATAACTAGTCGAACTGAAAAAATCGTTAATAATCAGGAACATATCCACCAAGCTTCAGCTTAATCTGAGGGATGGTTCTGGAGAAGTCTAAAATAATAATAAAAAAAAAAACACACACACACACACACAATAAATCTTAACACATTAGGAAAAGCAGACAGCGCCACCTGGTGAACAAATTAAGAACTAGGAGTCTCTAGGAGTGTTCCTGTGTGACATCAAAGCAATTGCGTGAGCGGTTTCGGAGAAGATTTTTTAAGATTTGCACACCCATAAAAGAACAAGAAGAAAATTCATAAAAAATAGAAAAATTACTGGAGCATGCCCATTTGATAAACTTTGCAGAGACTCACCCAAGGTACATCCCCACCAAGTTTGAGCTGAATCTGGCCGACAGTTTCGGAGAGGAAGTCGAAAATGTGAATACGACAGACGACGGACCGACGACGGACCCTAACAAAAGCTCAGCTGACTTGTCAGTCAGCTCAGCTAAAACAAATGTTTTACAGCATTCATATCAAACACAAAATTATTGAGTCGCTGAACATTCAGTCCCTTTCAAAATTGAAATATGCTCGTAACATGATTCACAAGGAATACAAAATAAAAGATACCCCAATTATTTCCTATAAATATGGCGATAATATTGGGCTAAGTGTCATAAATTACAAGAAATTTCTGGCTTCAATTACCTTTGAGGACATCGCAGCTAATCAAATTGTGACTGTATGCCTTACAATAAGTATTCCGATTTTCTTGATACATACCACAAACATTGATTTATTTACAGGTAATTTGGATATAATATAAAATTCAAGTTAAGAAGAATTGATGAAAAAAGGTACAAAATTTCGAATATATCCTCAGTAGAACATTGACAGTATTTTTCAGGATCCATGTAATGCATCTGATATTTTGATTCCTACTGTATGAAATGGTCAAAGACAGAAAAAAAAAGAATTTCAGAAATCTGAAGGATTGTTATCAAACTTGAAAGAGTCTTTATAAATAGAATTTATCATAACAAATCCCATATTAAGAATTTTGGAAAATTTAAAGCAGCCTAAAGGTTCAAAAACAGTCAAAGAACTACAAGAAAGATCGGTAATCACTAACATTACAAGGCAGGTAACAATTTTGGGATTATCTGCAGAGATATTATCTGGATGTTTTGAAAAATGAACTTGGTATAAACATTATTTCATCCATAAGAGGAAATGACGCATATAAATTACACAAACAATCCATCGATAATTTTATTTATACACATCAAGATGAGATTAAAAAGGATTTTTATATCAAAATTTCTAAAGTGTACTCCTCTATTCCACTGTTGTTCTGGGTACCCAAATTACATAAAAGACCCTTTCAAATCTAGATTAATAGCTGGGGCTTCAAAATGTACAACAAAACAATTATCAAAGGATGTCACATTGTGTTTGACTGCAATTAGGAATCGTTTCCGTAAATATTGTAATTCAATTTCTAGAAACTGTGAAATAAATTGCTTTTGGAGTATCAACAATTCTTCTAAATCGGTATCCAAAATGAAAAAGCAAAAGTATCAAATGTTTTGATTTTTCCATTGGTATTGATATTGGTCGGACAATAAATACTCAAAAGTAACGCTAAATCTTACACAGTTGAAACGTTGATAGATACTTTAAAATTTCTTTTGGATAATACTTTTGTTCAAAGCGGACCATTGGTTTTTCGAAAAATAAAAGGCATTCCAATGGGTATCAAATGCTCCCTGTTACTTGCTGATTTATATTTGACCTGGCTTGAACTCAAGTATATGGATAAATTGATGAAAAGGAACTTTCGAATGGCTACAAAATTTACAAGCAACGCCAGATATATTGATGACATTGCTTGTGTAAATGTACAAATTTTGAGTGAAATTGCTAAGAAATTTACCCAAAAGATATCCCTTTGGAAGGTAGAAGTTCAGATGGTTTCAGAGATGTGTTTCTTGACTTGGTTGCTTATGACAGATTTTGCATTAACGTCTATCACAAAATTGATGAATTTAACTTGAAGTGGTTAATTATCCTTTTCCGGACAGTTATATTTCGGAAACTATCAAATATAACACATTTCTGTCACATTTTTAAAATTGGATTTGGTCGTATTTGTTCTAAATTTCAAGACTTTGCATCTAGAACCACATTTATTTACAATAAACTTCAGTCAAGAGGATTCAAAGATGTACTTTTGATCCAATATTTCTACAAAGTTTGCTGTAAATATCCAGAGATGGTTAGAAAGTTTGGATTCAATTTTTGTCGAGATTTTAGACTTGCCTGTTTTGGTACTTAATTTTAACTTTTGGCATCATTCTGTTTTAATATTTACCTTTCAGACAATTTAGGTTAGCTTGTTTTCTGTGAGGTTAAACCCCCAGGGGCTATCGGCAGCAAGCAGCGGCCCACGATACTTACAAATTGCCTTATTGTAGTTGATATCTGATCAAAAAAGTTATATTTTGATTGCGTTTTTTAATGCGTTTTTTTTTACTTAAAAGCGAATGATTTTCATTCTCCTCTGACATGCCCTACAAATTATTGCTGTTAATATCCATAGATTGGTAGAAAGTTTGGCTGCAAAATTTTTAAAGATTTTAGACTTGCCTGTTCCGGCATTGTATTTTATCTTTTGGCATCATTCTGTTTTGACATTCACTTTCAGACATTTTCGGCTTTCGTGTTTTCTGCCAGGTTTAACCGCCAGGGGCTTTCGGATTAACCCCCAGGGGCTTTCGGTAGCAAGCAAACACCTACGAGTTACAAGTTTTAATTGTACTTAAAATCTGGTTAATAAAAATTTTGTTTTGATAACCCGTTTTTTGCTTAAATGCTAATGACCTTCTTTCTTATCTCACATGCTTAAACTTGTGCACATTTATTCAATATAAAAAATTACTCAAATTTTACAGTATTTACTCAAATTTCACAAACTTGACCCATTGTGTTGAAACATTAACTCAGGGTTGGCAGCAAAATAGAGCTTTATGGTTTGGAAACTTTCAAAGTAAGGATTATGTGTCATCATGGCGTTTGTTTTACATTGCAGTACTTGTTAGGATTCCCCATCGGTTTGTACAGGTGGTCTTGCTGCAACTGTTTAATTCACAATCACTGGGACTGAATATAATGCCCCAGTTTGTTTTCATTTCAGTTATACACTTACAGGTGGTTTAACGATGGTAAGCTATCCAGCTAGAAAGGATACATACTGGTTCTGGGATAAGTCAAATTGTTCTTGTCTGAACTTTTACTATACAAATTTAGTAATTATATTTAGTTTGACAGGTACTCTTTATTCATAATGAAGCTCTGCATTTATAAGCAAAACGTCACTTATTTAGCTAATTCATTATTATGTGGGTTGTCGTTGCTGAATATTTAGTTTAAACAAGGAGCCGCGACTCAGAGAGACATGTACGGGTATAGGCTCCGAAACATGTTCCACTGAAGACCCTCTAACGTATTTGGGCTAATACAGGCTATGTCGAACTCTTGAGAACGCGTGCAATTTGAAGAATATTACTTCTATATTTATATAGATTAGACAGTGACAGGTAAGCAAATGGAGAGTAAAGAGTTCGGATTGCGGAATAGGGTAATGACTATATACTAGAAAGTGGTTCTGCACAAAAAGACACAAATACAACCATGTGCTTGCAGCAGGTCATTTAGCCCCCATGTGCACCTCAACACTGAATACACTTCGCGCGGCATTTTTTTTTTTTTTGTCTTCACAAAGCCTTACCTTAATTTCAGGCGAACTTTTTTCTTATTCTGCACTTTTTTGCTTAAAAATGGATCAGGGGCGGATACAGACTTTCTTAAAAAAAAAAAAAAAGGGGGGGGGGGGTAGAATTGCGAGTGGTGAAGGCACGAAGGTTACAGCGTGGGGTCTGGGAGCTCTCCTCCGGAAAAATTTGAAAAAAAATTATACTTTTGGACGCGTTTTCCTGGCATTTTAGACTCTATTTTCACGTGGACAATTATATATCTGGGACACACAAAATTCACAAAACTGGGCTTTCCCGTCAGCTTTCATATTTCTTTTCTGAGTATGGAATACCGGGTTAGACAAATCCCAAACTTTTTACAGGATGGTAGGGCCAGTGCTTCGAAATTTGTACTGGCCCTAGTCTGCTCCCACTCATTTCGGTGAGCACATTTGATGTGATTGCGACAACATAATGACTGCAGTTGTTTCGTTCAAGTTGGTTCATCACATTTTTTTTTGCGTTCACAAGATTTAAATTTATAGTGTAAGTCTACACTTTGGCGAGCTCTGTTTCTTAAACTTGAGATGCCAGTGGATATATAAATATCAAATTTATAGTGTAAGTCTACACTTTGGCGAGCTCTGTTTCTTAAACTTGAGATGCCAGTGGATATACAAATATCAAATTTATAGTGTAAGTCTACACTTTGGCGAGCTCTGTTTCTTAAACTTGAGATGCCAGTGGATACAAATATCATCTAAGACTGAAAAAAAAAGTTTATTGTATCCGTATGATTCCTTGTACTGCCTCTGGCATTAAATTATGTATTGAGAGTCAAACCATATAGAGCCGATACAACAAACCAGAAAGGAACTACAAAAAATCTAATAATTTTACTAGTACTGTATATACTCTCAGACTTTCGAAAGTGAAAATTCGAGTTTTTTAGTAACTTAAGGTATCGAGATACAAATGTGTACGTCTACGTTTTTGCTGCTTTTAAAAAAAAATTGGTGTAGTTTGATGAAAGTATACAGTGTTAAAGTTGCATAGTCATAGTCTTGCTCTATCGATCGACGCACATACAGATCAACAAGACATTGTGCTAATTAAATAAATATACAAACATAAAAGACCTAGATATAGGTCTCTTAATCATCCTCTGTTTAAACACAATCTTGTTGATAACCCCGATTGTAATTGTGGGATGGGACGTGAAACTGTGAAACATTTTCTGCTTGACTGCTCCCGAAACATAACAGAAAGGTCCCGGCTATTTCAACAAATTCCATGGTCAATGGAACCAACAGTAAACAACATGTTATTTGGGTGTCTTTCGGCTACCATTGATAAAAATGAATTCTGTTTAACGCTGTTCAAAATTACATACTTTCGACCAAAATATTCTAATTTTGATTACACTTTTCTGACCTGTCTATTTGCAGTCTCTGTTCTTGTCAATAGCATCATCTAACCAATACACAACCCTTATTGCAATACACGTTGTATTCAGATTGTAATTTAAATTAACTTGAGCTTGAGTTATCTCACTCTTGTTTGTAAAAGTTGTACTGCTTATTTTGTTTTATCATGCACTTATTGTTGTCTACTGACCTGCTTTGTCGAAATTGTCATGTTGTATTAACACGGAGAGGAGTTAATATAAGCTTTAAGCTTGTTCTCCAATCCCTTTTCTGTTGAAATAGAATATGTTTAAATCAGATACAGAAGGACACTATTTTAGATTTATCTATTTCTCAGTAAAATCCAGAGTCTGAATTTCTTAATCATGTCCTTTTGTTGTAAACACCATGAACCTGAAAAGGTCTTCCAAATTGTCTCTATTAGGCCCATTTTGGGATGCAAGTCTTCAATTTTTAAAATTAAAGTTTTACATGTGCAAATTAGCAAGTTTTAACTTTGTAGTCTCATAATATTACACCTGATACAGATAAGAACAGGTTCATGGACCCTGCTTCATAGTATTTTGAAGACATGGACCTTGTTTTCCCTTTTTTTCCATATAGGGTGCTGTTCTTAAATACACAAAATAAAAAGAAAGCCACTCTAAAGCACTTCCCGGTTTCATATACTAGTATTTAACAATTAGCACAATAATTCTTTCATATATGCCTCAACTGCTCGATTAAGGCTAGACAATTCCAAAAATTACATTTTTGTAAACTTTAAAAAGAAAAGACGAAGAAAATGACAGCTCTAAAGTTGTACGAAACGTAACTACATGGATACGCATCAGGAAACGTTAAGAGGCGAAATGACTGGCCTCACGTATTATAATCATGCTGACTGAATTAGCAGTCTGACAAATCTGTCGCTATCAAAATAATATCGACAAAAGTCATAACCACAATGGCAACATCAGTAGCATGAGTTACATTATTGCGTAGACCAAGCCTTTGATGTAATATATAGCGTTTTAATACCAAAAGCTCACAGAATGTATATTGAAACGTAACGAGTATATATGAAAGCATTAACAGTTTAAAGATCATAGATGTTTAACTGTACCTCCAGAAAGTAAATTTAATTTGAAAGCGGGGGTTACAGGCCAAGCCGTCTGATTTTATCTTACAATGTTATATTTTATTTTCCATTTTTTATCATCTATTTATTTATTTTCATTTTTTTCCATTGTAGATCGAACCCCCGACCGGCGACTCCCCATGTAGGATTGTACTGGGTAGGCCTATGTGCCGCGGGAAAGGCCCTGTCTTCACTACTCTCAGGATCAGAAAAGCCCCCGCTCCCCCCCTCCCCCCCCCAAATGTGCACAGCTGGATTAAGATAGGGGTAACAATTATTTGAGTGAACCGAATGTCTCATTTTTCAACCAAATGTATAGATCTTGGATATAGGCAGGAGATATAGGATATAATTATTAAGTTCTTTGGAGAATTTTTTTGTAGGATGTAAGAATATGCTAAAGCTTGTTTAACATTGGAATGTTGGTCTTCAAAATGCACTAGTCTAGGATGCACCAATGCAGCACTCCTTTCAACACATAACAGAATAAAAAAGGGAACCATTTTACATCTGGTGTAAGATTAAAATAGGGTATTGTATAAAAATGTCTGAGTCACCCATCCACCCTGATGTTGCGTATGTCCCCCTGCCCCCGGGCGGCGACCCCCCACCACCCGATGCGATCCCCCGATCTCCAGACTTTCATGGCCATGTTACGGCTTACGCAACTCCAGAATTATGTATCATGTTTGCCATAGAACTTCAGAAATTCGTATTCTTAGCACCCCCATGTTAAACCAATGGGACTGCTCACTTTTTTTTCTCTCTCTCCCTAGTATACCGTCAGACAGTCCGAGTAATAGGCTTACACGTTTGTGACAGCAACATGCACGGGACTTGTGTTGTTCGGCATCAGGCGACCACGCCCTCTTGTGAGTATGATGCGTCGATGACGTCAAGAGCACTGAGCCGCGAGAAACACTTGATTAGACAAACACCAGAACGAATCCTGCGTGATCATCTGCGACATATGGCCAAAGCTTCCATAGAAACGAGACGCCATTTTTGACACTTTGGAGGGAAAACTGCGAACGGCATTGTGCGTTGACAAGAAAAAAAAGCCGAACGTGTGGTTTGTTGTATTTGATACTGAGATAAACGATTTAACACCCAGTCCCCGACAAGACAGGGGGAGAAGGACTTCACACAGTGGAAGATGGCATGATACCCGTTGGAGCAACGTGACTCCTCAGTCCTCTTGAACAATCTGCTTAAATTTCACGTTCCGGTAGAAGTGGTACATTAATTCAGTCAACATGACGAGGACTTTTTTCCTGACTTTATTTTTGTGTTTGTGGACATATATTTTGACAGTGGGATTAACACAAGCTGCAGATCCCGAGTTTAAACCCACTTTGGTTAATGACAAATATGGGAACAAGGCGGACGCGAACAGTAAAATCGTTTGGGCTCCCCTGCCCAAGGGTCGTGTTTACAGTGCATCCTCCACAGCGTACAACGACGGGGGACTTGGTCCGCTTTACAATTTCGCACGAAGCTTCATTAATACCGTGCAACCAAAACCGTTTCCTTATTGTAAGTATCTTTAACGCCTTATATTAAGATCTATGCTTCTAAAATACGTAAAAAATACTCTCTGCTTTTCCTCTCTCTAGAAAGGTACAATTTCAATGACGGATGTTCTTTTTAAAGTTCTCTTTGAATATTCTTCAATTTCTCATGCTCCAGTTTATATTTTTAATGATTTTTTTTTTTTTTTAGGCAAATCTTAGAAGTATTTCTAAATATCATATGCACTAGGCTAAAGCTCAACACAGGTCTACTCAGTTGCAACTTTAATTTTGTGAACAAGATTAGGTCAGCTGAGCACGGGCTGTCCACACAGCCCTCAAGTTTTACTTCACTGTGTAATGTATTTTAAACATTTATATCACAGGTGTCAACTCTCACGTTTTGACCGTGAGTCTCACGGTTTCAGGACTTGCCTTACGGTCACTTCAAATCTCACGTTCATCTCCCATTCTACAGAAAATATTGATGTAAAAAAAAAGCTGTAAAAATCGAGCGAAAAAAAATCGTGACTTCGGATGACTTTTCCAATCCGAAAGTCACAAAATAACATGATAACTCTCAGGCCATGATGCCCCTTGCTACTCGGTTAAGACCTGGAAGATCCCAGATGCTGCCAGATTGCACCATTTTGAACGTAAAAAAACAAATTTTCTGGGGGAGGCACACCAGACCCCCCCCGCGGGAGGGGCACCCCCTCCCGTACCTTCCCCCAATCAATCCTCAAGGTGAGATTTCTCCAAGGGAGAGGGCATGGGTGTCAAACTTCAGTCTTCAGACAGAATTCAGTCTTGCGAGCTTTTAACATGGCATTGTTTTCTATTGGAAGAGTTCTTATTTTGGCCATTTTCAGTCTTGGCAGGGCAGGACCTCTAACATCTCACGAAGAGTTGACACCTATGTTATATAATTTTTGTGATGCAGACACTTTAACTGAGACATCTATAGTCAGTTAAGTTCATTGGCAAACCTGCATGATTCAGTGGACAGAAGGGCAAGACCGTGTGTGGGAAGCAGCAAACTGAAGTGATGCAAATTTTATGACAGGAAAATCAGGCAGGATTGCCATGTCAATAATTTATTTGTATCTGGAAGTGCTTGTTAAAAAAAGAATATGAGCTGTCAGGTGAACAAGGAGCTGTCAAATGAGATGCAGTCAGACTGGATAGAGTTCAAGTTGAAATTGTAGGGAGGGGGATCTTGGTACACTGGTGAAGTAAATAAAAATGCTCCAGTACAGGAAATAAATTACCTCTGGTGCACAGCACAGGAAATAAGCTACAAATATACCATTTAAATAATCAGGATTTCACCATTCAGTAACTTTTAAAAAGATCACATTTGATTAATCTATGGAATTTAATGGTGCAAATCATGGGTACAGGGACATGTGTTAATTGTGTACAGTATGCAATGCATACTATGCATTATGGAAGGCAGATTTAGCCCTGTATGCCTTGTGGTTTTTGCTATCAGTATGCTTTATGGATGACTGGTAATTTTCTGTCTGTATGGGCGACCCCTAGCCTCTCCCGTGAAAGTTGGATGGGATAGTAGGTAAAATATTGTATGTCTGCAAGCCTATATATGTGCTTGTAGTACTTTTGTGAACCATCCAAAATGTCTTGACTGGCACAATCAAATTATTCTTAACTGAAGTTATACAAATTTAGTAATTATGTTTGGTTTGACAGGTATTTTTCATTCATAATGAAGCTCTGTATTTACAGCAAAGCTTCACTTGTTTAGGTAATGCATCATTTGACATGCTCATATATATGTTTTTAATTAGTATGTGGGTTGTCTTTGCTGAATAGCTTAAAAGACAAGGAGCCACTACTCAGAGACATATACAGGTACAGGCTCCAAAACATGTTCTGGGTAGGTACCCGCTGAAGACGCTTTAATTCATTTGGGCTGATACAGCCTATGTCAAAATTCTACAGAAGAACATGTGCAATATGGACAGTAGTACTTCCAGATTTGTCTAGGTTAGACAGTGACAGGTTAGCTTAAGGAGTGTAAAGAGTTCAGACTGCGGAATAGGGTAATGAGTATCAGGACATGCTTCTGGACTAAAAGACACAAATACAGTGCGCATGCATTATAAGCATTTTCTGACATAAAAAAATAAAAGAAAAAAAAAAAGAAAATAAATAATAAAAATATATAAAAAATATAATTGAAAAGAACAGATTGAAAATAGATGCATTGTTCACATTACAGTCATTCTTAATTCCATTTGATTATGTGCCATTGCCCTCTTATACCACTGATTATAAGTCAGTTTGGATGACCTCTCCATATTACAAAACTGCTGTATTCATTCCAATTGCAGCACACCCCCTACTTTTCAATCGGGGGGGGGGATTAAAAATTAAGTATTTTTCAATATTTTTAAAACTTAACTACTTCTGAGGAAAGAAAAGGGTTCATTATTGTTATTTTATGCTATATGGATTCCACAATAAGTAAATGCTTGGGGTATTATAAATTAAGACATATTATTATTGCAAAACTTTGCAAAAAAATGTCTGCTCCAGGAAATCTTTGCATTGGCACTATGGTACAAATTCTGCTAGTCTGATTATATTATAGAATGTTGGTTTTGATGTGCCTTGGATGACATGATTTGAGTGGTAGACACTGGTGTGTGTCCGTTTCTTTGTAGCATATATTTATGGGTAATTGCCATTATTTAGAAGAAGAATATTTTCAAGCCCAAGAAATTCAGCTCTGACTTACTGTATTTGATTTCAGATTTGCCTTTTCCTTCACATGTTCATGAAACACATGCAAGTCTCCTAGTGGCCGGTCTGCTTCAGGTCAAGAAGCAGTCATCTCACAAATGTTTCCAGTTTGATTTCAGTTAAAGACGTTCATGAGTATCTGTCCATACAGTCTATCTTATGCTGTGGCCCTTCTAAATATCCCATTGATAAACATGTTAAAGTTGCATATGTTGGGGTCACATTTTTGGTGCTTATTGTACATCCTTCCTTTTGTATGCAACCTTGCCCATTAAAGTGCTATTTAGAATGAATGTTTCCTTCTTAGATGAATTCATTTGTGAACCTTTGTACTTTGGTTTCTGGATTGTTATTGAGCCAGAATGAAATTGCTGAATTTCCAAGCTCATGGGGAATGTTGCTATATAAAGGCTAACAATATCAGGTCCCAATAGGTATCTGTTTTCCACAGTTTGAAATCTTGTTAAAAAAATCAATATCATCAAAGATGTCATTGTGTATGTGGGATAAGGGTGGTTTCAGAATTTCTTGCTGATTCTCCTTGTGGCACATACTGGTCCTGCCTCAGTACAATGTAGGTCTGAACTTGACATCAACGGTCGGTCTACCTCTGTGTATTCATCTCTCAGTTGTTTCTTTATGCAGTTTGATTTATGTGTTTTCAGAAGCCCACAATTTTAGTTACTTGTTTTTTGAAATCTTATTGAAATATATACATGTTAAAACACACGTTTAACCTTTTCCCATTTTCTTCATGCCTATTTCTTAAATTGACTTGGTCAATAACTTTCCTCAGTGAGGGTAGGGTGCTAAGTGCCCAGTCAGCCCCAATTTAAGCTGGTGACCTTCAGGGCTCATTTTAACTTGATAGGTCTCGTTTACAATTCTTATTCATGATAATTGATCCCCAGCAGCTTTTGGTCAGGTTATGGGGAAAAGGGTTAATTGTGTGCTACCCGATAGAGTGATATGATCAATAAGCATGAGGTTACATAAAAAATTAAGTGTAATTGTGTCAAAATGCTGTATGTACATCATGATGTGGGGCTAGAGGCCCATACGACTGACTGCGATGATATATTATATTAAAATTTAACACAGTGAGATATTACTTCAATATTTTCATTTGTTTGGAGATTTTCATTGCTTTGTTTTGTTCTTTGCATAGGCTAAGGCTGGGAGATCAAGGCAGCCTCAAGTATCAAGTAGCTGATGAATATCCAGGGGTTGTTCTTTTCACATGTGTCTGACACATTTAAAAATGAACTGAACTGAATACATGCACATGTGTGTCCCTATTTTTAAAGACATGTATTTTTTTTTGTAGCTATGTCAACTAAAATCTTTACGATTTTTTCTGTAGATTTCTTATTTCATGATATTTGAGACCAGTGATATACAAGGGAAAAGCTATAGTACTCCCCATCGCCTCCTACTGATTACACACTAGGGGATGGGGTGTGAGGCTGTATGGTGACACACAGGGTGTGAGGGTATATGGTGACATACGTCCAGATCCATAATGACATGGGAACTTTCATATGCTCTGTACATTTGAATTCATTCTTTGTACAGTGACTGTTCAGCAGTCTGTGCAAAAAGTTTTTTCTCTTATAAGTCATTTCGCTCACATTTCAAAAGTCTCAATACTTTAACATCTAACTTGCTGGCATTTTCTATTGGCCTGGGGAATTTTTTATCGGTAAAAACTGACAGACTGGTACTTTTTGCACAGACTGTGTTCAGTTGGAGACAAACGAGGCCCAGAAGATGACCACAGTACTGAACATGTACATCTCTTACACAATGTACTGAATGAACTTGTGGTGCATCTAACCTTTCCCACTTGAATCAAGACTGAGTCAACAGCTTTCCTTTGCATGGATTTGGCACTAAGTGCTCAACCCATGTAAAGGAAAGCTGTTGACCTGGGGCATGTGATCTTGATAGGTCTTATCTACAATTCTCAGTCAAATTGTTTTGCATTACTATTGAAATTAGTTGAAAACTCCGAAGCAGATGACGCAACTTCACCAAATTTTTATCAGAGATGCACATTATAGTGGACCATATTCCTATTCAAAACCAGGTTCCTCTAATTATTCTTAAACGTGTTATGAACTTTAGAAGTATTTATATGATGGTTGTCTGAGTGATACACAGTACATTGGTGACACTGTCACCAGAACTTACCCCAAGAACACATCCAAAATTGCTCTTTTATTTCATAGACAACAATATGAAAATTGTATGTAAAGTGTTCTACCGTGAATTTTCAAAAAAAAAAAGTGCATACATGTAATTGAGGAAAAAAGATTTTGGGCGCCAAAGGTAATCTGTTCTTTGAACACTATTTTGCTTTTGTTGTTGGCATTTTTATCTTCTTTACATGCCACAAGTCTTGAAGTACTTGGTAAAATTTCATGAAAGTTGGTAGGAATATGTAGCTTAGTGACATCAACATCAGGATATATTTTGGATACCTTGACCAAATTCTCTATGTTACTGTAGTTCACTAATGTAAAATTGGTGTCTGTGAGATAAATACTGAAGAACTTGACAAAACTTGATGAAACTGGATTCTGAGAGATGCATGGATCGTTACCCAGGTGAAATCAATTTCCATTCAGTTGCAACCAAAGACCTTAACAAAACTTAGTGAAACATGGTAGGATTATGTAGCTTGGTGAGACATAGGTTGAGATTGTATTTGTATCACCATGAGCCAATTTTCAAGGTCACAGGGTTACTTCTGTGAATTTGGTTTCCATGCAGTAACTACTAAAGAATTGAAAACTGTGAAAGCATTGTGTATTTAGGATTATGTATCACAGTGAGCCCCAGGTTTTGGGGTGTATTTGGGTCACCTTGACCAAATTCTCAAGGTCACAGGGTCACTTACATGAATTTAGTTCCCATGTAACAACTACTGAAGGATTGAAGAAAACTTGGTAAGATTATGTATTGGGGTGACACTTAGGTTGAGATTGTATCTGGATCTCTTTGACATGATTCTCTAGGTCACAGAGTCACTTCTGTGAAATTGTTTTTTTAACTACAGAAAGTTAGTGGAACTTGGTAGGATTGTCAAGGTCACAGGTCACTTATGTAAATTTTAATTCTGTGCAAGGATATTATCAGTTCTGTCCCTGAAGGATAAAATATTCCACATGAATACATTTGATTCTGTCTTGCAAAATCAGTAACTTTTGGTTTTATGTGATTTTCAGATGTTTTTCTAGATATAATGACACTGCTGCGAGTTTTGAATAAGGTCCAAGATTTCGCAATGGTCCTGCATTAGTACACAGTTCTAATTTGCCATGCATGGTTCCAAGTCTTAAATCCAATTAGCACTTTGAAGGTGTCCAGCTGGGTTAGCATTTTTATAATATTGCTGATTATATACTGGTGGTTTTACCTTTCTGTAAGATGTTAAAGACAACATTGTTAGTCAACAAAAGAGGCAACAAATGACCATTCGTGTGTGTGATTTACAGAGATTAAATATACTTAAGTAACAGTGCACTTAGACCCTGGACAAATGTTTTTGGCAATTTGTCAGTTGGGATTGACTGGCTTATTAGGCACCGTCTGTACAAAACCCTGTATGCCTCAACCCAATAAGGTTTGTTTGCCAGAGCCAGAGATAAACAAGTGTAAGCCTGAACATAGCTTGGTAAACATGATAAATGACATGCACGTTGTATTTTAATGAATCATTTATGAAGGGTTTTGTTGACTTTTGTTTCAAGAAGCACACAAGGATAAGGAGCAGATTTGAATTTAACCCTTACCCTTAGAAGTTAGACTGAGTCAACAGCTTTCCTTGATGTAGGTTGGGCACTAAGTTCCAAACCCTTGGCACCTAACCCATGCCAAAGGCAGGGGTTGACCTGGGTTATTTTATCTTGATGGGTCTCATTCACATTTTCTAATCCAAATTGTTTTTCTTTACACTTGAAATTCATCAAAGTCATTGAAGCAGGTAACATTTGACCATCAGTCAGTTTTGGCTGGTTTAAGGGGGGATGGGTTAATAATATTGGCCTAGTTGTGACATGGTGTATTTATGAAAGCTGTTGACCTGGCATGCTCAGAATGCCTCATCAGATTGCACCATTAAAATCATGATGTTTCAGTTCCTGGTAGTGACTCTTCACCCCAGATAATTTCAAGGCAAACCCAGGACAAAGATGCCCACTTTGACGAGCTGCCTCCTGTATATATGTAATCAATCAGACAAGACTGGGTACTCCCAGTCACATGCTGGCTGAAGACCTTCTTTCATTTGTCTGAAAGAAAAAAATAGTTTTCTTTTTTGTCAGGGTTGTGGAGGTATCTTAGCGTACCTGCATGTTTCATTGAGAGACCATCTGTCTTTTGAGACCACATTCAGCTGGTCCCCAAGTCAATCTTTTCCAATTATATTTTATCCCCACCTTCTCTATGTGACCAATTCTACATCTGTCCTAGGGATGGTATCTCAAAAGAGGGACTTCTGTACATGTATTACCTAATAAACAGAATTTGGAAGTCTTGGGGGAATGACTGTAACATCCCAAGATGAGCTCCATTCGAAATCTTAGTTTCTAACGTGCTGCTTACAGTATGATGACCCCATTTTCATTGTATTTCCATTTTATATTATTGCGATTGATTTTAATCTACTGATTGAAAAACGTTACAAAATTCCGAGACAAGGATTTTTCATCTGTATTGATAGTTTCTCCACACAGAAATATATGGTTGAGTACTTTCCACTGTTTTGTAACTTGATGCCTTGAAAACTTCTGTATGCAGACATGTTAAATATTTGCTTTGTTGTAATATTAGTGTTTCTGCCTGAGGGTAATGATGGTAAATAAACATATCCTTACAACTAGTAGGTTTTCGTGCTTTCAAAGCATTAAACTACATGTAGGTTGATAAGTCTAAATACACTTTGGATCAGAATGTCCACAATATCACATTTTTATGGGAAAAACCCAAATACACCGAATGCTTAGGTTAGTTTCTCACCCTGCAGAAACAGAATGGTGAAAACTTTGAGTATGTTGAAGATGGCATGAAGATAGATTTAACCCTCCCTGGCATGAAGATTGATTTAACCCTATTTGGTATGTTGATTCATTTAACCCTCTCCGGCATGAAGATCGATTTTAACCCTTCTCTGGCAAGTAGATTGATTTAACCCTCTCTGTCATGAAGAATGATTTAACCTTCTATGGCATGAAGATCTATTTAACCCTCTCTGGCATGTAGATTGATTTTATCCTCCCTGGTATGAAGATTGGTTAAACCCTATCTTGCATGGAGGATGATTAACCCTCCCTGGCATGAAGATTGATTTAACCCTCTCTGTCATGAAGAATGATTTAACCCTCTCTGGCTCCAATATCCAGATGCAATCTGATGTAAATTGTCATCTGCTTTAATGTTTCACTTAAATTTCATTTTAATAGAAATGATTTTTGTTGAAAATTTGTGGATAAAACCTATCATAATTTAGCACACCACAAGTTAGTAGCTTTGGTTGGTGCAGGTTGGGTGCATTGCACATAAACTGCACCAAGGAAAGCTGTTGACTCAGTCATGTTTTGACTAGGAAAGGGTTAAACAGTCTGCAGGTAGCTACACATGAAAAGTGAGTGTGTGTGCTTAATTTTGATAAAATTAACAATTTGCAGATTATATATGTTTTTGGTATATTTGGACCTTAATCACTTGAATCCCCTCATGCTGTTAATGTATGGCATAAATCCAATTTTCTTTTTAAAACTAGGATCAGAGGAATCTTTTGGTCCCAAGAGTTAAGGTGGGACCTGTTAGTAAATTATATGTTGAAGACTTACCTATCTGTGTGATAAGTTTCAAATTAGTAGCCAACCAAAACCACATGGTGGGCTAGTAGAAAAACTGTTTTGCTCAGTTGAAAATGCGTTTTTTGCACATTTTGACACGTTTCCAATTTTCAGTTTTCAACAAAATGTTTTCTTGCAAACTAAAATTAATTGTAATTAATGGTGATGACAGATTGTGTTATATGGCCCACTGTTTCTTACGATGTCATACAACTCTAGTGGTCAAGTACGTGACTTTCTCATGATCCCCGTTACTTGGACTGCGTCATGCTGATAATGCTTTCTGACTCTTACCTTCTGACATTGTTCTAGGACAGATCTCTGCTGTCACTTTTCTAGGACTCCAATGTTGATATTGTCATTTGATTTACCTGCTCACATAAATATACATTGTTCTGGGACAGTTCCCTGCTGCCATTATTCTAGGACTCTTCTGTTGAAATTGTTGTCAGATAGTTCCAGCTGGCATTGTTCTAGGACTGTTCCTTGCTGATATCGTTCCAGGACTGTTCCCTGCTGATATTGTCCCAGAACTGCTCCCTGCTGATATTGTTCTAGGACTTTTCCCTACTGATGTTCTGGGACTGTTCCCTGCTAATAGTGTTCTAGCACTGTTCCCTATAGATATTGTTCTAGGAATAACTTCCCTATGGATATTGTTTTCGGACTGGTCCCTGCTAATATTGTGCCAGGACTATTCCCTATTGATACTCTTCAAGGACTTCCCTGCTGATATTGTTCTGGTACTGTTCCCTGCTGATACCATTCCAGGACTGTTCCCTGCTGATATTGTTCTGGGACAGTTCCGTGCTGAATGATATTGTTCTAGGACTGTTTCCTGCTGATATTGTTCTGGTACTGTTCCCTGCTGAAACTGGTCTGGGACTGTTCCGTACTGATATTGTTCTAGGACTGTTCCCTGCTGATATTGTTCCTAACGGCAGTAGAGTATAGAGAGTGTGACATATTTTAATACATGCAATTAGATTGAGATAGCTTTTCTTCACCACTGTCCTTTAACCCTGTCCAAGTTAAAATAAGACTCAGTCAATGACCCTAGACAGTAAGCATCCCTCCTTACACCAAGGGAAGTTGTTGATGAGCAGACAGAACTTAAATGTATTTATTGCTATAATTTTTGTTTCAATATTTTCTACTTGTGAAAGATCAGTTTAGTAAAATTTATTAATCTGATGAGGTTGTTTTGGCCATTTCGCGTAGGAAAGGGAATGTAACTTCTGTAATGTGTAACTGCTGCCATGTCCAGATGTTAAGAATGGAATCCTTTGGTTATAATTTTACTTTAGAGGAAATTGATACCTACATGTAATAGAACCATAATGAATTGATTCACAGTATGTGCTAATTGATTTTTAATACATGTGAAATGAATGAATGCCTAATAGTCCTGTATATATACAGAGTCAGGGCACAGGCTCCAAAACATGTTCTGAGTAGTTACCCGCTGAAGACCCTTTAATTTATTTGGGCTAATACAGCCTATGTCAAAATTCTGTGTACAGAAGAACGTGTGCAATATAAACAACAGTACTTTCACATTTGTATAGATTAGACAGTGACAGGTTAGCTTAAGAAATGTTTGGATCTGCCCATTTATGATTTTTGATATAAAGGCAGCCTTTAAGTCTCTCAACCACTGATTTCACGCTCGCCCGAAGATTTCATGCAGCAGGGACTGCAGACTATGGCATTGACCACCAGGAAGTCGTTCTGGACAAAAAGACACAAATGCAATCCAAAACTTGTGATTGGATTTGAAGGGAACTTCCACAATCTAATCCTTGTGCAGAAAAAGTCTTCTTTGAGCAAGGTTTCCTGTATTCAGACTGTTTTATTCAGACTACGTTATAAGCTTTCTTTGTTGTGTGTTTAGCACCATATGTAATACCTCTAGCCCCCAGGAAGACTGACAATGTACGGTGTGCCAATCAGATCTTTTCCGTACAACTTTTTGTCTTTTTTTTTGTTCATAAATGTTGAAATTAACAAAAAACAGGGAAGCAGGCAGGCAACATTTGATAAATACTAGCTTTTGTCCATGTTAGGAGCCAAGGTGGTGGTTTACATTATAGTTTCTGATGAGCCAAGTTGATACCTAATTATTGTATTGTATATGAAACTGGAGTAGACACACATCAAAAGGACCTTTTAAAGATTTAGTATCAGCCAAGTATGTATTTCTAGCTACTGTAACAAAGTGCTTGCTATGTAGATATTTGTTTATTAATAATAGCAAGATAATTATGAATTATGGACGTTAAGATATTTATGAATTATGAGTATTATTATGGACATTAAGTCTTCCTTTGTTTTGTTCATTATTATGAGCACTAAGTCTCCCCCCCTCTTTTTTTTTTTTTTTTTTTGTTAGTAGCCATTAAAGCTATTTTTTAAGTACTATTATACTTGGTTCCTCTCTGCTGGGCCCCACCCCAAAATTTCCCCTATTTTTAGATCAGAAAATCCAGTTGGAAGAAGCTACAAGACTACAAACTTAGAACTGCTTTCTTTATTTGTCCACATCATTCTCAGTCCTAGTTCTCCACTTTCTCTCTTGGATATTTCTCATTAAGATGATAGTAAATACGAGGTTCACGTGACTTCTAAGTGATAAAACTGTCAGTATTGGGGATTTCCACTAGTGTTGGCTATGTTAGAGACAACAAGATACATAAGTAGTGTGTTCTTGCCTGTACAACATCCTACTACAATTTCACTGTACACAGATCTTTGGATACAATGTATTCCAGCTAAAACGCAACGAGAAGTTTTCTCATTTATTCACCATTTATTGGTAACCACGTTATACAACGACTGCATGCAATTTCACTTCACATGAGAGATTTCTCCCACCATTGCATGATAGCAATTAGACATGGTACTTTCTTTGCTTTGTGAATCTGATCTGCCGTAATTAGTTCTGTGTCTAGATCTGCCAGACTTTACCTGAGTGTGTAGATGGAAACAGATTTACTATTGATAAATTTGCCTCTTTGCATCTCAAATTAAGATCTTCGAATAATTTTTTGGTCCTATGTTAAATTTGTAAACAGTTTGCCATGAAAAAGGCCAGAATGCTAATATGATTAAATGTGCCAGTTTAAAAAAAGTGGTAAAAGATGTCATAATTTTTTTAAGAATAATTTTTAAAGGAGCAAATCTAACCTAGCATGGAAGATCTTGTAAAAATAATTGTATAGTCTTGTAAGAATTGACCAATTTTTGATGTTTTGTTGGTTGATAAAACTTGTTTATGCGCGTTTTCTTCCACATGTTATATAGATGCAAATGATAACAACTAGGACACTTTAGACTATTTCATAGTCAGTGTTCTTGCCAGGCACCTACAGCCGGTTAGATCGACCAGCTATTTTGTTTGTTGGACCAGCTATCTTACCCTTAAGCTGGTTGTGGAAACTTGAAAAAATTGTGGTGAAAATTCTTAAATGTAAATAATTCTCGAAGTGAATAAAAAGGAAAAAAAAAAGTCAGGAGTTGGTGGCCATAAAATAATGTTTCTGTCTGAAAAATTGAGTTGCCAGTTGTATTAGCATATTTGACTGAGTCTAAAGCACACATGTGAAAGAATGCTTCTTTTCTGTTGGAAAATTGAACACTCGACACAGGCCATGGCCTGTCTGCACTTGTCCGCATAGTGCCACTTGAGTAATAAAATTGTCTCGTTGTCAAGCAAGCCAAAATGGCGGCAAGCCGAAAGCTACCAGGACTCATTACCAATTTCTTTCCCAAGAAACCAAAAAATCAGTGTGAACTGCATGAAAAGCCGGATGCCCCAGCTGTTTTGCGTCAGAGCTTGTGCCCCGTCAGTGGAGTGAGGGGAAAGATAAACGCAAACGCTGAGAGTGTCACAGACCACCACGTTGTAGATGACGATGCGATGCAGACGACAAGTTCCATTTCAAGATCAACACCTGAAGACCATCACTGACCACGGAAACAGAAGACAGTGAAATATGAGGAAAATATGGACTTGTGGCAGAAGGACTTTCCTTGGCTAGTGATCGACCCCAGGAAAAGAGAACTTTTTTGTTCACTGTGTAAGAAATACGATGCAAGGGCCAAGAATGGGTCGGGGGTGTGGAACAATGAACCTTGCACGCGGTTCAGGAGGGCCAGCTGCGAAGACCATGCTCTGACATCCATGCAGAGGGAGGCAGAGAGCATAATGTCATGTTGAAAGTAATACAAGCATAATGAATTGATTCTTAATAGAGAGGTAACTTTTCAATTTTCTTTGGCTTGCCTCTTTTGAAAAAAAAAGTTGCTGTTACCAGTACTGATATACAGGTGAGCAGCCAAGTACCAATTCAAAACTGACTGATGATAAATAACAAAATGATCCATTAATTCATAGATAATTATGCTGGTTGCCCTTTAATTAAGTGTATTTCCTTGAATGATTTGAGAAAAATTGAAATGGGAAGGTAAAGTGCCCTATATATTCTTCAGATCTTTGCTTAGACAAAGCAATTTTTTTGATTTAAATGCATAAAAATGATACTTTCAGAGACCTATTTTAAAAAAAATTTCCCCTCCGGACCCTCCCCCCGCTTGGTCGCAGGGCTCCCTCGCAATGACACAACCAGCTATAACCAATTCCTGAAGAAAACACTGATAGTAAGTGGTCACCTGACATGTATACACAGACCAGTTATACTTGATCAGACAAGAATCCTCAATACTTGGTTCTTTGATCTTTCTAAAGATACCGGACAAAACATGTCATTGTCTTTATAAGGCCCCCCAAAAAATCATTTGTTTCCCCTAACCCGACGACCCATCTCTAAACCCCCTCTATCGATAAGTATGCCTACCTACCTACCCCAAAATATTTTTATCTGTTAAGGGAAACACACTTATATATTTGGGGGGTCTAATTATCATCGGAAAGATGCATTTCTGTTAATTCTGAGGTCATTGATACACTGTGATAGTATTTGGTAACAATTTTTACCTGTGTCAACTATGAAAATAGAAACTAAGCATATATTTTGAAAATTTTTCACAATGTATTGAGATTCAGGTGGGATTTTAATCATTGAAAGTTGTGCAAATCAGTTGCCTGAAAATGAGTACTCTGGCATTGCTGGTGGTATACAGTGGTCCCCCTCTTATAAGCCCCCCCTGAAGAGAGGCCACCCCCTCTATAAAGGCCACTTCTCCATGCAGCAAGTATGGGATTTCCATAATGTACTCCCCCTCAAGAGAGGCCACAACTTTTATAAGGCCACATTTCTGGTGCATTTGGGTTGACCTTATAAGATGGGGACCACTCCATATGTTAATGGTCATTTCCTGCAATTAATTTGTGGGGCAACACAACCCAGTTTTCATGGGAACTATAAAGTATTGAGTTTATTGTCTGGCTGTACAAGATCTGTACAAAGTGCCATGATGCTTTGCATAACACAGGACATCTGTTCACTTTATTGACCATTTTAAGGGACATGTGGGTGAATCATGGAAACACGTACAGAAGACAGTCTAACAAATTACAATATGAACATATGTTGATGACCAGATGGTAGGTCTATGTGTCTATGTTACCAATATCATTGACAGGCTCAGCCAGGAGCAAAACTTCAGAGGACAGGTCAATAGGTTCCAATTGATTGTAACTGTAAATCTTCAAATCAGTCAACAAGTGGCATGTTTCCAGGTTATGGGACTATTCCTAGACTCAAAGTTTTTAAGTGTGTTGATTTAATTTGGGTGAGATCACGAGGCTTTGAGGAATTGCTTTCTCAGAATGGTGAAGCTGCAATTCATGACACATGTAGTTTTAACATGGTGATGTCCCCCCCCCCCCCCCTTCAAAGAAGCTTAAGGCGGGGCAATAGAGCTTTGCTCATGCCGGCTGGTCGGTAGAGAGACTGGTTTCCGCACCATAAATCGAGAAGTTTTTTTGGTATAGTACTTTGATAGTGCCCAGGTATATACTCCAGTATAAGGGCTAGGTGAAGTGTGAAGGTGGTTGACCTTGACCCTATTTCCAAGGGTTTCCGCATAACAACTAGAAAAGTTTTTATGATGGGACCTTTGTATTACACAGGATTATACATTTAGTCCTTATCCAGGGCTAGGTAAAGCTTAAAGATGGTGACCTAGACCTAAATTCAAAGGTCACAAGGTCACTTTAGTGAACTTGTTTTCTGCATTGGAACTCAGAATTTAAGTTATGACTTCAATATTACACATAGTAATAGTCCTCAAATAGGGCTTGGTCAGCCTAGAAGATGAATGACCTTGACCAAGTTCCCAAGGTCGCCAGGTCAGTCAGTTTGTAGAGAGACTGCGGGTTCTGCACCATAACTCAAGAAGTTTTTGAGCTAAGACTTTGATAGTGTGAAGGTGGTTGACCTTAACCATATTTTTAGGGTCACGAAGGTACTGTAGAAAGTGTTGGTTTCCACATGATAACTAGGAAAGTTTTTATGATAGGACCTATGTATTATACAGGATTATCGCCCTTATCCAGGGCTAGGTCAAGTGTAAAGAAGAATGGCCTTGACCTAAGTTCAAAGGCCAGAAGGGCACTTTAGTGAACTTTGTTTCTACGTTGTAATTCAGAAATTAAGTTAAGACTTCAGTATTACACATGGTAATAGTCTTCAGTTAGGGCTTGGTCAGCTTAGAAGCTGGATGAAATAGTTAATGGAAAATTACAGTGGCTTTCATAATACGCAAGATGATAGTCCACTCTAAGGGCTTAGGTCAGTGTCACTGTCTGTGCATGTATGACCTTGACTTGATTCGCAAAGTCACGAGAGCACTCTCAGACTAGTAAATTTCATTGGTTTTAGTGATAATTCCTGAGCTGTTTGACAGAAGATTTGATATTGCAAATGATCATAAGGATGACACTACACAAGGGTGACCTTGATCTAATTCCTATTTCACAGAGCCAATTTAATGAATATAAATGTTCAAGTTGACACTTCAAGATATGTCCTGACCTGGGATTTTAATATTGCATGTAATGATAGTCCTGTGTAAGGAAAATGCTTATAATTTCTTGTGACCATGACCTAATTCTATACAAAGAGGTTGGAGGGCATTTCCTTGTCTATAGATCTACTTTACTTCTTTCTGGATTATCACTGGAGAATTATTTGACTTTAAGTTCTTGATTATCTGCTGAGAAAGCTAAAGTTTTGATTGCATACGAGTGATCTTGAAAACTTGACTGATTTTGAATCAACCATCCAGGTATCCACTAATTGCCCTGCGGAAGAAGGAACATAAACATTCCCCAGTCTTGGACAGCTTGTTAAATAAGAATGAATAATAACTGAACCACTCTATAATGCTGCACTATTAACAACTGTTTTTATGTGTGAACACTGTATTTTTCAGCTATCATCGATGGGTTCTTCAACAAGAGTTTCAACATTGCTAATGACTACATGCAGGTGAGTTAGGTTGTGGATAAACATGGACGCTTAAGGCCACAAACAGCTTTCCTGTACATAGGCCCACATGTATAGTACAAGGCTAAATTTCTGATACAAAGACCTAATAGGTTGTATTCATATCTGAATGCGGTCCTACTCTAAAACCTATTGAGCAAAAGAGGGAGCCACCTGCATCAGGTCAGATCCATGTATTTGGCATGGTCAAAAGTACTTTCTCAACAAAATGAACAACACAAACACACAATAATCTGAAGAAAATGTATTAATATATATTTGAAACATAAAGGATGCCTAAATTGATTAGAAATGGGGTCTCTTTTGGTTGAAAAGGTGTTATTTATGGATGTTTATGTAGTATATAATACAAATCTGCCCTGATCATGGTGGAAACATCAGTCTGTTGCCCCGGCAACACAAGAAGTGAGCAGGATCCCAGTTGAATATGAATGTCTCTTATTGCTCAAGTATCAGTTTTTTTATTATCCTGTCTGATGTGTGTGGTTTTAATTGTGCCTCACACTGGACCATTTGACATCATGAACTTCGATTTAAATGTTTATTTCTAACCTTTCCTGGTTACAGTGAAGTGGAGGAACAGCTTTCTTTGGTGCCAGTTGGCTGCAGATGTGGCACTCAGCCCATGTCAAGGAAAGCTGTTGACCTGGGTTTGCCATCATGGAAAATATGAGCTAATGCTTGGCAAAAATTGTTCAGTGTTATATGGAATTCTGAGCCAGAATTTCAGCGAGAATCTGAGAATCCATTCTCGCAAAGATCCTCCGAAACTTGTCTTTCTTTAAATAAACTAATTGACACAAATCTAAATAGATTCTTGCAAAATTTTGTGAAATTTTGGCCCTGGAATTTAGGGAAAAAACAAACAACAATTTACATCTGGTTGCTTTTTGATGAGTTGAGCAGGAAAGTGTTATCTGCATAATGAACAGTAAAAGTGGATTTATAGTATCTGTGATGTTACCATGGTTACATAGCTGCATGATGTGTGTGCATGTTGTACTGCATGATGGGCAGGGATCCATGGGGGAGAAATGGTTAACTGCTAGGTGGGCTAACATGCCTAAAACACTCTCGAAGTGAATGAATGAATGAAGAACTAAGAGACTGAATGAATGGATGAATAAATACAATATGAGCTAAATTCTTGTATTCTACCATTATTCAATTCTTGATATTTTTCTCAACATGACCAAAACAAGAAAAAAGGCTAAAATAATTGCAAGGAAATCATTAAAGTATGCTTATAGTTGAATTTATGACAGTGAATCATTGAAGTATGCTTATAGTTGAATTTATGAAAGTGAATCATTGAAGTATGCTTATAGTTGAATTTATGAAAGTGAATCATTGAAGTATGCTTATAGTATGAAAGTGAATCATTGAAGTATGCTTATAGTTGAATTTCATACCAGTCTTACAAAAGTGTCTGTCACATTGTTGCATCAATTGGTAGAGAATTTTTAACTCCAACTCAGTCCATTTTACTATCAAAGAGAAAACTCTTTGCCAAATTACTTGTATTCAATTATGAATGCTTTTGAGGAGAAGGAGCAAATCTTTGTTGTGGAGACCAGTATTTTAACAGGGGTAATGATGAACTTTTAGGTCACAGAAATCACAAGAAAGTCTTTGTTTAACTGAAGTTTTAAAATTGCACTAATGTGGTGGTTAACTGTTTTTGATTTTTTTTTTTTTAATTGTAAATGCTGATAACTGGTCTGTCTGTATGTTCGCTTGTCTCCTAAGGGTACATTTGTGTATAATTATTCTCCATTTCAACCGACTTCTATCGTTAACTTTAATGATCTATTATAGATACTGATGTATGCTTTGGGGTTCCTTGTGTGCTTCGTCATCGGCATACTGTTTGTCATCATCATGCCCATCCTGGGCTGCTGTTTCTGCTGCTGTCGCTGCTGTGGTAACTGTGGTGGGAAGATGGTTCAACGTCATGACAAGAATGCGGGCTGCAAGCGTACAGTTTTTGGCCTGATCTTGTTCATCTTGACTGTGTTCTTGCTGTAAGTATATCCATTAACCCATAATTGTTTTAAATAGAAGTGCCATATGAATAGGTTGAAGATGTATATATAAAACCACTTGCTCCGGGTGCATAGCATGCATCAACTTTCTTTGGTTTCTAACTTAAAAGAGGGATTGAAGTCATCCAGAAGAGCAAAACTGACAGTGAGTACGTGTAAGCCACAGATGGTTGTGTGGTCATCTATGTAGATGCATGTACCAAATTATCAAGTGTACACAATGGATGTTAATATCACATATAAGCACGTAAAGTATTCCTTTGATAACTATGAAACATCAGTCCAGTCACACCATTCTGAATTTCATGCCAGGAATACTTTCATGGTAATGACATGCAAGGTCAGGAGTCAGTTTATTGAAATAGTATTTGTTCAACCAAACAAAGACATTTGACACACTTGACCCTCCTCATGCTAAGTTTGCTGTACCAGCTGTGTTTACTAGGGATCTGTAGCTTGTTAGAGTGGCAGAAGTTTAAGCCTGAATCCTTGTCCCCCTGTATCTAGAGTGGATCAGCAGTGTTCTGTGATGCAAGTTGTGTGGTAAGTGCCCACCTTATGCCAAGGAAAGCCGTTGGTTTAGAACATGCTATTCAGACTGGGCTTGCATATGTTCTGACATATTTAATTATCATTTATCATAGAATTGGCCAAGAATCACTAGGCAGATGTTTTATCACCATCTAGTGTGACCTAAAATTTTAGAAGGGGTTTAATAATAAAGTTTTGTCTTACATTCATAGTTCTAACCTATGGTATACTGAAAGGCTCAGTTTTGGCCTGATACTTTTTTTTATCAGGCCTTTAACATGTGGAAGGTTAACCCCTCCTACACCTGTGACTGTGGAATATGTCAATAATGAAATATTTAACCCTTCTGTACTCAAATCACCCAAAAGCACCTAAAGTGTCCTCTGCTTTAAGCCTTTCACTTCAATTTCTCGTCGCTAGGAAATAGTTTGAATGAGAAATTCAGATAAAATGTACCAGGATAATATGTGTCAGTTCAGCAGATTTCGTTAGCACTGTTCCAAACCTGTGAAATGAAAAGCTGTTGACTCAGTCGTACTGTAACCAGGAAAGGGTTAAATAAGATTGTAAAGTAAGTAAGATCTTAAAAACACCATGATAGAGAGACTTTTGTGCAGATAGTGAAAGAGATTGAATGGTCAAATCTGCTGCAGTGCAATAATGTAGTTACACCCTTGAAAAAATTTAAGATGTGTTTATTTAAGTTGTTGGCCAGGTTAAAAGACATTAGATTGAAAACACCCACTGAGCCATGGATGAATAGTGACATTTTGTAAAACATACAAAAAAGAGACCATTGCTTATACCTCTTTAAACAAAACAGAAATGACCATAGTATGTGTAAGAATTTTTGTACATTAAGAAATAAAATCCAGAGGAATATCAAAAAGGCCAAAGCAAACTACTTCAGCAACAAAAGAAAAGATCAGAGAAATAACCCCAAGGCACTTTGGCATCGCTTACAAAACTTGGGTTATGACAAAAAAGGCCAAAGATCAGTCTCAAATTGTTGAAGTTCATGGAGAACTTTGCCTTTGAGTCATACACTGCGGCAAATTTCTTCAACAAATTCTACACTGAAATTGCCACAATTTTGTCAGTAAATAACCCAAACTCACTGAGGCTTTGGATACAGACTCCCCAACTTAAAACTTTAATTACGACCAAAAAGGTATCAGTTCCAACAGTTTAAAACTGAGTAAAGGGACAGAGGAATTTGTACTAAGGTAACTATTATGCATGAATCCAAGCAAGAGTGCCAGTCCAGATAAGGTTCCAGTCAGACTCCTGAAAGGTGGAAAAAAGGTTTTGAAATTCCTGACATGATGTGGGAGTTACAGATCAGTTAGTTTTCCTTCAGTTGTTTCAAAAGTCCTTAAAAAGCATGGTATGTGCTGGTGGAATATTATCTTACCAAGAACAAAATTCTCTTTGATTTGCTATCAGGTTTCAGAGGTAATTATTCTACTGATACCTCTCCAATACACATCAAAGACTGCATAAAAACTGAAATATCACAAGGAAAATTTGTTGGCATAGTGCTTCTTCATCTCCAAAAGGCATTTGATATGGCGGATCACAGTATCGTCTGTGTGAAACTCAGATTGATGTATACTTTTTATCCCTATTCCATCTTGCAGTCATGTGTTTACACATTTGTTGGCGTTACAAATGTAGTTTGGATTTATAAACTAGTTTTGGTAAAATATTTTACCAATCTTGTAGAAAATAGTTGCGTTTTATTTGTCTGAAATGGAGAATTTTTGCATGGATAAGTGGTCTTTTGGGTCATTTTAGGTGGTCACTGGTCAGGTTCTCCGGATGGTCTTGCAAAAGAGGTAAATTATTATTAGAAGGTACTCATGCAAAGTGAAAATGGTTACATAAGGCAGGTGGTCCCAAAAGAGGGGTCTTTCAAAAGAGGGACTACTGTGGTCAATTCTTGTAGAGGACCTAGTGAAATGCTTTTTATTTATTTATTTATTCATGTCATCTCACATACAGTGTGTACGATTCATATCTACTCATACATACATTTATATCTACACTTCATCATCACATTAGTTACTAGGATACTAATCATATATGCCATTAATCTGCATTTTGAACCAAAACTATAGCTTGTCTATCTGCATACTTTGTCCCAGGGTGGTTAGTGGTATGGCACTTTTCCTGTTATTTATTTACTACAGCATAGTCAGGTTACCTATTCATTCACAGATTGTACTTCGGCGACCCTGTGTGAATCATACACTGAGCCCCAGTTATATATGATTCATACAGCATTCATTTTGCTGATTCATATATTGACAACTGGAATGAAACTTCCTGCTTGTGTCTTCCCAAAGAAAAGTAGATCAAGTTGATAAACAGCTTGTGTGCCATTCAGACACAGTTAATTAACAGAAACTGTTTGTGTGTCTCCAAGGTAAAGCAGAGTTGATAAAGTAAAACAGTCTGTATGCCACCATGGTGAAGTAGAATTAATAAAGTAAAACAGTGTGTGTGCCACCATGGTGAAGTAGAGTTAATAAAGTAAAACAGTGTGTGTGCCACCATGGTGAAGTAGAGTTAATAAAGTAAAACAGTGTGTGTGCCACCATGGTGAAGTAGAGTTAATAAAGTAAAACAGTGTGTGTGCCACCATGGTGAAGTAGAGTTAATAAAGTAAAACAGTGTGTGTGCCACCATGGTGAAGTAGAGTTAATAAAGTAAAACAGTGTGTGTGCCACCATGGTGAAGTAGAGTTTCCCCCTAAATTACGCTTTTTCCCGCTAATATCTAAATGTTGTTTGCTAATTGTATTTCATTAATTTAGGGATTATTTTTCAAAATTTTGGATGAAACTTGCATGGAAGATCATTCCAAATTATATGCCCATGGTCAACAGCCTTCCTTGGCGCGCTCTGGGCGCATTGCGCCCAGAGCGCGCCAAGGAAAGCTGTTGACTCGGTCTTCTACCAGGGTGGAATGAGTTAATAAACAAAAACAGCATGTTGGTTACTAAGGTGGTTTGGTGTCACATGTGACCAGAAGGGTCTGAGTTACTAACAGTGATAAAAGTTTGGATGTCAACACTTGAGGTGTTACTATGTAGCACGCAGATACATTTAGTGTATTATGAACACTTTACGCTGGCCATGCAGGTACTTGACTCATGTCATGCACACAGACACAAAATGTACAGAGATGTACAATGCAGTAATTATTACTTGTCAGCACCCCCTGATGTTTCTGCCTGAAAACTCGATGCCTTAATGAATTATATATATGTGGCTAGTATGTTGTTGCCATGAAGAGATGTTTGGAAATCTTCCAGCAGAAATGGAATCGTTTCGCAATCCAATATTATCATGTGTATCATCAAAGCAAAACAAAGCAACCCAAAATCTCGAAAAAAAAGCCTCTCCTCCCCCCCTCCCCCCCCAAAAAAAAGTAACTCTGGAAAAATGGTTTTGAAAACTGTGTTAAAGTCATAACATCAGAAGTTTATTTTGACTAGTGACATTAATCCTGTAAGTATATAAATGCCTTCAGTGGAATCTATGTATAATTAATTTGTAATTGACAGAGATGCAAAGCAACATATTGACTTGTGTCATCTGAAATTCTGCATGTCATGCACAAGTATAGATACAGATTGATTATGGATTCTGTCATTGTGTCTGATGGCATCTCTATGAACAAAGATGTTTTGGAAAATACCCTATGAATAATTTCTGCCACAGTCACAAGCATCAAATTGTACTGTTCCTTCTAAACTCTCACAAAATCAAGTGGTTTGTTTTAATTACTTTATCGACTCTTTCTTCCTTTAACTTTTAACTCCTTTCCTTTTTAAAAGTGGCCAGGTCAGCTGGTAGTTAAATGCTCTATAGTTGTGTATTGCCTCTTTTTCGGGACATTCCCTACAGCAGGGAGAAGGTGGTCTCTCATTGGTGGTAAAACATGGTAAAGGTTGACTTAGAGACTAGGTGAATGTGGCCTGAACTGTTTCTCCCTTGAATTAAGACTGAGTCAACAGCTTTCCTTGGCATGGGTTGGGCACTAAGTGCCCAACCCATGCCAAGGAAAGTTGTTGACTTGGGGCATGTGATCTTGATAAGTCTCATGTACATTTCTCAGTCAAATTGTTTTTCATAACTTTTGAAATTAGTTGAAAACACTGAAGCAGACGACATTTGACCACCAGCTAGTTTTGGCCGGTTTGAGGGGGGAAAGGGTTAAAGAGAGAAATGGTCAGAGTGGTGAACAAGAGAGAGGCAAGTCTTAATAAATGGCCCTTAATAAATCAAATAGTTGCTGAATGATAATCCCCATTGTACATGTATAGCTAAACCTTAGAGACCCATTTTGACCACCTTGCACACTGAAAAGTGGCTCCTTTGTATCCAAGAGGACAGACATGTTAATATGCTAGGTAATAAAAATAAAAACTCTTGGCAAGTGCCAGGTAGCTAACAAGTTAGGGTTTCTGGATCTAGATAGTGCAGAGAAAGAGTTTGATGTGTTTCACGTGTCCTGGGCTCATCAGACAGAAAAAAAAGAAAGAACATCATTCGTAGGACCTTAACAGAAAGAAAATAATTAAACAGACAAAAAGATTTATACTAAATGGACACACAACTGAAAAACTATGATTGTACTCCATACTTCATATATTTGCATTTGGGGAAGAAAAATACTTATCGTCTTCCAAAGTAATGGGAACTTAGGGAAAATCTGTATCTTTCCCAAAGTAATTGCTGCAGGTGGAGTGATATTAAAGCCCAAAAGTGCAGGTGTGACATATATCAAGGAGTTTGCCCATCAATATATGGTCTAGATTTGCACAATAAGTTGTGCATTGAACAGCTGGCAACATGACATTGATACAATACAAGTTGAAGCTTTATGAAGGTCTGATTAGCGTTTTAACCCTTTCCCCTTTGAATTAAGACTGAGTCAACAGCTTTCCTTGGCATGGAAATCTGTTGACACGAGGTGTGTAATCTTAATAGGTCTTTTTTTACAATTTGTAGAGAAATTGTTTTTCATTACTGTTGAAATTAGTTGAAAACATTAAAACAGATGTTATTTGACCACCTCCCAGTTTTGGTCGGTTTAGGGCAAAAAGGTAAACAGCACTGATAATTCACTGTGGGAGTCATAATCACCCAGAGCATCAACTAAAAACATGACTGTGTGGGCACATTTTATGCCTGTATGTGGCCTGATATCATGTCAAAGTATTAAAAAAGCACACTGGAAATAAGATGAAAAAGAAAGAAAGAAAAAGCTGAAGGATTATGGAAGACTTTAACTCTTTCCCCCTCAAATTAGCCAAAACTGACAGGTGGTCAAATGTCGTCTGCTTCAATGATTTTAAAAATTATTTTGTTAGAAATACCCCCTTGATATCAGGCTACTTTTTTTTTAGCTCAGCTGACTGACAAGTCAGCTGAGCTTATAAGATGGTCCGTCTGCCGTCCGTCCACAATTCACATTTTCGACTTCTCCAAAACTGTCAGCCAGATTCACTTCAGACTTGATGGGGATGTAGGTTGGGTGGGTCTCTACCAACTTTGTTCAAATGGTCATGCCCCAGTGATTTTTTGGATTTTGTTATGCATTTTTTGGTTCTTTTGGGGGGCAAATCTAATTTGTGTGTTCAGGAGGTTTAAATTGGTGCCACATTATTCTCGTCAGGTGAAGTCTTGCACTGCTAAGAATGAACTTCTCTTTGTCATCGAATTGACACTATATCAATATTGATTTGCAGAAAGACCTTTCATTCAAGTATCAGCGTGCCTGTTGTCCCATAGAATCCAATGCTCCAGATCAACAGCTTTCCTTGCCATACTTTGGTTGCATTGCACCCAAAGTGTGCCAAGGAAAGCTGTTGACTGAGTCCAAAGGTAGGCACTGCTTACCTTTTATTGTATTTGTCTTTTTGTCCAAAACCACTTCCTAGTAGTCATTACCCTATTCCGCAGTCCGAACTCTTTACTCTCCATAAGCTAACCTGTCCCTGTCTAACTAATATACATAGAGGTTCTATTGTCCATATTGCACACGTTCCTCTGTAAAATTTTGACATAGGCTGTATCAGCCCAAATAAATTAAAGGGTCTTCAGCGGGTAACTACTCAACCTGTTTCGGAGCCTTTTACCCGTACATGTCTCTCTGAGTAGCGGCTCCTTGTCTAAGCTAAATATTCAGCAAAGACAACCCACATAATAATGAATAAATATGAATGTGGCAATTGCTGAATTAGCTAAATATGTGAAGTTTTGCTTATAAATGCAGAGCTTCATATCAAAGAAGAATACCTGTCAAACAAACCATAATTACCAAATTTTCATAGTACAGGTTCAGATAAGAACAATTTGACTTACCCCTGAACCAATATGTACCCTTTCTAGCTGGACAGCTTATCCTAGTCAAACCATCCGCCAGTGTTTAACTGAAGTGGAAACAAGCTGGGGCATTATATTCAGTCCCAGTGATTGTAAAATAAGCAGTTGCAGCTAGACCACCTGTACAAACATGACACTTTTGCCTTGGATCAAAACTTAAAACTAAGTCATCAGCTATAATTCAGATCTGTAGACCACATAATTTGCATTTCTCATTCAGAATGTGTTTCTTAAATGAGAAATTCTGCACAGATATTGATTGGTGTAACACAACAATAATAGATGTCAGTGTGGCTTCAGTAGTGCGTTGTTGCCAAGGATGCAGATGCTGTTTTATTGTTCCTGAGTTTGACCCTATCCCGCTCAATCACCCAAAAGTGCCTAGATGTAATGCCCTTGGTCAAGAGCTTTCCTTGGGAACAAGGAAAGCGATTGACTCAGTCTTATTGCAGCTATTGACTCAGTCTTATTGCAGCTGTTGACTCATTCTTATTGCAGCTGTTGCTCATACTTATTGCAGCTGTTGACTCAGTTTTATTGCAGCTGTTGACTCAGTCTTATTGCAGCTATTGACTCAGTCTTATTGCAGCTATTGACTCAGTCTTATTGCAGCTGTTGACTCAGTCTTATTGCAGCTATTGACTCAGTCTTACGCTCAAAAGGAATGGGTTAAAGACAATTACTTTTGCAGGCAAGGTAAAATGCTGCACACATGGATTCATGAATGAACATGCGTATGTGTACTTACACACAGAGCATCGATCTGTTTATTCATGGGTGATTGAAACTCGTGGCCAATATGTGGCCACAGACAGGCAGGTCCTATTCATGCATAATAATCCTTCCATTGGCAAAACAGCACGAGGTACCATTGATTTCTTGAGCAAAACAGCTGAAGACCGTTTGGACACAGAGTTGTGCATGATTTTTACAAATGCAAGATTGACTGCATGCTGTGTGTGTGCTAATTTCAGAAGGTATATTGTAGTTGTTACCAGGGAAAGAAAATGATGGGAAATATCAATGAACAAATCCTGTCATTGAAACTTTGCACGCAGGTAGAACAAGCAATTTATTTTGAATCCCTGTTGAAATATATTGCTCTGTTGATCCTCTCAAACATTTCCTTCCCCTTAAAAACAAGTACATGTGTATTGCATAGCAATACCTGGTCCCCGGCCAGAGGATAGATAGCAAGGTTGACTGTACTGGTATGTGATTTGTTTATATGTGCGATAACATCTAAAAAACCCTAGATACTCTGGAACAGGAAATATTGCCCCGACAAGCTAAATCTTTATGGGGTCAAAAGTCAAGGTCAAGGTCACAGTGACTAAAATTTGGTGTGCAGCACACCCCTATCTTATGAAGTATCCACCTACCAAATTTGGTAGCTGTAGGTGTGATGATATACTAAATATGGCCTGGACAAGCTAAAACCTAAATGGGGTTAAACCTCAAAGGTCACAGTGACCCAATTTTGGTGCACACAGCCCTGTCCGATGAATTGAATTGTCCACACACCAAATTTGGTGGCTGTAGGTGTTATGATGTAGGAAATGTAGCTTGAACCAGCTAAATCCTTATGGGGGTCAAAGGTCAATGTCAAAGTCACAGTGACCCAATTTGGTACGAGACACACCCCAACCCCATGAAGTATTCACCCACCAAATTTGGTAGCTGTAGGTGTTATGGTATACATAATATGGCCTGTACAATCTAAAACTTAAGTGGGGTCAAAGGTCAAGATCAAAGGACACAGTGATCCAATTTTGCTGTGCAACACACCCCTATCCTATGAAATGTTCAGACCCCAAATTTGGTAGCTGTAGCTGTTATGGTATAGGAAATATAGCCTGGACAAGCTAAATTTTTATGGGGGTCGAAGGTCAAGGTCACAGTGACCCAGTTTGGTGCACGGCACCCCCCCTATCCTATGAAGTGTCCATACGCCAAATTTGGTAGCTGTAGGTGTTATTGTATACAAAATATGGCTCTGACAAGCTAAAACTTCATGGGATCAAAGGTCAAGGTCAAAAGTCACAATAACCCAATTCTGGTGCATGACACACCCCTATTGTGTGAAGTCCATACATCAAGTTTGGTAGCTGTATGTATTATGGTATAGGAAATATAGCCCAGACAAGCTAAATCTTTATGGGGGTCAAAGGTCAAGGTCACAGTGACACAGTTATGGCATGCGACACACTCCTACCCCATGAAGTATCCACCCACCAAATTTGGTAGGTGTAGGTGTGGTACAAACAATATGGCGCAGACAGGCTTTGGCACAAGGACGGACGGAAGGACATGGTGCAAACCTATCCACATGTAGTCCCCGGTAGTGGGCTTAAAAGGCCTACCCACCCCAATAGCGTTCAGAGAATGGATTACCCTCAGCGCCCACAATTTTTTTTACCTGAATTCTACAATTCATAGAAGTATTTGAAGGTAACCTCGATTTAGGACAGGTGCCATTATAAGGCGTAACCGCACCAAAAATTTGATAAAGCTGTGATCCTTATTGAGATATTATGGTAACATTGTCCACTTGTGCACCACTCACACGGCTTTCAAATAAATAATTCAGAAGTTTCATAACAAGTTTTAAAATAATAAGAGGAAGCTGGTTTTCAATATTAATGTGTACATCTCTGATGAAAAATTGGTGAAGCTGCATTGGATCCTTATTGAGTTATGGTAACATTTTGCCTCAGATTCCCTACATGTATAAAAGATAATTTTTCCTTCAAGTGACCCAAAATGTGGTCAGATTTCCAAACTAAGATAAAAAAAAATTATGAGAGCACTTTTAATAGAAATATTTGGTTATATTTTTAACCAGTTTGGTTGAAAAAGTACCTTAATGAAGGTTGTATTTGATAATAAGTTCAAGCTGTCTACTCCTAACAAAAATCTAAGTAAGCCCCCCCCCCCCCCCCCCCCCCGCTATCATGACAGGTTTTAGGTTTTACCAACAATTCTCACCATTTTTTTTTAATTAAAAAAAAAAAAATGAATGAGAAGTTTTATGCTGTCCTGCTCAAATTGCCAAAAATGCCTGGATGTAAACTGTCATCTGCCTTAATGTTTTTATTTGAATTTCTTGTGACAAGAAATCATTTTTGCCAAGATTTGTAAGTAAGACCATTCATAATGCCATGGCCCAGGTCAATAGCTTTCTCTGATGCAAGTTAGGTACATTGCTCCCAACCTGTGCCAAGTAAAACTATTGACTCTGTTGTACTTTGACTAGGAATGTGTTGTAGATGCTGATGAGGTCATTTGCCTTTAAAATGAAATGCTAATTCTTTTGTTGCCACATTTTTGACCAAGCCACCAGCTTTCCTCTGCATGCTTTGGACACATTGGATAGCTGTTGACCTGGACTGTTATATTCTATGTAACTACAGGCATGCTAGGACTTCAATGAAAGGTCTTTTCACAGGAAAAATCTGGTACCTGTATTATAATTCAGAGCAGTTTGTTTTAAGTAGTTCGACTTTAGTCACAGTTGGCACTGAAAGAGTTAAAATGAAAGGCTTCATAATTTATGCTTTAATTAGTGCAGTGGCTGTTATGTACCAAGGAATTTTGTATTAGTGTTTACCATCAATACTTCATTCAGGTCATAGAACCAGACTGACAGCTTGACGTGTCAGCTAGGTTCCCCTGCCCAGTACTCACATAATGCAACTTTACAGTTATGTTGATCCCATGTGCAAGTTTTATAGAACATGAACAAAAAAAACTATGTCAGCAAAGATAGCAATAGCATATAACTCCAGAATTAAAGTTGAGTGTTGGAGGGGCCTGGTATACTTCTATCTGTAATCAGATATAATTTTCCAGGTGATAGAGTTTTCAGAAAGCATGTACAGTGGTAGCTTCTGTAAAGACCTAGCATTGCACCTCATGAGAAACTGCATACCTTTTCAAGATGACCCTATCATGACACTAGAGTTTCTCTCTTTAATTTACTTGTGTTTTAAGACCACCTTCTACACGAAGCCACTTTTGCTGGCAGTCTGGGTGAAGCGTTCAATAGTAGGAACCACTGTACTTTGTGATCGTTGTCTTATTTTTGCTCATTTCATGGCAGACATGAGTGTAAAGGGGACAGTACTAGCTGACAAATGTCCACTGTCAAAATGCAATGATACAGACATCATATGCACAATAATACATGACTGCAGTATTCCTGTCAAGTGAAGGTGTCTCTGGGCATAATGCAACTTACATAGCCATCTGGTGAAACTTAAAAAAATGTCTCACTGCTTAATTATAGCTGCTATGAACAAAGTATGGGAATGTAGACTGTGTTTGGCTGGTCCTACTATCTGTCTGTCCTTCGCTAACACAATCCTCGCGAGCAGATTATCTCATGATTCACTGTCCACATCAAACTCAAATTCACCTCAATTGTACCTTGACCTTGTTCCATGATCTGATTACATTTTGATGACCTTGACCTCATTTTCAAGGTCACAGGATTCACATGTGTGCAAAGCAGGGGATATTTGCCCAGTCTGCTGACAATGACTCTTCAAGTTTTTAAATCTTCTTTTGCCACCAAAGTGTATTTATGGACACTACTTTAACAATTGGTGGAAAAAATCGACAATTGATCCATCAGAAATATACTTCATAAGCAGTTTTTGTCTGAGTTTCGGTACATTTAGCCATACTCCCATTTGTAAGTGGTTCTCACTTTCTGCAACCACTTCATGTGACGTCATCTGGAGAAATCAGAGCTCGCATGCACATGGAGTATAATGCCTGATAAAAGTAGTGGCAGATTAGGGATGGCCGCATTTTGGTGACTTCTTTAATTTTCCAGGCCAGTCAGGTCACAACCACACACCATGGTGAAAGGTGTGTTACCTGTGCTTCTACCAACACCCACAAGAAACGATCCAGTCTTTTCCCCTTCCTAAAGGATCCAAAACAGAAGCTATTAACGTTATGGCAGTCTGGTTGACACAATCTCAATGTGACAGAGAGCAGGATGCTGGGATTGGCTCATTTTGTGGAAGAAATGTACGATCCATCCTATGTTATGATGGCAAAGCAGCTTTTAAAACACTGCATAAGTTAAAAGAAGACACTGTGCCAACTGAATTGGCAAGACTTCTAACTGTGCCTTTACCAAGGTCAGTATCGATGTGGACCCGGAAATGTACACTGGAAAATAAGTCAATTTACAGAAATAGCTTTTGCATCATCCAATCATTTGATTGGATAAGAACTGTTAAAGTTCTTGAAATGTACATGTATAGCCTAGCTAATGGACATATGTATGCAACTGCCTTCCACTTGCCACCCCCAGCTCACAGGTTCATAAATTTTGTGTTTCATGATAAAATGTAACAGTTTGTTTATGCATTTTGACCTATGTGGAAATTCAGAAATGCCAGACCTGAAAATGTTTTTGTCTGATTTTATCAATTGTGACAAGTAATGAGATGACAAACATTGTTCAGATGGTACGTTTACCTTCTCCAGTTTTTCCATGAATCACGATTTGTTCATTGTATCAATGGTCGAGGGAATTCCAGATTGTAGGCATGCACCCGTAGGCATGCATTGTGAGCCTAGAGAATTTGGTTGTTGTACATAAACTTGTAACAGATTATCAAAATATTGTGGAAAGCTGTTGCAATATACACAAATTTCAGATGTACATGAATGGGACAAAGTCTTTTTGCAAACAAGTCAGTGTGGAATATTTTTCCTACTGAGGTATACCATGACCATAGTAATGGGGGTGGTGGGGGGTGGTGATCACAGTTCAAAGGCTGCTAAGATGTGATCAATTAGCTGTGGCTGGGATATGGTCGATTATCACACTCAGCACAGCAGGGTCAGGCCACAGTGAGTGGCTGTGCATTATGGTCTTCTCGCTTGACCAAGCTGCCATAACCATCAGCCTCGGCCCCTTGGGGCAGATCTGTATTGGGTAGGCTGTGGTTTATCTTTCATACTCAAATTTCTCTAAGCAGAAATCTTTGTTGAAATTATAGTTTCATAGCATTTTGTATGAAACAAAAGCACCGTGTCTTTGCCATTCTAAACTGTTCAGTCTGCATGACTTCTCTTCTTGGACCAGCTGATCTGTGGAAACAGGTGCCTTGTGGGTCTTGCCACGATGGATGTACACCTGAAATGTCATGAGCCCACCACACAAAAAAAATCCTCATCACCATGAGAACTCCTTTCATCAGTGTCTCCTCCAGAAAACTGACATGAACACGAAAGATCCAACTCATCGTCACTGCCCCATGCGTCACATTAGCATCTCCCCTTGTTGACATGCTGCTTGGCTTGGTACAGAAAGTTCCCCACATGGCATCTCGGCTCCTTTAATAAAAAAGGCATGAAACTTCGCCACATTGGGCTGGGAGGGCTCAAACTTTTCAAAGCTAAAGAAAACTATGTTATCACCCAAAAAGTTGTTTGAATTATTCACATAGGTTAATAACAAACCATATGAGTCCGTTTCATGCAATTTTAAATGTGTCATTTTGTAGGTCCTTTGAATCAATAACTTTGGTGCCAAGTGAAAAACTTAACACTGAAAATTTATTTTGTTTTTATTTTGATATATATATATAAAAAATAAGTCCAATTTTAATGTAAGTTATTTTGACATTTAAAAATAAGTTTTTTGCTCATTTTTTTTAATTATTCTTTTGAAAATTTCTGTCAGTAGAAAGTAAAGAAACCACCAAAACAAAAGCTGTGTTTAGAGTACATAATTAAACTGGTCTTTAAGGTCTCTGCCAAATTATGTGTAGGAACTAGAGTCTAAAATTAACTGTTTTCATTGGAAATTTAATTACAAGGAACACACTGTCCTTAATGTTGTATGTAAATATACATTTTCTCAAAGGTAAGGTAAACTTCATTCTCTCTCTTTTCAGGCATGTAGGTTAAAAGATGTTTTGTGAAACACATTTTTAAAAAGTGAGTAATTAAACAATGAGATATTTAATTGACCCTCACCAGATTGCAATCTTGAGGGTATGCACTGTATAAATGATATTGCAGGGTTACACAAGTGTATGCACAACTTGGGAGCTGTCAGCTGAGTGTGATGCTGATTTCCCATGGGGCATTACTGCATTATGAAAGCTAATTGTAATTGTAGGTTGTTGTTGCATGTTCATGAGAGTGCACAGGCGATGTAAACCTGCATGTAGATATAAAATGCTACTGGTTCCATTTTATAACACAATAAGGGGTGAATCTTAGTACAGTTAGATTTGTCATGCACGGAGCTGTAATTCAAGTACAAAAATTGCAAGATTACAGAGTTGATTTGTCACACAGAGAGCTGTTATTCAAGTACAAAAATTGCAAGATTACAGAGTTGATTTGTCACACACAGAGCTGAAATTCAATGATAAACATTGCTAGAGTACAGAGTTAGGTTTGTCATACAGAGCTGTACAATTCAATTACAAACATCACAAGTAGAAAGTTATTGATTATGGCCCTGTTTGGCAAGTCATGCTCCAGCTTCCCTTTGGCCCGTTCTCCCCATATATGGGTCTTTAACTGGCTGATGGTCAAATGTCATCTGCCACACCAAGGAAAGCTGTTGGCTCGGTCTGAATGCAAGGGTGTACGGTTGGCGGAGCTGCAACACGCTCGCCTTCTACCTCTGCAGCCCGGGTTCGATTCACGGCCAGGGAATCATGTGGAAAGAGTTCCTGCCACTCTGACTGTGCACAGTGTTTTTTCCGAGTCCTTCGGTTTCCTCCAGCAAACATGTTGGTAGGAAAGTATACGCCACCATCTGTGCCATGGAGACTGATTAATATAGGCTTGGCCTGCTTCGCAATCCATGTATAAGATATGGGTCTATGCTTTTTTTAAATTCAAGGAAGAAAGGATTAATTGGGACATTAGTATTAATTCAAGGAAGAAAGGATTAAATGGGACATAAGTCTTAATGCAAGGAAAAAAGGATTAACTGGGACATTTGACTTAATTCAAGGAAGAAAGGATTAACTGGGACATTGGTCTTAATTCAAGGAAGAAAGGATTAACTGGGACATTAGTCTTAATTCAAAGAAGAAAGAATTAACTGGAACATTAGTCTTAATTCAAGGAAGAAAGGAATAACTGGGACATTAGTCTTAATTCAAAGAAGAAAGAATTAACTGGGACATAAGTCTTAATTCAAGGAAGAAAGGATTAACTGGGACTTTTAACTTAATTCAAGGAAGAAAGGATTAACTGGGACTTTTAACTTAATTCAAGGAAGAAAGGATTAACTGGGACATAAGTCTTAATTCAAGGAAGAAAGGATTAACTGGGACTTTTAACTTAATTCAAGGAAGAAAGGAATAAATGGAATAAATGGAATGTTGGTCCTAATTCTAGGAAGAAAGTATTAACTAGGACATTAGTCTTAATTCAAGGAAGAAAGGATTAGGTGGGACAATTTGCACTTTTGCTATGCAAAAATCTTAAAGTAAATTATTTCATGTTTGCACTTGTGTTGCACATGATAAAGTAAGATCAGAACTGATGCAACCAGAAATGAGCTGCATTTTGCTGCTGTAATTCCCTATAAGATGAATTTCCTGTTTCTTATCACCACCCAGCTTGATCCACCATTACGATTTTATTTCATTGAGTCAAACCAGATGGTCTGTCAACTTGGTAGTGTTTTTATGTGTGTTTTATCATTTTGTTTTTGCAATTTTTTTTTTCTTTTCATTTTTCACTAGCAATTTGTGCCCCTCAGCCCATATAGGCCCGGCTGTTATTGTTATCGCCTGTGTCTGTGTGTAAATCATTGGGTCCGTCTGTGTGTCCTTTTTTCTTGCGCATAATTTCAGAAGAACCAGGTAAGCTGGGATCACGAAACTTTTTTGGTTGATCACCCTCTTTAAAGTTTACATTAAGTTCGAAGGACAATGATCTTGAACCAATTTTAAAGTCACCTTAGGTCAACTCTGTGTGAATTTCTTGCATGCAATATCAGGAGAACCAGAATTGCTAGGATCATGAACAGATAATCACCCTTGTAAGGGTCTTTCTCAAGTTTAAAGGACAGTGACCGTGACCTAATTTGAAGGTCACCAGAGGCAGTTTTTCTCTTTAATAAATATCTCGTACATGAGGTCTTACGAAATGGATACGATAGGATCATAAGACTTTTATGGTTAATCATCCTTGTAAGAGTCTAGTTCAGATTTGAAGGACAGTTACCTTGACCTGATTTCAAGGTCACCAGGGTCAATCCATTTTTAAAAAATTGCAAGGAATATCAAAAGAACAAGATAAGCTATGATAACAAAACTTTTACAGTTGATACCCCAGTTAAAAGGTGAATTAAAGTTTGAAGGAGAATGACCTTTACTCAATTTTAAGGTCACTTGGGTCAATTCAGGGTTTTACCTGGGGTTTAATATCTAGGAGTCCTATGGATTCCATGCTTCTATTTTGGGGGGTCCCATGCAGATAATAGAGAGTCTCACATACATTTCATATCAGACAATAAAGAAAACCAAAGAAAAAACTATGTCTTCAGAGTTGGCTTTTTATATATACCACCATGTGAAGGAATGTAAGTATAACAGCTGAATCAGTACTAAAGTTCTCCTGCATCCCCGAAGCAGTCTAGGTAAGTAATAATATTATTGTTTACAGATGTCACTGACTCGCATGTAAATTATAATTTAAAACTGACGATCTCTCATATCTGCAAAATACTGTGCAGCTTTTTCAAAGTCAAAATTATCAATCAATGTCTGGGCCCACAAGTTTATTAAACATAAGCCTGTTCAGCTTTGCAGGATCCAATCTGTTGCGCAGTTTTGTTTGTATTGAATTCTGAAATGAAAACCCATGCTCAGAAAGAGCTGATGATGCCAGAATGACCAAGGCCACCTTGGCCAGCAAAACAAAGTCTGGTTATTGATCAGAATATTCACTTATCAAAAGTTTTGTAACTGCCTCAAAGCTGAGTGATTTTTTATGTCCTCTCGCAAAATGTTTGAAGTACAGAAAATGTGCACTTGATCTATCAGTGTCAATAATACTGGAGTAATGCTCATTCAGTGTTTCAAGTTCATTGTTATCATAACTGGCAATGTCTAAAACATTGCCTGGGTACCTGCTTGGATTAAATAACACATCAAAGCATGAAAAAATGCTTAAGTGTTCCAGAGAAAATCGATTATCTTAATTCTCAATTAATTTATCAATGTAAGATTCCCTGATTTTGGTGAATCTGTTCCTCATTTGCTGATTGTCTGTGATCAATAAATCATGGTACTTTGATTTTTTTCCAGGTCTAGAAACTTTTCCTGTTTCTTCCCATGCCTCATCAACTTTGTTTGATCCATTTTTCATGGTTGTTAAAGTATCTTTCATACATTTGATTGTGTGTCTAATGTGGGACAGGTTCACTGAGTCCTTCTGAAAGCTTGTGCTCAGCAGTCCGATCACTACCAAGACATCTATAAGCATTGTTGTGATCAACAAAAATAAAATGTTTTGCATCAATTTGAACAGGCCAACAGCTTTAAGGCTCTTGTCATCAGACTCAAGTGCCATGAATATTGCATCGTAGTTTGAAAATAACATTTTGACATCAGCCTCGACAGATAGGCACCTGACGGATGTTGGCTCTGTCATTTGGCTTACTTTGTCATAGAGCAAAGTTTGTAGTTCCCTTAGCTTGTCATACCATATAGATAAGTCACTGTAAAACTGATAAATAGAATGGATTGTGCCATGATATTGCTTGCAGTAGTCTATCGCCTTGCCTGCTTGAGAAAACCGCCAAGTTTAAGTGGTGAGCCATACAGTGTACTTGCACAAGATGTTCATTGCGTCGCTTCAGTTTTGCACCGAGAGCATTTAAATGCCCCATCATAACCGAAGCTCCATCTGTTCCCAGTCCCATTATTTTTTTAACATATTCATCACAAATACTTTTTTTCTTCAGCAAATCAATAAGAGCGGTCTTGATTCCAGCAGCAGTTGAATCAGTAATATGTTCGTTTCCGAGAAATGAAGTGCAGGCCTCGCCATTTTTAATGTATTACTACGGTAATATCACAAGTTTTATCAAGCATCATTCTGATGTAGTCACTTGATTTAATTTTATCCAATAACTGATCTTCAATAATACCCTCTATACATTCCTATATTGCGGATGTAATTTGAGGTCTACGGTAATAAGAATCTACCTTGGTTGTTCCATTCAAAACTTGTAAATGCACAAGGACTGGGAAAATATCAGCATCCACGTGTCTTTTCACCATACAGTACAGTGCTCGCAGGTGTTTTACATAGCCATCGTGTGTATTTGATTTCTCAATATGCTGCGTAATTTTGACATTTTTCATCACACTTTCAAACTGTGAACGAAGCCGTAGTGTTTTGACACTCTGCATGTGACCTTTTGGAATCTTGGTGCCTAGTAAGTGTAGAGTTTTGGTAGTTTGTGCATCCCTCAGAGTCAGTAAATGGATTCGTTGCTTTAGCCTGCATGCAAGTACACCATGGATATGTCTCTAACCAAGAGGAGTTAAAAGCCCTAGCTTTCTTTGCAGTTGGCGGCTATCTGTCACTCCTTGTGTTCATGGATTCCTGTTATGTCCAGGGGAAAACAAACTTGTGCAGCCCTGACCAATCTCCATTGTTTCTCAATACCAGAAACCCGCTGGGCGATATTGATAAAAATGACATCAAATTCCCTATGCAATGAAGAGCTGGCCAGGGAATCCCCACATACTTCTTCTATTTTTTATTTATTGCTGCATATGCAAGGCACGCCTCTACATGAATGGCAATCTGACCTACGAAGTTTTCAAAACTCGAAGCATTGAATACAAATCAAACAAAATCTATGTTATAGATAAAACTTTAATGGTGAAAGTTGCAGGTTTTCTGCATCCTTCAGGACACAGTGTTCTATTTTTTGGAAGTCCCAGTGACTGTTTCTTGTTTAAAGAACACAATATGTTGCATCATGTAAAATCCTGTCAATTTACTTTGAAATTCTTGCTCATGATATCAGGAGAACCAGATGTGCTAGAATCAAGAAACTTTCATAGTTCATGCACCTTTGATAGGGTCTGCTTCAATTTTGTGGCTGGCTGAGGGGTTTTAAAGCATTAGTTTTAATAGTTTTACATGCTTTAAGGGACAAAATAATATAAATTCCTCCTGCCCACGTGATATTCTTTGAAAAAAAAAAGATAAAGAAACAGGAAATTTATCTTGTTGTGCTCCATACTTTCATGGAGCCAGGTATTGATTCTGCCAGATGTACAGTGAACGTTGTACGATGACTGAGCAGACTGGCCCAGCATATGAAACAGAGCAGCAAGGTTCGAAGAATTTAAAAATTCCAGGAAGGAAAAAATAAAAGCAGTTTTTGGACAAATCATTATGAGATGTTTGAATTGAATATGACTTCATAACTTGATTGTCATTTATAAACACATGCATGTGCATTTGACCCACCCTTTCTGCCATGTTCATGTGATTCATTTTATGCAGCCAGGTTGAGTAACTAGAATGCATTAGGGAAAGCATGGTTTCATCATTTAAAAAAGATCTCTTGTTTTCATGTACAAAATTATCACAATTCGAATGTAAATCTCTGTCCACATAGTGTTGGAAAGTCCTCAAATGCAAGATCATAAGATCAAAATACTGCATTGGTATACATATATATATATACTGTAGTTCTAGAAATTTTCCCACTTGACTTAATGTGCTTTTCGCACTGGCACTTGATGCACGAAAATACATGTAAGGTGCGCCGAAATTTGACATAATAAAAGGTTATATATAGACAAGCCATGATGCGCGAAATTAAAATACGCAAATATTTTCTAATTTACAGAAAAAGAAGTTTGCGCAAAATTAACCACACACATACATTTCTAGAACTACAATATATGGTGTTTGAATTTTCATAACTGGAAGACAGGGTACCATATAGGCATATGGACAGGGTAACATGTAGGCATATGGACAGGGTAACATGTAGGCATATGGACAGGGTAACATGTAGGCATATGGACAGGGTAACATGTAGGCATGTTGACATGGAGGCTGCAGTCTGGTAGGCTGGCAGGCCTCAAAAGGTATATCAGTATTGTAAAAAAATACACATTTTGAAAACGAAACTGTTTCAACTCTGTCAATATATATACCTGTACTGGCAAATAATGAAAAGGGTGTTGTGTAGCATCAGACTTTGAATAATTTATGACGACGGAAATGTGCAAGATTGATTAGTGAGATAAAAAAAAAAAAAGAGATGTGCCATATTGCACTGATAGTTTTTGGTATATGTTGCAGTGAAGGTATGTTCTTAAACCTAGATGTTTTCAAGCAGACACACATAAAAATACTGATAGTCAGCAAAGTATATTAGCCCTTTCCCGCTTAAACTGGCCAAAACCGACTGGTGGTCAAATGTTATCTGCTTCGGTGCTTTCACCTAATTTCAACAATAAAGAAAAACAATATGTGAATTGTACAAGAGACTTATCAAATCACATGCCCCAGGTCAACAGCTTTCCGTGGCATGAGTTGGGCACTCAGTGCTCAACCATGCCAAAGAAAGCTGTTGACTCAGTCTTTTTTTTTAATTCAAGGGGGGGGGAAGGGTTAATATAGCAGGTCTCTAAAGAGCTGGGCTAGATTTCCTAATTATTCATTGTATTAAAACTGGCAAAAGGGAAAGAGTAAATGTCTAATGTGTCAGTTTATGTTTTACCAGTATGTGGTCTGGTGTCCTGTTCCTGAGTCATTGTACCTTTAGCTGACCAAGTGTAGTTTTATGATATTTGCCTGTAGGTTTACAGTACACAATGCTTATGCTCAGTCCATTCTTATCTCATATTGGTTCAAAGGCTGCATGATTTTCTGTCCAGAGTTTGGGACCCATGGTCCAATGGGTAACCCAACCCGTCCACATCAAAACATAGTGCTTTGTGTATATAGATTTAACAAGGCTGATATAGATGACCCAGACCATGGTCTGCATGTTAGCACAGGCGCTGTGTGGTAGTGATTCAGCAATGTTTGTTGCCATAGCAACCATAAACAAAGGCCACAACAACATTGTGGATGATGAATATGTGGTGCTGTGTGGAGGGGGGGGGGTGAGGGGGAAGGGGGATGGTATCCAGGATGTATTGATCATAGAAGGGAAGCTCAATCTATTTAATGTTGCCAAGTGTTAGTGCTTTGACACTGACTCCTGCCATACATGTGCTCCATGAACATACTGTATATGTTTTTGAATCGGACTTCATTTTGTAGATTGTTTTCATGTATTTTACCTGTGATATACAAATGGGAAGAGTGTCAAAGTGTGAGGTCGACCCAGCGCTGTGTTCCCAATTTAAGCTTTCAACAAAGTTTACTGCCTGAACTAAAGAGACTGAAAATGTATAGAGTTGAAAATAAATCAGGGCTTCCCTTTTTGTTTTTTCTGAGGGTCTTTCATACTGTTTGAGATCACCACTAGGGGTCCCCGGTCCTCTCAAAGGGTCAAATGGATATAAAGATTCTGTAAATCTATTGAATCAACATTCAGGGTCTTCTTCTTCTTCTTAGCATTCCCAGAGGGTATCTCGTGACCTTCAAGTTCAAATTTGGGGGTCACAAGTTAATTTCTATGCAACATTTATGCTGGAAGGAAAGTGCTTAGAAATGCATAACAACATTTCCACCACAGTGTGGAGGATGTCAGGAATTAAGTGTGGGTTTATGCCTGTATGCACACGTAATTGTGGTTACAATATTATCATGATGGACTGGAACAGAAAAGCATGGATGTGTGATGATCATGATTACATGCCCCACCGCTAAGACCTTGCCTCCAAACAAAAAGTTGTGGGGTGGCCATAACAAATCCCTTACTGAGAAAAATTGCTAGTAGGCATCAGACCACATCAGACAGAGTGAAAAATTAAATGGCGACAGTGACGCGGGCAACTTAAATGGCTGATGAATCAGATAAAAGTCTCCAAAAAGACAGAATAAAGGAAAGAAAAACATAATCTTTATTATCATCATAGTGGTACCTGCTCTAAAAACCACCACCAGTATAACACCACGTCTTTTCCAGACCACTCCTAGAAGCAGTGTTTCCGTTCGAAATTTTCTCTGGGGGTCACATCAAGGGAAATTCAGGGTGATTACCAGATTTTCACCAATTTTACATGTAAATAAACAAGCCTTGTGACCCTTCAGGATTTTCCCTGAGGGGTATTTTAGGTTTTGAAAGGGTAATATACCCTCATTTGGGGGTTAATGGAAACAATGCAAGAAGACCCTTTGCTGTATTTCTCTGTTGAATGACCATTAATTTAAGACCACCTGTAGTATGAGAACACTCATCACTGGCAGTAGGGGTGGTCTTAAGTGGCAGCTACCATTATGTTACATTGTATTTGTGTCTTTTTGTCCAGAACCACTTCATGGTAGTCATTACCCTATTCCACAGTCCCAACTCTTTACTCTCCATAAGCTAACCTGTCCCTGTCTAACCTATATACACATGGAAGTACTATTGTCCATATTGCACACGTTCTTCTGTAAAAAATTTAACCTAGGTTGTACTAGCCCAAATACCCGGTAAATTAAAGGGTATTCAGCGGGTAACTACTCAGAACATGTTTCGGAACATGTATTGAAATGTACAATAAAACAAGCAGGACACATATATTCTTTCTTCCTTTCCTGCCTTCCTTTGTGATTTTCTCTCCTTTTATCCTTCTTTCTTTTCTTTATCCTTGCTCATTCTATCAATACTCTCTTCTTTTCAGCCATCTTTCATTGCCTTTCCTTGTTGCCAAGTTTGTCACCTTGTTACATCCATCCTGTCCTAGCTGCACATGCTTCTTTCCCTGACAGCAAGCATCATGAAGATGAATAATGTAACCTTGTTGTTAGAGGAAATGCCTGGTCTTGTAGATTTCTCGAAGGAAAAGTGAAAGCAGGAAGCACTTTGAGAACAGACTTTGTGGTTCCAGAAGCTCAGGGGTTAAGCACTTGTCTTACCTTTTCCAGGAAAATGTGTGGGTCACAAAATCTGTGTCACGTCACAGCATGTGCAGGTAACAAGAGAACTTATGTCAATTATGTTTCCTCAAACTGTTGAAAGCCCCACAGACCTTTATTGTTAACATACTGTTACGGCCAATTTAACTCTGCTTCAAGTTTCACACTTTTTTGCTCAGATAATTTTGATTGCAGCAGATTTTTGGATTCAAGTAAACAACTAGGAGTTTAATGGGTCTGCTGTGGTCTTCTGTGTGACTGAATACCCACTCACACAAGAAGAGTACGGGTTTATCACAGAGAGCCATGTCACTTACCCACCAGGCAGGCTTTTTGCCATTTTGGATCAGATACTGCGGAAGCTCATTGTGTAATATCCAATATTCATATCATTCCTATGCATATACTTCAGTAGTAATTGCTTTTGAGTTTTTTATGCCTCCACTAGGTGTGTTTACAATGTTCCAACTGCTACTGATAAGAATTATGGAAGATTTGAAATGGGTCTGGCTTTTCCCTTTGTTAAGCCAAGGAGGTACTCTCTCTATTCTCCTTGGTTAAGCTTATCCGTCACTGCTCTTGCTCTGCCTGTTTCTTTTTCTTTGAAGTTTACTTGTCCTGCATTAATTTTTACTTGTCCCAGACAATGGGAATCAACAGCTTTTTTCTGGAACTATAGGCATGCTGGTACTTGAATGAAAGGTCTTTTTACAAGGAATATGAATCTGAGGTCCGTATGATAATTCAGACTAGTTTAACTTTAGTAGATTGACTTTAGATGTGATTGGTACTGGAAGAGTTAACATTGAAATTTAGTCTTGTGGTCAGGAAAATGTCATCACAAAGAGTAGGTGGTGCAAGGTTTGGTTTGGAATGAAGAAAATTGCTGAATTTTGAAGAAAATGATAAACCTTTTAGAGCCAAACTGTTCACGTAATTAGTGTTTTGGTTTAGAAGTAACATGATTAAAATAATTAACTACTTAATTTGAAAGAAAATTAGTAAACCTGTCAGTGTTAAGTTGCAGTCTTATATTTGAGTCTCAGCTGCACTGCATTGATTTTAAATGAGGAATAGATGCATCAAAATATGCATTTTTTTGGTCACTGGGGATTGCTAATGATAGTTTAAAATGGAACTGTTTTCATTTTGTATGCACATGCATGTAATCCTGAATGCATAAAGTGATCAACAACAAATATAGTGACTTCACAAGCTGGAAACCTGCTCAATTCAGGGAGTATTTTGTGATTTTTAAGAGATTTAGGTTTATAAAAAAATAATATCCAGCCTGGGTGGGCAGTTGCAGAGAACAGCTGTGGCACCCATTTGATTTTTGCATTTTCATTTGGCAAGCCTCACGAAAACCAAAAATTTAGCAACTCGTGCCACACAGGCTATATATCAACTAAACTACATTCTCTCTCTCTCTCACTCTTTATAATAAGCAGGAGGGTTGGTCACATACAGCAGGTTCTACTCTATTTGGAAGTCTACTATTATATTTTACATCTGTTCAAGAAAGGAGTGATAAGTTTGTTGTGCCCCCCCCCAGGATGGGGCGTATAGCAATCACTTTGTCCATCTGTTGATCCATCCATCTGTCCATTCATGCACAATACTTCAGCATTATAACTTCAGCACTTTTTGACTTAGGGCTTTTTTCATATTGCATAGGATTATAGTATTTTACAAGGGCTAAATTAAGTTAAAAAATGGGTGACCTTGACCCATTTCCTAAGGTCACACAGAGAGTGGATAATTGGGTTTCTGTATCACTAGTAACTTGTTTCGGCGTTAGTGGGTGCGTTTCGGCGTTTCAGGGCGGTTCCCGGCGTTACACAGCGTTTGCCAGCGTTAGACGGCGTTTGCCGGCGTTACAAACGCCGGCAAACGCCGACTAACGCTGGCAAACGCCGAAATCCAATTAAGCCTTTTGGGGCTCGGCGTTTGCCGGCGTTAGTCGGCGTTTGCCAGCGTTAGTCGGCGTTTGCCAGCGTTTGACACCCTTTCAACGCAGGCAAACGCTGTGAAACGCCGACTAACGCCGGCTAACGCTGGCAAACGCTCTGTAGTCCTCTCAACTAGCAAACTCAATGGGATACATGTAAAATTTGAATTCAGTTGAACTGGGATTAGAAGGATCCATGGAAATTTGTGTCTTGTACTTGTACTCATCATCAATATACTTTTATTTTTTATACTCATGGGCAAAACAACATAATTATCTTTAATATTATGATGATGATTTATCTATTGAGGCGTATGTGTATTGAATGACTTTGCTCATGATCACTGATATATATATATATTTTGATCACCCTAATCTTGGTTGCAAAGTAAAGACAAACAAACAACCCTGTTTTCAATTTTATTTAAACACAGCACAGCAATTTTTTATTGTTTGTACCCCACAAATCAGCAATGCATAGCTTTGTGCTAGCATAGATGTGAATCCCTGTGAATATAATACATGGAATTTATTATTAAATTCCATGTATTATATTGAAGTCAGTAATGTATAGCTTTGGGCTAGCATACCTGTCAAGTCTTCCCCATAAGGTGGGAATCTCCCACTTTTTCACCCCAATTTTTTTATTTACGAGCAAAATTTTGCAAATTTGGCAGAATCTTCTGCATAAAAATTTAGTATTTTCTATTATATTCTAAAATACAAATCTCCCCCATGGATTACTAAAATTTACAAAAATCTTCCTATTTGAGGTGTGGAATGTTGACAGGTATGGGCTAGCATAGATTCCGGGTGAATATAATACATGAGATTTGATAATAAATTCCATGTATTATATTCACAGGGATTCACATCTATGCTAGCACAAAGCTATGCATTGCTGACTTGTGGGGTACAAACAATAAAAAATTGCTGTGCTGTGTTTAAATAAAATTGAAAACAGGGTTGTTTGTTTTTGTCTTTACTTTGCAACCAAGATTAGGGTGATCAAAATATATATATATATCAGTGATCATGAGCAAAGTCATTCAATACACATACGCCTCAATAGATAAATCATCATCATAATATTAAAGATAATTATGTTGTTTTGCCCATGAGTATAAAAAATAAAAGTATATTGATGATGAGTACAAGTACAAGACACAAATTTCCATGGATCCTTCTAATCCCAGTTCAACTGAATTCAAATTTTACATGTATCCCATTGAGTTTGCTAGTTGAGAGGACTACAGAGCGTTTGCCGGTGTTAGTCGGCGTTTCACAGCGTTTGCCGGCGTTGAAAGGGTGTCAAACGCTGGCAAACGCCGACTAACGCTGGCAAACGCCGACTAACGCCGGCAAACGCCGACTAACGCCGGCAAACGCCGAGCCCCAAAAGGCTTAATTGGATTTCGGTGTTTGCCAGCGTTAGTCGGCGTTTGCCGGCGTTTGTAACGCCGTCTAACGCTGGCAAACGCTGTGTAACGCCGGAAACCGCCCTGAAACGCCGAAACGCACCCACTAACGCCGAAACAAGTTACTAGTGTATGGATCCAGCATTCTCTGATTGCATTTTAATTTCTTTTCTGTTTTCAATGAAACCCCATTATAATGACAGTTAGATATCTGACATATTCAATATACATGTAATGACACAAATTTTAATGGAAAACGGTTCATTTTCTTTGTAATTTGATTCATTTATCTGACATATTCAGTTATCTGACACTTTTTTAGGGGACAGATGGTGTCATTTAACGCGTTTTCACTGTATTAGGAATTGTACAATGAGAGTGGGAGTTTTGCTGCATGATGTGCAGCAAGTTTTCATGAGTTCAACACTGAGCATTTGTGGTGTCACTGGGATGTATCAGCTGATCAGACATGAGAATTTTCAACTAATCAATGGATTGATGTGATTTTACATCAATATGAACTGGTGCATTTATGTTTTGAATTTCATAGTTCTGTAGCTCATGTCTACGGAGCCCCAGAAGGGACATGAAGAAAAAAAAATTCTATTTCGTTCCCACGAAATAAATATTTCATGGGAACGAAATAATATTTTGTGGGAACGAATTATTTATTTCATGGGAACGAATTATTTATTTCGTGGGAACGAAATAAAATACTAAAATCTACCATGTCCCTTTAGGGGTAAAATGTTGAGCCCCTAAGGGGTCACTTGGAAAATATAAGTGGATATCAGTATATATACAAGGCATATATTTTGTTCCCACGAAATATATTTCGTTCCCTCGAAATAATTATTTTGTTCCCTCGAAATGTTTATTTCGTGGTAACGAAATAATTATTTTGAAGGAACAAAATATATATATATAAATATATATATATTCTTCTATCACTTTGAGGGTTCTGTAGTACCCTTTATGTAGTGGTTTTTATATTTATTTCGTTCCCATGAAATATATATTTCGTTCCCACGAAATAATTATTTCCTGGGAAAAAAATAAAAATTTTATTTTTCTTCGTGTCCTTTCTGGGGCTCCGCACATGTCAGAATTTTTATGAGGAATTGCTGTCATCTTTGTGTTTACATACATATATATATATATATATATATATATATATATATATATATATATATATATATATATATATATAGACACAGTGGGGTAACAGATCCGTTGCTACGTATGGATGTGAATTGTGATAGTGTAGGTGCGGATTCTTAGTGGATGAGAGAGTTGGTTTCCACGGTGGGATTTGATTCAAAAGATTTTTGAATATGCTGGGTTTTCATTGGTTGAAAACCTAGCTTGATCCCACTGAGGTCAGTGGGTATAGGTATATACTTTGATTTTGGCGTAAATGGTCACTGTAATGATATTACAGTTGATGCCCTGAATAGGGGCTTGTGAATGTGTTAAGACACATCTCCAGGGGTGGATTCCAGTGTTTCCATGATTGTCACTTGAGTGACAATTAGAATGTACTGAAATGTAAAGGGGAGGGGAGCTCTGACAACAAAAAATTAGCACAAAACTGAGCGATTGAGCTTATTTCCCCATGGTATTGAGACCAAAAGGTTCAATAAAGCATAATTGGTGCATCTAGTGTTTTAGAAATATCTACAGAAATTGTTTACAGGTCATATTGGCTGCTATTAGAGGGTTAAATTACTGGGTTAACATCTAGATCAATGGAAAATTTTATCAAAACTGTAGTTCACTACACAGAAAATGGTTCTTTTTGTGTGTGGATGAAGAGGCCTTTGTTGAATCATGATGAGATCGTGATATTTCACAGTTATGACTGAATATGAACTGTCAGATCATCTGTAGCGTTTGGTAAACATGAACAGAACACAAGGACGTACACGTACTTGCACGGTCAGAGCACCGTGAATGGCTCATTGGTCACTGAACCTGAGTTTTTGTTGTCCAGTGTGTAGGGCACATGGGTATTTTTGTGTGACTTCAAGGGCAAGCTGTTTGACAAAATTATTTGTTTGGCTCTGTTTGTACATAAGTAGAATGCTCTCATGGACACTTTTGTGACCACAAATGTAGATTGTCTGTAATCGTAATGCCCCAGTGAACAGCCTGACCAATTGTTATATGTCATGGAGGGACAGAAAAACATCTATCTATATGGCATCAGCAAGGCATGCAAATAAACATAAGACCAGGCCATTCTGTGGGCACAAAACATGTAAGAATACTGAAATGTAACAATAAAATTAGCCCCCCTCCCCCCCAAAAAGGAAAAAAACAGCGAAAAAAAAAACAAACAAAAAACAAAAAAAAATGCAACAAAACAACCCTCTCAAAAAAGAAAAACCAAAAACAAAACCATGCTTAGGAAGTGGGAAAAGCAGAAAAGATTGCCAGTTTTATGGGTTCAACTAATTCGGGTGAATTCATGACAATCTAGTATTAATTATTTTAGTTTTGTTTATTCAACAAAGTGCAAATTTAATATTTACAATTTAAAGAATAAAAATCATGCAGTTAAGTTTTTCTATGAAATCTAGACTCTCATCATATTTAATGAAAGGGAAAGAATACTATTAAAAATTGATAAAATCATTGTTTTTCAATCAATCATTTGTTAAGGACAAATTCCGTTAAATGTTTGAAACAGTTACTGCCTTTTGTAAGATAAATGTATATGATAATTAGGGTTCATCTGCCTTTTGTAAGATAGCTGTATATGATAATTAGGGTTCATCTGCCTTTTGTAAGATAAATGTATATGATAATTAAGGCTCATCTGCCTTTTGTAAGATAAACGCGTATGATAATTGAGGCTCCCCAGCCTTTTGTAAGATGTGCTAAAGTGCTAATCATGGCTTTAATCGTTTTCTCAATACCATTAAACATATAATGGTTAAACGATTCAAATTCCTCATGGAGGTACCTTTCATTCAAATACCAGCAAGCCTAGTCTTAAGCAAAAAGTAGTCTTAGTCAACAGCTTTCCTTGGGACACTTACGGGCAACTGTTTGCAAAGTGTCCTGAAGAAAACTGTAGACTCTGTCTTAAATCAGCACTTTAAGGGTTAAGATATCACGTTTTGAGGGACTGTACTTTGATTGTCTGTTGGGCAGTCTTAAGAGACAGGTGTCACTGTATGGGGGAAAAGGGCAAACAGTTGACAGAAGTGCAGGTAGGCCAGATCAACTGTCTACAATGGTATGTATAGCATAGGTGACCTGCCTCCTATGAGACACGGTTTGTGTCTCTTCGAGTGCCAGCCATGGCAACAATCACACCAAGTCGAACTTCTCTGAATAGCTCTATTTTTTCGCTGCATTCTTATTTTTGCTTATTTCGCTGACGGCACAACACTGTCACAATAAAAACAGAGAAATAGTATTTTAACATTGTTTGAACAGAAATTATGTCCAAAATAGTTAAGTTAGAAAGTAAAGTGAACTTTCAAAAATACCAAAACCATGAAAATCTAAACACATGAAAATAAAACAATGTGCAGTGCCACAGTGATTCTACCTTCAAATTCCCCAGGCAGAGACCTGTCATACAGGCACTAGCATGCATTGACTGAATTATGTGGTTCTAGTCAAGTACTAAGAGGTGTTGGTCAATGGCTGTCTACAGAGCACCTTGGTGGCCATGAGCCCAAAGTATGCAGACAGCAGCTGTTGACTCAGTCGAGAAATTGACATTTAACCCTTTCCCGCTCAACTTGCCCAAAAATGCCCAGATGTAAATTGTCATCTGCCTTAACGGTTATACCTCATTACTAGAAATACGATTGCTGCGGTTTGTATGTAACACCATTCAAGATGTCACATCCTAGGTCAATAACTTTCCTTGGTGCTAGTTGGGTGCATTGGGCCCAAACCCACTGCAGGGAAAGCTATTGACTCAGTTGTCTGACCAGGAATGGGTTAAGGATCATGGCCAGCCTTGTAAGACACCTGATGATGTACATTTCTTAATAAAATTTACCTGTATTAAAAGAACCATAAGAAGTATATGTGGGATTTTTTTTCGGCAAGCAGTTGGAATGGTCTTTCCCATTTTAAACCTGGCAAGCAAAATTAGCTGGTGGTCAAATGTCTGCTTTAATGTTTTTAACTCAATTGAACTGCAACAGCGCCCCCCCCCCCCCCAAAAAAAAAAAAAAAAATTATATATAATACAAATTAAGATGTCCCAGGTCAATAACTTTCCTTAAGATGAGCTAAGTTTTAAGCATCTGACCCATGCAAAGCGAAGTTGTGACTCAGTCTCAATTCAAGCTGGAAAGGGTTACCCATAATTCTTGTTTTTACAGTTACACCGCAGGGCTGAACTGATGCCCAAAAAAAGCAGTTGACTCAGTCTTAATTTTAAGGGGGAATGGGTTACATGTACGTATGATATTTGTAGTCAGTAGCCAATCCATGCCAAAGAAAGCTGTTGACTTAGTCTGAAATTAAGGGACAAGTGATAACAGCAGTTCCTACATTTGTAGACATCATTTCCCTATGACTACCTGGAAGGGAATGTCCTTTATGCAGACACCCATCTGCATAAGGCCACATAAAAAAATCCTGGTTTATCATCAGCATCCACTTTTTTTTTTTGTGTCGCACCATATTTAAAAAAAAAAAATTATTTGTAAATGTTTGTGAAAAAAATCAATGACAAAGCTTCAATTAGTGCCTTGAGCAGTTAGCGCCACTAGTGCTGATCAAGAGAACTATATTACAGCATTCTTGTGACATTCTGAATGAATTAATGACCTGTATGGGCAATGGGGACTTGCGAAAATCTTGAGTACAGTAAATTATTTGGCGGGAAGGGAAGGGTAAACCCCCCTTTCACTTTTTTGGAAAACCACTGATGATAAACCGGGATATTTTTTTATGTGTACAGGAGGCCATGCAGAATAAACTTTTAAATTTCCACATCATTCTTAGTTTATTTGAAGACCTTTCTCACAAAGAATGGGGTGGATGGGTAGGGGAGGGTAACAGGCCATCATTACTGAAAGCGGCACCCATATATTTATGCCATCTCAGAGTATCTCAGGTATAATGTGCTAGAGTATCTTGGGTATAATGTGCTAGAGTTTCTGAGGTATAATGTGATCTAGTTTCTCTGGTATAATATGCTAGAGTATCTCAGGTACTCTTACAATATTTTCAAAGACCCAGTTCAACCCTTTTGGGCTAAAAAGGTATCAAAAATGGAACTGTTGAGGCATCAATTTTATTTGGGGCTTATTTTAGTCTAATTAGCAGATTAGCTTATCTTGGCTTATTGTTGAATGAAACATTTGAAGCAAAAAAAACAAGGAGAAAAAAAGGAAATGCCCGCCAGCATAAATATTAACTCATTCCATACTGTGGTCACAGGCCTTGGTCAGTGGTTCTGCCACTGCCTGGCAAGTCATGCTGCAGCTGCCCTTGTGGCAGCTGCAGCATGACTTGCAAGGCAGTGATAGAACCACTTACTTAAGACTATAGGCATGTTGAACAAAAGCTCTTTTCATAAAGAATTCAAACATGCAATTGTAGTCTCAAAGCTAGGTAAGTATGCGGAAAAATCAGGGACTGGTATGGAATGAGTTAACAAAAGAATAGCCCAAATTCAGTTATGTTTTCCTTACCTGATATCTGACAGGCAAGTACTCACATGTACCATGTAATCTTTCATTCCAGGTAAATGAAGACAAATGGGATTTTGTTTGGGAAATATGATCTCAAAAGCCAGGGGGGCTCTGACAAGAGGTGGTCTAAAGCAGATGCTCCTCTTAGCATAATCTTTGAATAATAATATAAAAATGAAGTCTGTCTCTGTTGTTGTCATTGGCATGTAACAGCGCGCTTGTGGGTAGGCATTTTTCATGACGTCGCTATCGCGACGTCATGAAGAAAATGCCTACCCACAAGCGCGCTGTTACATGCCAATGACAACAACAGAGACAGACTTCATTTTTTATATTTATATTCATATTAACATTAATACTAGACTAGAGTTAAATTTGCATGACTATTTGTGCGTAAAAGTTTTGATAGCCACTGCGAAGGACCTTAAAAATGTTTATCAGTGGGAGGAGCTATGGGTGTGGCCAGCCGCTTGTTACGTAGCAAAGCAGGCACTGGCACGTGCCGTGCTGTACATGATGTTACCATCGACTGATGAAAACAAAATTTGTCCCTATTCTTTCAATGCTAACAAAAACTCTGAATGTAAATATTTTGATTTGAAACCCAGTTGCACCATGTTGACAATGTTAGTGTTTTGTCCACAAATATAGCAGGAAATGGGTTATGGTACAGTAAACCTTCATAAAATGTCAGTAAGATTGCTTATGGAACCAAGCTCAATACATTTAGATCTTGAGACAATATTGGTTCAACCAAATGAAAGTCACAGATGCATAATTCATGAGGCATGTGGTACTTGGTGAAATTATAATGAAGTAGGTCCTATTGGAAACAAAAACTCTGGCTGGCTGGCCCACAGAAACAATCAACGTTTACCAAAGTTCATGGAAATTCAACACAGCCCATGTGGTACCGGTTACCAGGTAGCATGTTGGAGTGTTCACGCCATGGTCTGACAAATCCCATGCATTATTCAAGACAGTCCTGTCTTGCAAGCGTACTAATCCCTCCATGAATGCGCTCAAGTGCACACACTCTGTAGTCGTCTTGATCCAAGCTAATTAGGCTGTAGCTTGTTCAGGAAATCATTGATTACTTTTTGGAAGCATGCTGGTATTTTGAGAGGAAGGTTATAAATATTTCTGTTTCGATGTGGCTAGAAATTAACAAAAGTTGAAGCATCGCATAAAATGTTCCTTATTCTTAATTAACGTTGGCCTGGCTTAATCCTTTACCCCATAAACTGGCTAAAACTGGCTGGTGGTCAAGTGTCACATGCTTCAATGTTTTGCAAAATTACACTAATTTCAACAGTAATAAAAAACAATTGGAATCAAAGCTGTGGGTGACACCTATCTCCATAATGTACCAGGTCAACAGCTTTCCTGATGTGGGTTGGGCACTCACCATATGTATACCAGTGAAAGCTGTTGACCCAGTCTTAGTTCCAGGGGGAGGGATCAGTGGCTTGTTCAGTGATGTGACATTAAGATCAATTTGTTCTCCTGTCTGTGGATAGCAGGTTGTAGTCTTTATTTATCAGGGGCTTGCTTCATACAGTACACCTGTTATGTAAAACTTCACTTATCTAGGTAAAGATACAGGGGATTTGTAGTCAGTATAAATAAAGGCTGACACACCTGAGCAGCTACCTGTTTGAACTCTTACTGCTGATGTTGACAAAGTTTGATTTACTCAGACCTACAGCTCAAATTGACCAGAGGCAGTGCATATATTTTCAAGAAGGGCATTTTTGTGTCTCAATTAATTGTTGGTAAAATGGGCGTATATGTGTAATTTTTTCTTCCGAGTACTGCGTATACATGTATGTTTACCAATATTAAGGTCTGATTGTTTCCCTCATGAATGTTAAGTTTATCATTTACTGGGAGCGTCATGTAGCTCTTGACCCTACCTGCCTTTTAAGACCATCTTGACTATCTGCTTGTCAGGTCCATAGTGCTATCTTTTAAGCCCACCTTACCATCTGTTTGTCTGGTCCATAGTACTAATAGTATCTTTTAAGACCACCTTACCATAGATCTGTTTGTCAGGTCCATAGTGCTATCATTTAAGACCACCTTACTCTCTGTTTGTCAGGTCCACAGTGCTGTCTTTCTTATTACCCTCGGCAGATAAATGCCATAGGGTATTGTTGTCCCCTGGGTCGTCTGTCCGTCCGTCTTGTGAATGTTACTGAAATATCACTAAAAAGTATTCACTGTAGCTGTGCCAATTTTTTGTCACAGAAGGACCTTATGATGGACCAGGTTGCTATTGAAAACCAGCTTCCTCTGATTATTTTAAAACTTCTTTATGAAATTATGTGTTAATTTGAAGGCCATCTGAGTGGCATCAACCCTGATGACATTACTGCGACATCTCAAAAATATTGACCTCAGCTTTACCAAATTTTTGTCAGAGATGTATCTTATAATTGACCAGGTTCCTATTTAAACCAGCTTCTCCTGATAAATTCTAATTTTTTTAGGAAACTTTTAATGTATTTATTTGAAAGCAGTCTGAGTGGCGTTAACCCTGACAACATTACCGCGATATCTAAAAAAATATTGACCACAGCTTTACCAAATTTTTATCAGAGGTGTATCTTATGATGGACCAGGTTACTGGTAAAAACCAGCTTCCTCTGATGATTTTTTAACTTTTTATGTATTTATTGAAGGCCATCTGATTGGCAGCAACCTTGACAATGTTACTGCGAGTTCTCAAAAAATATTGACCACAGCTTTACCAAATTATTGTCAAAGATGTATATTATGATGCACCAGGTTCCTATTTAAACCCAGCTACCTCTTTGTATTTATAAACTTTTTATGAAACTTTAAAGTTTTTATCTTCAAGGTTGTCTGAATGGTACACAAGGAGACAACGTAACCATAATATCTCAACAAGGATTCAACACAGCTTCACCAAATTTTTTCTAAGATGGTGGACCACATTCTTAATGAAAACCAGCTTCCTCTTATTATGTTTCAGCTTATTATGAAACTTTAGATGTGTCTATTTGATGGCCATCTGAGTGACGCACAGAACAGTGGTCTCTGTCACCAGAACTTGCCGCAAGAACACATCCAAAAGTGCTCTTTCATTTCATAGACAACAATATGGAAATTTTATGCAAAGTATTCTACTGCGAAGTCTAAAAAATGCAGAATTGAGGAAAAAAAGATTTTGGGCACCAGGGGTAATCCGTTCTCTTAACGCTATTAATTGTTATTTGATCTTCATTGAGCGCCAGCATTATTTGATTACTTTTGGGCTCTCTTCTTCTTGAAAAATGAAGTAAAATCTGCCTAATCTTCCTGTTTCTTGTCGAAGGATGTTGAGCAGTATGGAAAATGGGCCAACTGTGTACTGGCTTTTAGTGTTTAAACAGTTTTGTCACTTCCGTGACTTTTCAGGAATTGCTGGGGAAAGTTTTACAGCTAACTGCATACCAGAGGGTAACTTTTGTGTTGCTGTATAAAACATGATCATAATTGTATAGCACAAAGGTCTGGGTCTATGGTGGCTTTGGTTGTCATGGTGACAACGTGACCTAATAAACATTTGAACCTGGATTGACTTAAAAGTTATGATATTTTATACACTATCAGGGTCAGCAAGTGGGCTTGATCAGGCAGAGGATCGTTGAACAAATGTAGCACCAACGTTGTGAAAATGAGCAGCTTAAAACTGTGTACACACACAGTGAAAATATAATTTTGTAGTTTTCTTAATGTGTTTTATATATTGTGGAGACCTGAGCAGGCACATTGAGGAAAAATGAGCACTGACCTAATATATTGTCCACAGTTTTCATGCAAACTGTGTGTGCATGTCTTTATGAGAAATTGAAGGAAATATATTGATGCAAGTGACATTTCAGCCACCAGGTGGTTTGTTCAGTTAAAGGATGAATAGTTAGAGTCAGTGATTTTGCACTTCCTAGCAATGTAAAAGCCATGCACGGTAAGGTCTTTACCAACTTGGTGTGAAATGACTTAAAATTGTACATATATATATCTTGAAAAGTTATTTTTTAAGTTAATATAATTTCTACTGTGTAGCAAAATTTTTCTTTCAGCACTGGTTCTAATGTGTAGCAATATTTTTCTTTCAGCACTGGGTGTTTGTGTACGTATGTGACTAACGACAAGATTGCCAGCTCATTGTCCAGTGTGGAGACATTGTCCGTCAATAAACTTGAAGATATGGTCAAATTCCTCAACAACACAGTTGACGTAAGTATGGCCTGTGACTATCTGAAAGCACACATGTAGCTGGATGCAAGAACTGGATACATGAGATCACTGAGACTCCAACCCTCCCATTTTCAGCCAGAGATCTCCCATTTTTTTGCACTTTTTCCAAATTCTCCCGTTCTCTAGCTCAGAATATGTTTTCTCCTGCCCAGATAAAAAATGGATGAGGTGAAAAAAAAAAAAATCTTCAAAATACACCTTTTTAACTTTTTTTTTTTAAAATTCAAAATTTTCTCACCCCAGGAGGGGGTGCTGCCCTCCCAAACCCATCCCCCAGCACAGTCGCTGCACTCCGTCAAATCTCCAGTTTCAATAGTACTCCAGGAGGGAGAATCTCCAGTGAAGCTGCGGGTTGAAGTCTCTGTGAGATTTTAATTTTTTACTAATTTAATGTGTGTCTGTCGCATGTCCGTGCCAAGTTCACTTTCATTGTGAACTCAACCAACTGTGTTTACTTGCTAATTGTGTAGCAGTCATTTTCTCATTTTTATGTGTTTTTCTTGGTTGATAATTTTGGAGTTTATTTGGAAAATTCTTTGCTGAAACTGGGCAGAGTACTGAGTCACACAAGGACTCACCGGGGAACCCTAGACCTTTATTTATGCACCAGTTGGTGCTGCACATTTATTTTTCTTATAAAGTAAATTTTTGACATCTGAATAAACTTAGTAAAAGATGCTAAATTGATTTCCAGTTGAAATCAAAACATCTTGATGACAGTGGTTTGTATTTCCCTAATTGTTTTTATTCTGTTTTCTTATGAAAGTTGTTTTTAGCTCTGCTGATCATAGGTCGCAGAGCTTATGTGATCATTCATGTCTGTCTGTCCATCGATCCATAAACTATTGTTTTGCAGCTCTGCTAATCATAGATTGCAAAGCTCATGGCATCACTCATGTCTGTCCGTACGTCCATCCTTCCGACCATCCCCCCTTAAACTTTTTGCTTGTGAGTGGGATACAGTCGTCAGTTTTCAGGATAGCCCCATATAACTGTAGGGACTTGTCAGTGTATCAAAATCTAGGTTGGATTTGATATTGGTTTGCCACTTGCAGTATTATGTTATACATGTATATGGGTCAAAATGTGAAAATGTTGTGACTCTTGTAGCGTCCTAAATGTGGATTGGATTGTGAAAGAGGTCAAAATCTCATATTGCATATCATACTAGTGATGCCACCTATAATTTGACAGAAATCATAGCCAAAATGTGTATAAAATATAAAATTCCAAATCTCGAAAAGTAATTGAATTAGACATGCCAAATTTGTAGGATATGTAGACCACGTCCAGTGCAAGTATGTTATACAATATCAAGCTTGACCTATATTTGTGAGGTCACCGTGGCTGTAAAGTTGAAGGTGATTTTGTAATGGCAGTTTATAAGTTGGACATTAATGGCAAGAGAATTGAGCCTCCCGATCAAAGTTGCACTTGATTACATTTTACATAAATCTGTACTTGGTGACCTACTTTTTGGGTGTACGTGACCCAATGATTACAGACTTTGGCTCTTGTCGAAGTTTATTTTATTTTTTCAATAGCATGAAAAGTTATTACTGATTTGAACAAACAGACCATGAATTTATGGACAGCTGGAAAGGAGACTCACATTTTGAAGCAAACAATTTTTTAATCCGAGTTGAAGGTCAAGTTCAAATGGACAGTTGGAGTATAGGGGTCGTCTTGCAAAGGCTCTGCACCCCACACTTTTTAGTTAGGCCCAAATAAAATATAACCTTAAGTACCTATATAAAGTGTATGTAAATCTATTTTGGCATTAATGTTGGTGGTGCCACTAATGGTATCATGTAATGTATAGGTCAAAATGTGAAAATCTTGTGACCAGCCCAGCATCCTTTATTTTTGATGGATCTTCATTAAATTAAGTGGAATTGTAGAAGAGGTCAAAATCTTACAATACTACTGGCACTACCAATAATTTGACAAATTATGAGCTAAAATGTCTTGAAAGAGTCAAAATTCCATGTCTCAAGTAATAATTGAATTAGACATGCCAAATTTATGGGGTATATAGGTCATGCCCAATGCTAATATGTTATATAATATCAGTGATGTTGACATATTTTTGTTAGGTCACCAGACCTGTTAAGTTGGAACAGGTAACTTTGTAATGACAAGGTGTAATTTGGACAGAATGGCCAAGAGAATTGAAACTGCAGGTCAAAATAACACTTGAATACATTGTATATAAAACTCTGCTAGGTTACCTACTTTTTGGGTAACCTTAAGTCAATTGTGTGACCTTGATCTATTTTTCAGGGTCATTAAACACTTAAGAATAGTACATTCCATTCAATATCTTGATAAAGAAGAAGGCGAATGATGCCTAATGTATCACAAATGTATATTATGTGAAGGTTTGAAATTTCATAATATGGATGGCCTTGATTAATTTTTCAAAGTCATGGAGGGAATATATTTCAGGAAATGATTTTTTGGTGATGGTGGTCAGCAGAGCATTAGGCCCGTGGGCAGTCTCTTGTTTTTGTTTTTCATTTTATGACAAATTTTCTAAGAGGGTCCATTTTCATTCAGAGCATTAAAACGTACACAAACAATGTTTTCCAGGAACCATAAAATAATCTCATACAGTTGAGAACATAAGAAAAAGTTGCTCAAGAACAAGGCTACACACAATAGTTAATAAATCGGAAAATATTCTACAAAAATTGGATGAAAGGGAGTTCAATATGAAGTTTTACTGAACGACAAAAGGTAATATCGGGCGAGGCAAAAGCCGAGCACAATATTACTTTTTGGAGTCCCATAAAACTTCATAATCTTCTTTCTGTTGTCCAACATTTGTTATCTGCAATTTAAGTAATGATATACCTTGATCCAGCAATTGTTATTCACAAACTCAGCACTTATTGCTGTCTGGTTGACTCAAATAGGCCTACAACATGGATTTAAATACATGGTGTGACGTTCTGTCATCCATATGGTGCATGCTGTAATGCCATGTGGGGTGCTTGCTGTAACATCATGTTTTTATACTTATGCATAGTACTTTACCATGTGACATGCACTTGCTGTCCAATATTATGGTTTCAACTGCCCAATAAATATGAAGTTTTACAGGGCAGGCACATGGTATAGATAGAGACATCTGATTGGTTACCTTAGTGTTAATGCAAAATATATTTAGATAAATGTTAACACTAGTATTGATGAATACATGTGCAAATTCATTGAGAAAAAATTAAAAATAATTTTAGTATCCAGAAATTGATTTATGCATAATTGGTATAATTTTTATCAACATTTGCGGTCTTGTGATGAATGTAAATTTGCACGAGTTTTTCGATGGAACAAGCATAATATGCTTCATTCAAATGTAAGTGTCCTGTCTTAGCAAATCATTACGCATTAATATGCAGGTATGGGCAATGTATTTAACTTATGGGGTAATTGGTTGTAACAATGCCGTGCAGAGAGAGGACTCAAGCATAAGTACAACCCATTGATAAGACCTAATATTTACTTTAGGCACAGATCAGGTAAGTGTTGACAAAATGTTACCATGATATATCATAAAACAAATGTGTTAGCACAGTTTACGTTTGGTAGCAAGAACTTTATTTCCTCAAGAGTCAGTGACCTGTGTTATTAGAGTGCCTGGTGAAAGTATGTTTGTTTTCAATAAATCTGACTGGCGCATGTGACTAGGTGAAGGATACTTGATCGCATGTGTCCATTACTGTGGGCTTATTGTAAGTAGGGTAATTCCACCAGGGAAAATTCTCTAATGACCGTATGTACACATGCAAAGACTTGTTAAGGTATTCAACACTGCACTCACAGCAGTATGAAACTTTGCTGTAAGTTAAGACTCACAAAGTAGTAAGAATGTCCAGCTGTCAATGTCATCTGTATTAAGACCAACAGAACAGTTATATGTATTTGTGTCTTTTTGTCCAAAGCCACTTCCTGGTAGTCATTACCCTATTCCGCAGTCCGAACTTTTTACTCTCCATAAGCTAACCTGTCCCTGTCTAACTTATATACATAGAAGTTCTATTGTCCATATTGCACACGTTCCTCTGTAAATTTTGACATAGGCTGTATTAGCCCAAATAAATTGAAGGGTCTTCAGCGGGTAACTACTCAACATGTTTCGGAGCCTTTTACCCGTATGAAACTTTGCTGTGAGTTAAGACTCTCAAAGTAGTAAGAATGTCCAACTGTCAATGTCATCTGTATTAAGACCAACAGAATAGCATTCCATAAGTCAAAAGCTTTCTTTGATAAACCTGTAGTTCTACATGACAGAAAGAAGGACAGACGGGGGGCTTATGCTGTACTGAACCCCTTTGTTCATATACTATACTGAACCCCCTTGTTCAAATACCATACTGAACCCCTTTGTTCATATACCATACTGAACCCCTTTGTTCATATACCATACTGAACCCCTTTGTTCATATACTATACTGAACCCCTTTGTTCATATACCATACTGAACCCCTTTGTTCATATACTATACTGAACCCCTTTGTTCATATACCATACTGAGCCCCTTTGTTCATATACTATACTGAACCCCTTTGTTCATATACTATACTGAACCCCTTTGTTCATATACCATACTGAACCCCTTTGTTCATATACTATACTGAACCCCTTTGTTCATATACTATACTGAACCCCTTTGTTCATATACTACACTGAACCCCTTTGTTCATATACCATACTGAACCCCTTTTTTCATATGCTATACTGAACACCTTTGTTCATATACTATATTGAACACCTTTGTTCATATACTATATATACTATACTGAACCCCTTTGTTCATATACCATACTGAGCCCCTTTGTTCATATACTATACTGAACCCCTTTGTTCATATACTATACTGAACCCCTTTGTTCATATACCATACTGAATCCCTTTGTTCATATACCATACTGAACCCCTTTGTTCATATACTATACTGAACCCCTTTGTTCATATACTATACTGAACCCCTTTGTTCATATACCATACTGAACCCCTTTGTTCATATACTATACTGAACCCCTTTGTTCATATACTATACTGAACACCTTTGTTCATATAATATATTGAAGACCTTTGTTCGTATACTATTACTATACTGAGCCCCTTGTTTTATATACTATATACTGAATACCAATGTTCATATCTTATACTGAACAACTTTGTTCACATACTATACTGAACACCTTTGTTCATATGTTATACTGAACAGCTTTGTTCATATGTTATACTGAACAACTTTTTTCTTATATCGCATGTATATTTAACTCATTTGTCTTTGTACTACGTGCATAGTTAACTCCTTGGTTCCTAAACTATGCTTAGCATTATCATTCCCAGCTGCAAAATAAAGGAACGAGTCCACAATTTTTTATCCTGTAAGTTTTATTCAAGTGTTCAAGTATCTGAGTCAACAACATTCTTAGATAAGCTTTGAATGTCTGCAGGAAAACAACGGACATCTATACACAGAGCTTATAATTATTGTCATATATTTTCAAGTTTCTCTAAATATGCTTCCAGTTTTGACCAAAAATAATAAAGTGCATGTATGAATAAAATGTCTGTTATGAACCTTATGACCCAAAAATACAATTTTTAAAGCAGACATTTCCAAGTGTCTATTGTTAAACATTGGAATGTGAAAACAGATGATCTTCCACATAGTCTGCTGATAGTGTACATTTTCTTAATTATGTTAAATTGTTGGCATTTCCACCATATTTGTTCAAATCAGAAGGTTCTCATTAACAGTTACTGCTTTTGGTTTTTGTACTGTTTCACTTTTTGGTTTTTGTTCTTGTATTATGTCGAAAGGAGTGAAAGATGTAGACATGGTATATTAATTTATTTATCTATTTATTTATTTGTTTGTTTGTTTACAAACAAAGAGGGAGAGAGAGAGAGTTTATTTCTTATTTCTGATTATACTTGCAGGAACTGATGTATGTCAGCTCAACCAACTTCAACTTCACAGCACAAGTGCTCTCCAGAGATTTAGACAGTAAGTTGCCCAGTTGGTGGTCCATTAATTCAGATGGCCTAACACAGATATATCAGCATTCAATGTTTTTCATATTAAAAACTGACAAAAATGGCTCAGTGTCATGAATGTTGAAGCCTTTTTTTTTTCTTCACAAAGAATGATGACATTAGTCAACAGCTTGTTAAGGTGCATTGCATCCAGAATGTTCCGAGGAAAGCTGTTGACTCAGGCTCCAGAGGGTTAAATCATATGATGTAACAGAAAAGGTGTCTCCTTAGGGTTAAATCAGATGATCTCCAGAGGGTTAAATCATATGATCTCCAGAGGGTTAAATTATATGATGTAACAGAAAAGGTGGACTGTAGAATCCAATCTGTAGAGCAGTGTTACTTTTCAATATGAGTCCAGCATATTTATTTCATGCCAAAATCTGTAACCCTGTTGCTGGCTGGGCAATTAAGACAATCATCTACCACAATGCAGCCATATTGATGGATGCACCAATGGTATCGCCAGTGTGTCCTGTTGAGCAGGAAGATGCATATATGTTGCATAGAGATTAAACCAGACCCCCAAATTTGAACTGATAGGGGACAAGTGACCATTTCAAAATCCTTGCAGAGAGAGGACCCTAAATGTTGATTACATGGATTTAAAAAAACATATATTCCTGTGAAGCTCTGAGAATACTGGAGACTCCTGAAAGTGATCTCAAAGACTATGGATGACCCTCACAAAAAAAAAAAAAAAAGACAAGAGGGTGTCACTAGCATTAATGTAGTCACAAAGAGTACTTATTGCCAACATTTCTTAATTTCTTCTCTTATAGCAAACTCAGTTTTTGTTTACAGATTATGACTATTACTGGTAGTTTGTTGCTTTAAAACCAGTAATTTTGTTCAGAGTGGGGTCCTTTAGGTCATTGTCTGGGATTGAGCAGCGCACAGTGGTTTTGCAACTTTGATGTTGCATAGATTAACCACATTTCATATTTTTCCCACAAAACCAAACATTTTATGTATTAAAAAAATGATCACTTGGAGAGAATAGTACATGTCCAAAATTAAAGTATAGACCATTGTGCAGGAACTGTATTCTCTGTTTATGAATCAAATACATAATTACAGAATAATCTTATTCTGTTTTGATCATGAATTTAAACATCTACTGTTGTCATTTTGTGGGCAACAAAAGTCTAACAAGGAGACATCTAATGGAAAAACAAAAAATGTGGATCCTAGCTACAGCTCATATATTTATCTTTCAAAAATAATTATTTGAAGCAAATCAATAGGTTTTTTTTTTTTATATTGACACTGACTACAAAATTGCCAGATTGATATGCAGAAAATTTAATTCTGGGAAATCAGCATAGATAAGATTTGATGCCCTAGTTTGTCACCACATTGTTGGCTGTAATGACAACACTGCTCTCCAACTCTGGTCAGTTTTAATTGTTATGCTTGGAAACATATCAATCAACATCTTTGATGTATTGTTTCCAACAAACAGAGATGTTTATTTGTAAAAAAGCAGTTATTTACCCGAATGTCATGTGACCTGAAGGTGCAATAACCTTGACCCGAGCAGCAAATGGTGCTGCATGAACAAGAAAGCTTGCTTTACTGAAAAAGTTGCTCGAAGAACAGGAGTTACTCCCTCACTTCCCATCACCTTGTATGAAAGACAAACATGCTTTTATTAAGGGCATGCATTGATGGGATACTAGCCATTCAGTATCTTGGACTACTTGAGATCATACGGGAAAGCAAATTTGGAAGCAATTAACACGCAACAATCAGGGAAGAAAAAGTGGATGGATGGCAAAGTAAAAAAAAAATGTTGATTACCAGCATAAAGTGGGGCTGAAAATTTAGTTTTCCATTATCAAAAATAAAATTTGACAATTGCGATGCTAGGCAAGAATAGTTGTACCCTCGGTTGGAGGCCAGCATGTTCACCCTACTCCTATCTTTCTCTGAAAATGACGACTGCCTCGTTAACCCTTTCCCTCTTGAATTAAGACTGAGTCAACAGCTTTCCTTGGCATGGGTTGGGCCCAACCCATGCCAAGGAAAGCTGTTGACCTGGGTCATGTGATCTTAATAAGTCTCATGTACATTTCTCAGTCAAATTGTTTTTCATAACCGTTGAAATTAGTTGAAAACACTGAAGCAGAAGACATTTGACCACCAGCCGGTTTTGGCAAGTTTGAGGCGGAAAAGGTTAATGCTGCTTTCCTTGTCTTAGTTTATTTCTCTGAAAACAGGTATCTTGCTTTTTATCCAATACATCTAACTTAGTTAAATGTATATGTAAATTATGCAAATTTGCAAGCTGATTGCTTGTATCATACATTTGGAAACAGACATACATGCACTCCAGCCAGCTGAAACATGGTTATGTTTTTTCCCTTTTTTATCACATAAATTGTGCCGCTTTAGGATTCATGTTTGGTTAAGAATTTGAGAAAATGCAAAAAAAGTCATTTTGCTTCAGGTCATGATTTTGCCATTATAGCTCAATCCCCTCTGCTGCCTTAAAGGGAAGTTGTGTGATACATGTACTAGTATCTGCCCTACATTTTATTTACAACTTTTATGGCCTGTAGTCTTGTGTGGAAAAGCTTTTTATGGTGATGGATACTATATATAATTTAACTGCCCACTCAACCAGTCTGCAAGTGCTAACACGTCAGCAGGAAGTTGAGAGCCCTTTAAGTGTGAATATCTTAGAATTAACAATTCCTTAAACCCACTTTACTTGCTCTGATGTTTTGCTGGCTGTCTAGGATTAAATTACCTGGACATTAGAGCAGGAAGTTGAGAGCCCTTTCAATGTGAATATTTTGGAGTTAACAATTCCTTGAATCAACTGGACTAGCTCCGATGTTTTCTGGATGTATAGGATTAAATATCACCTGGGCATTAAAAGTAAGCTCATGGTAATAGTTCACTGACAGTTCATGTCAAAGGGCATTCAGGTATTGAATGCAGATGATCAATATAACCCACAAGTTGCCTTGTGAGTTTTACGGTCATGGCATTATGGGATGGTGCATACATGTGTGTCAGGTTCTTGGTATTCTAGACGTCCCTCCACCACAGTGACTGCTGCATGGCACAATGGAAAAAGAAAAGTTAATATCTGTCTGAAAGAAAAAATCTGTGTCATCCATGGTTGCACGAAATGACATTGGTCAATATTGATTTGAACAGATATTCTTCTCTCTTCTAATTACAAATGCTGTGTACTAATCCATTAACCTTCATGTGAATATTTTATTTACAGATGGAAAAAAAAATGTGGACCTTGGTGCAAAGTTGCATTGATTTTTGGTCAGCCATTCAGGGTTTCAACCAGAGGGTAAAAAGGTATACCTTAAAAAGTCGGAAGGGTACTTTTGCCTACCCTAAAATTTTAGCAGAAAAGAACAATTTTGGTATATATTACCCAGAAATACCCCATAAAGTCTTCTTTATTACAATTTTATTTGATAATATGAATATTTGAGTACCCTAAAATTTCACTCTGGCAGAAACCCTGCCGTTATGACCACAGGTATTTTAAGTCTACATGCTTGTAGCTTTATGACTCTGTCTCCATATTTCATTGGTACCCTTTGGGTGCAATAAGCTCAAAGCACATCCTGCAAAGCTGTTGTCCTGGACCATTTGTATCTTCTTTTAACCCTTTCCCCCTCAAATTGCCCCCAAAGCACCCAGATGTTAACTGTAATCTGCCCTAATGCTTGACTTAAATTTCTCATTACTAGAAAACATTTTTGCTGAGATTTATATGTAGGACCATTCATGATGGCATGGCCTGATTGGCTACTAACTCATTCAGAGACCAGGGATGGGTTAACCCTTTCCCCCTTGAATCAAGACTGAGTCAAAAACTTTCCCTGGCATGGGTTGGGCACTGAGTGGCCATTGCAGCCCATGCTGGCCAAAGTGATGAATGATATGCAGAACATGACTTTATCAATCTGAAGGAAAGTTTAGCAGACAGGCTCTGTTTTGGCCTATTCTGTGTAGAAACCTTTGACATAACCTATGAAATCACATTATGCATTTTTAACGATTTAAACAAGCTTTCATATTTTTTAAAAATAACTTTGCACTAGATGCCCCCAAACAATTATTATCTCCCCCCCCCCCAGAAAGAGGGGCATATAGAAATCGCTTTTCCCGTGCATCCTTCTTTCGTGTCTGGGCTATACTTTGCTTGTCCCTCAACTTAGACTTATAAAACTTTACACACAGATGTACATGGACATAAAGGTGTGTCATGTACCAAAAGTAGGTCACTAGGTCAAGTATCTAGGTCACAGTGAAATATTCTTTTAAAATTTTGTCTGGGCTATAATTCCTTTACTATGTGACTTAGTTTCTTGAAACTTCACACACACACACACACACACACACACACACACACACACACACACACACACACACACACACACACACACACATCTTGACCTAAAGGTGTGTCATGAAACAGAGTAGGTCACTAGATCAAGTATTTGGTTTATGGTGGTACAATCATGTAAAACTACATTACACTTCATATCGTGACTGTAATTCTGTTGTACTTCAAGTTAGATCAATAAAACTCAAAACACCTGTGTATCTGGACATAAGGGTGTGTTATGTACCAAAATTAGGTCACTAGGTCAAGTATCTGGGTGAGTGACATATCCTTATAAAATCATGTCCAGGCTGTAATTCCTTTACTATTTAACTTAGTTTTATGAAACTTGACACACACACACATCTTGACCTAAAGTTGTATCATGAAACAAAAGTAGGTTACTAAGTCAGACATCTGCGTCATGGTGATAAATTGATGTAAAACTACATTACAACTTTACACTTTATGTCCGGGCTGTAATTCTGTTGTCCTTCAACTTGGATTATTGAAACTTTACACACAGATGCATATGGACATAAGGGTGTGCCATGTACCAAAAGTAGGTCTCTAGGTCAAGTATCTGGGTCACAGTGATATATCCTTATTGGAGCTGTATCTGAGCACAAGGGTGTGTCATGCATAAAGTAGGTCACTAGGTCAAGTATCTGGGTTACAGTGATAGCCTATTTTTATGGAGTACAGTCATTCCAAAATGAGACTGTGATTAGCAAGGTTATAAATGAGGAAAGGAGGGCATGGATCCAGCAATCTCTGATTGCATTTCAATTACGACTGAAACAGAGAAGGTAAGTGAGTGAGCAAGTATGTAAGTAAAATAAAAAAAATATAGAATGTGCTAATGAAGAATTAAGCAAAGATCATTGTCTCTATAGTTTGTGCTGTGGGCAGCCTACATTTGTTGTATGTCCATTCAACTTTGTGGAAGCAGCTGTTTGCGTCATCTTGTTACATGATATGTCACTGACTATGACACAAATGTTACCTCCTCCAGTGTATTGATATCATTATCCACATGCATTTATCTTGTTGAAAGCATTAATGTTTTGTGCTTTCATTTATTAACTTGAATAATATGTAGAGATCGCTGGGTGCAACTTTATTCAACTTTGTGCAATGTGTTTCCATGGCCACCTTATGTAGCTATAAGTATAGGCAGTAGTGTTACTGAAGAGATGTTAGTGAGTTTGGTTTTCTTGAAGAGTCTGTTGTGAGTAAAGTGTATGGAAACAGAGATTTAGGTATTAGCAGTGGAGGTCTTTAACTCATTACATACCAGTCGCTGATTTTTCCGTAGATTTACGTAGATTTAAGACGACAAGTGCATATCAAAATTCTTCATGAAAAGAGCTTTCGTTCAAGTACCAGCATGCCTATAGCCTTAATTAAGTCAGTGGTTCTTGCACTGCCTGGCAAGTCATGCTGCAGCTGCGGCAAGGGCAGCTGCAGCATGACTTGCCCGGCAGTGCCAGAACTACTTACCAAGGCCTGTCACCATAGTATGGAATTAGTTAACTGGTGTAAATATCATCAAATTAAAGTAAGTAAATCATGCTTTATGTCCGAATACATTGGACTGTAAACGTGGAATTTTGTAGTGGAGCCCACAATAGGTGAAGTATAAAATGGCGTTGTTCCAGTTGTGCACTGCAGATTGAGTAAGCCTAGCTACCTAGGAGCTTATTGCATTACGTATGTACATGACACAGTGGGCCTTAATATGTACCCTTAAACTGGGGTCTGACCCATTGCACAGGTATTCTGATGGATGTCAATGTTAACCCCTTCCTGGTCAGAGTACCGCTGAGTCAATGACTTTCCTTGGTGTGGGTTGGTCGCATTGCACCCAACCCATGCCAAGGAAAGCTCTGAACCCAGTGAATGCCATCTGAGTGGTCTTACAAATCTCAGCAAAAATGTCGTGTACTACGGGGGGAATTTAAATAAAAAGGTCAAGGTAGATGACAATTTAGATACAGGCACTTTAGGGTGAATTGACCGGGGCTTGCTAACATTGCAATTTGATGAGAAAAGAGTGTTAAAAAACCCTGGCCAAAAGTAGAAAGTTAATCAAGTGCTCACTTGTCTGGTCCTAGTAGTTTGTGCACTGCCTGACAAGAGTTTTTTAATGTACCACAAGGCATCTGGAACATCACGTAACTATAATAAATAATGATGATGACTAAAGATTATTTTTGCGCTTTTTAATTTTTTTTTCCCCAAAGGGTAAGTTGGATCCTTTTCGGACTTACTGGGAGTGTTCTTGGACTTGATCTCCACCAGATGCGTTCGCTGCACGGTTGTTCTGTCATTTTCTGATCTTTAACAAATTATCAAAGTGTGGAAAAAATCAATAAGCAGATATGTTCATGGTGGCAACAGTGATGATGGTCTTAGGTAAAGGTGGTCTTGATATCATTCTGCAGTTGACAGGACCACTTGAGCCTGTGCATGTAAGGTCAGCTGAGCACAGGACTATCACAGTCTTGTTGTTTTTCAAATTTATTTTAATGGGGGAGGCGCATTATGTTTTTGGGCTGTCTGTGCCTCTACCTGTGGTTCTGTATATTCACCATTTGTTTGTGTATAGGGTATCTCAAGACTCACTAGCCATGTGAAATTCAAATTTGCCTCATTTGTAGCCTGACACAGTTTCTTTACTTGATTGTATTTTGGTGATCTTAACCTCATTTTCAAGGTCACTGGACCCATGTGTATACAAAGGTGGACCCCATACAGTGAATGCTTTGCTTTGAATTTCCATTTGTTCAAATTTGTGTTTGTGTGTCCTGTAGCTCATTAGGACATCAGTTGACCACTGCAGTCTGGTTATGATGGTGCATCAGGTGATGTTGTTTCGATACTAAAGTAGTCCCTGTCTTGAACGACCCCTCCTATGAGCGACCACCTGGTTTGAACGACCACATCTGGTTGCCAAAGTTGCTTTTCTTTAATAATTTACCTCTTTTGAACGACCACCTGTTAAACGTGACCAGACCATGCAAAATGAACAGATTTTGAGAACCACATAACACAAACTTGAGCCATATCTGGCCATTAAGCCTGAAGTGGGCCAAGAAAATACATGCACGCAACTCACCCATTGTTATAAAATTGACATGATTCTTGTCAAATTTAGTTAGTGCAAACAATAAAGGATTTCTTTCTACAGTAAATTTCCTAAAACAAGTTTTTAATTTGCTCAATCTGTATCTATTCCTCCTTATGTCAAATTGTCACGAGCGTAGGATCTTTCCATTTATTGACATTTTTTACAATGGCAGTGAATGTGGCATACTCTGCATGTATCGGGCCTCTCCATAGCAGATCTAAAAGGATTTTGACCTCTACATTTCTTTCTCTGTATGCTAGGATGTTATGGATTGCGATCTGAACTAAACTTCATAATGATCGGCAGACATTTACTTGTGATGGGAACTTTATCGCTCCCACTCGTGATCGTTCACATCATCCATCTTGGAATGATTCAAATCCAAATGCACGACAAAGGTTGCCAACGCTCTCGGAAATGTCGGGAACAATCTTTGTCAATTCCCGGAGATCCACAACCCACATGGTCATTGCTTTTGTGCATGCGAAACCTACATGTAACCTAACCTTGGCAGATAAGCGCAAAGCCACTGAAATGTTATTATTTAGTGTTCTCATTTCTAATTGAACAGTGTTTTATCATAGTATATTCTAGACTATAAAATGAATGATGATAACTTTCCATAGATCAAAACCCCGATCAAACACGTGCTTGCCTGCATGACTCAGCGACAGACACTGACGAAGTAGGTCAATCTATTTTCACCACAGTTCAGATCGAGTTAAACATGGTGCCCAAAACACAAGTGGTGGCTGTGGTAAAATGCCGAGTCTTATTTTGATCCATAACTTATGAATTATGGTGAGTTAGGCTGCACCAAACGTGTAGCATAAAGTTAAGACCGTGAGTTATGCTTTCAAAACAATTTTATGACAGTTTAAGCTCATCATTTCGCAAGAGAAGGCTCCGTACCAGGTGATGCATCAGGCCCATTGAGCGTAATGGGAAAAAGACAAAACTCATGACTCATTATACATGTATATGCAAATATTTTCAAGTTGCACACATCTTTCAGCACCCAGACAACAGTTCTTTATTGAAATGAAGATTTTAAGGGTTGTAATTATTAAATTTGATGAATGATTTCTTTTCAAAGCAAATGTAATTGATCATGATGAACTGGTGGGGACAGAAATTTGCTAACTCTCTACAACCAGGTAAAGGCCGCCCAGGATTTGAGCTCTTGAGGTTGTGCATGTGGGGTTCCTCCAATGAGCGACCACCTGCATTATACGATCGCTTTTTGGTCTGCGCTACGGGTGGTCGGTCAAAAGAGGGACCACCGTGTAACAACAGTACACTGCCTTAAGAACAACAATTCAGCATTTTTTGAGTCTCTGGTGAGCTCTACATGGCCGCAGGACAAAGCATGTCAGACCAACCATTAGTGTTACTCATCTACCTGCCTCCATGAAACTTATCCTGTCTTTCCACTGACTATGTCAAAATCTTTACATCATGTACCTACACTTTTTGGCGCATAAGATAAAGTCTCAGTACTCAGCTTTTAATTTAAACATGCCTAATAAATAAATATAAACATAAATAAAAATAGAAATAACACATGCATACATGAAACAATCTCATATGTACATGTGGTGCTTCAGGAGAAAAATAGACTGGCATGTTAATGATATGTCATTGCAAAAAAAGTGTTTTTAAACTTTTATTCACAGACATTGGTTATCTGGTTGGAATACCTGTCCGAGACGCACTGGAATCTGATGGAGGACTCAATGCCACGTTTACCAGCCTTCTGGGGTTTCAGACAAGTGAGTTTATATGTCACTTTTTATGAGGGTTTCTGCATGTGTAAAGATTGTACAAGTGTCATCCTGAATACTTTAACCCATTCCATACCAGTCCCTGATTTTTCCATATACAGTGCTCCCTCTTTATAACGCTGGTGTTGGGGTCCACAGGGTATACCGTGTTGTAGAAAAGCCACCTTATAACAAAGGGACTTTTAACATGGAAGTAAAGGGAAAACTATTTCAGTGGGAGCCATGGTACACATCAGAAACTGCCTTGTAATGAGGGGGGTTATAAAGAGGGAGCACTTTATTTACATAGATTTAAGAGGACAATTGCATATTTAAAATTTTCATGAAAAGTGCTTTCTTTCAAGTACCAACATGCCTATAGTCTTAAGTCAGTGGTTCTGGCACTGCCTGGCAAGTCATGCTGCAGCTGCGGCAAGGGCAGCTGCAGCATGACTTGCCAGGCAGTGCCAGAACCACTGACGAAGGCCTGTGACCATAGTATGGAATGAGTTAACTCTTGTCAGACTGTTTCAATTTTGTTAAAACTAATTAGGCCTTAGGTGACATCTTTAGTCTCTGTTTACTTGTTTTGTTAAATCTGCTGAGGAGAGTCACTATCCTAGTTGAGGGCCAAATTGTTGCTGTGACTTCTCTGCCTCATTCAGTTGGACTATGGTCATTATATAAGCTTAACTCTTCCAGTGCCAATATTTTGGATTGAGTCAACAGCTTTTCTCAGCATACATTGGGCACATTGTGTCCAAAGCATGCCGAGAAAAGCTGTTGACCTGGGATATTCTTTCTGGAACTAGAGGCATACTGGTACTTGAATGAAAGGTCTTTTTACAAGGAATATGAATCTGGGATCCTAATGATAAATCAGACTAGTTTGACTTAAGTAGATTGACTTTAGTTGTGATTGGCATTGAAAGAGTTAATTATTTGGACTATTTTTATTTTTCAGTTATTAGAGGGTTCCATAGGAGATTAACTAATGTATATAAAATACAGAGTTCATGTTTGGATTTTCAAAGGGATGTCATTGGCGTGTTTATTTATAATAATGAGTTATCCATGATAAAATAATTGTGAAAGGGTTTCATCTATCATTTGCTCCTATATTTGGTCGGCTGCTATCCACAGTCTGTTGTGGCTAGATATTGCTGACAGTTCGTATCTTATATTGTGTTAACTGTGTCCTGCTCAAGGGGACCAAGATGCACCTGTGTCAAATGTTCAGGTCAATATTTTTATGTGAATTTGTCCTATCAGCAGGAATTTTTCACTTTCTTATGTTCTTGGAAGCAGGTAGATGCATGCAAATATCACTTACTTTCTGTGGCTGCAGGGATAATTTCTCAGGACAACACATTTTCTGTGCAAAATACTACTATGGTATCCTTTTTAAGCACCCTGTCCTCTTAAGCACCCCTGTCCTCTTAAGCACCCGTGTCCTCTTAAGCAACCTGTCCCAGTAAGCACCCCTGTCCTCTTAAGCAGGCCTGTCCTCTTAAGAGCCCCTGTCCTCTTCAGCACCCTGTCCTCTTAAACAACCATGTCCTCTTAAGCACCCTGTCCCCTTAAGCACCCCTGTCCTCTTTAACACCCCTGTCCTCTGAAGCACCCTGTCCTTTAAAGCACCCCCCATATTTCTGGCACAAAAGTTGGAAATACTGAACACAATTTATTTTAAAAACAGAAAATCCATTTTTCTGTTTTTTGGATTAATTTACGGAAATTGGGAACCTGTTGCTGCGAATTCAGGATCCTGATACCTGTTAATTCTACAAATCTACATTTTGTATGAGTGGAACCACTCATTCTGTACAAAACCTTGGAAAAAAGGTCCCAACTGAGTGGAACCACTCACTTTGGACCTGCTGCACAATGCCATCGATGAGTGGGACCACTCATTCGGTACAAAATATCCAAAATGAGGCCCAAATGAGGGGAACCACTCACTGAGACTAGCTACATCAAGGCTTTGGTGAGTGGAAACACTCGGCCACCTGGCACAAGAAATTCGAAGCGGGGCCCACACGAGGGAAAACACTCATCTGGGCCTTGTGTGGCTGCATGAAAGCTTAAGGTGACCGGTGAGTGGAGACACTCAGCTGATCCTGAATCATGTCAAAAGGAGGGAAATCACTCCCTTGAAAGACCAGAGCTGTTTGTTTTTAATCTTAAAAGCCACTCACCCTTTTCAACATACCATGCAAAATTGAAATGAATAAAATGATATTTTATTTATTATTATTTTTTTTAATGTTGAACATTTGACTGGTACGCTCGTATACAAAAAAAGAGTTTGTATTTTGAGGTTTTAGGGGCGTTTGATGTAAGTAGCGTATCAGTTGAGGAGTGTGGAGTCTGGGGTTAGGTAAAAACTTTATAAATATTCATGCCAAAAGATTGCCAGTTCATCAAATCATGGCGCTGGAAGGGAGGAGGGTGACCTATTTGGCCCTTAGTCATCTTTCCGCGTCCTGTTAGCGTTCATTCATTAGAACCCATGACAAAATGCGTAAACATTTTTGCCAAAGCTGTACACTTTCATGAGTGAAGTTTTACTTGCTGACATGGACCGACACAGGGATAACTACATGCCAAATATTTCTTCCGTGCGATACACCCAACCTTGTTTCGGGAACCTCAACACAGGGCAAACTATGGACTTTTGATCTTACAGAAGTGTCCTTTTTTCCTGGTATTTAAAGTATGCTTTTCAGTAAAATTGCCCTAAATTGGCTAAAACCCATCAGATTCTTTCCATTCGAAAACTGTTGGAAAGCCCTTGTTAGAAGACGAGAATACATGAAAGCATTTACTTAACTACGCATAGTCTGTGGTCTACGAAAGTGTCATTAAGAACTTCGGAAAGTGCATGTATGTAGTGGTCTCTGTCAAATACGATTGTACAGGACCAGCATTACTGTATTTTCCATTCAAGACAACAGTCCACTTTGGTTCCAATTTGGCACCCCTACTTAGGTTTTTATACAGATTATTATGTATGATACATGAAGTCATTATCGCTGCACACTTCATGAGGTTTCTTTCACCCATGCCCCATAATAATAATAATAATAATAATGATAATAATAATAATAATAATAATAATAATAATAATAATAATAATAATAATAATAATAATCAAATGACTATCTGTCATTTCGATCATTATTTTTTTTCACGAAAACTACATAACAGATATTGCAGTGGGATTCAGGAAAACCGGCAAGACATATTTGAATATTTTGGACGCGTTTTTCAGGTCCACAGATATAAATGAGCAGAAAGGCGAAGAAATACTGACCAGATGGATGTAGCTGAATTTTCAGATATTCACCCAGGATAAACAATTGCATGAGAACAAGCCAGCAAAAATATTTGGCTGTAAAATATGGTCCTCATCAGGGAGTCTTATAAGACGGATCAAATGTGAAGCGTGACAGTCTTGTATGCATGTTTGCTATGCTACCATGTGATCAAATCAGCGGCCACACAACCTTCACCATGGGGGGGGGGGGGGGGAGGGGAAGCGGGGATTTGCCGTGAGATATTAATTCCTGCTGCAGATTTCTTGAACCCATTCCCCAGCCCCAGCCCATACAATTAATCCTTCTGTTGTCAGGATCACAAAAGTATGTGGTCGCACTGTCATGGCTTACTAATCCATAACTTCAAGAATTTTACTTGTACTTTGCACACAACTGACCAAGAATTATGATTAAAAAAGCCACTGGTGTCTGGATGGACACTTTATGTGATAAACAAAAACACAAGTGGCCATCCCCCTCCCCAGCTAGCTTTTCTCAATATTTGATTATGAAACGTTAACTTAAATATATATCAACCGGTATACATATCACTTTTAAGATGCGTAGAAAGGATAATGAAATACTTGTGGTTCCCCTAAGCCTGGCATTCCCCTCCCCCCCCTCCCGCCCCCATACACACACACACACACAACACACACACACTTCTTGCCCGTGTGAGCCCGAGAGGATTGATAATGGGAGCAACCACTGGTCAAAAGTTACTAAGGCGGCTGTAGCCCTATTTCGCTTTATAACAAGTGCCTTGTCAGGCCAACGTGGGCGAAGAAGTGGGTTGAGAGGGGAGGGGATGGGGCAGATGGAGGAGCATTTGTACAGCAATCCTTTGATAAAACAGCCTGGGTCACTGATTCTGTATATTCTGCTGGTGGCTTTCGCTGGTTCCAGCATCCCATTTGGCTACCCATTCTGTGCAAGACTGACCCTAATCACCCTACCAATTTATGAGGGGCCTGTGAATTCATTTCATTCCAGCTGGCTGGATGGGGGGGGGGGGGGGGCACTTGTGTTTGTGTGTTTGTTTTCAAGCCATAAAGAAATTCTTACCACGTGTAAGCGGTGTCTTGATGTCTGTGCATACGACTAGCCGGGCATCCATACTCACATTGAGTATGGAGACCTGACACCCTCCACACCCTCCTGGGACCACTGCTTATTACCTTATCACAAGACAGTATCACACTGCCGATAAATGGACAGCTGGAGATTGTTATGACTGACTAAGTATCCAACTTCTACAAATCTGAGATGCTGGTTATGCATGTAAACTTTTCTGCATACAACATACAACTGGACAGTGTTCTGTGGTCACCCAGTAAAGTAGCTTATGTGTGCCCCCGACCTAGGAACTAAATGTTACGCATCTATATGTAATATGTCAGGGAGCCGGGTATGTTTGTGTTACCGCTAACATGTGTGCTGTTTTATTGCCATGATAGGACTACATTTTCAATTAGCAGTAGGCTCTTGTTTCAATGATAGAATTTTGCAGAAGAAGGGGAAAATTCAGGGCTGGTCGTGGTGTGATACTGACTGATTGCAATGAGGGCGGGTGTCACTTTCACCTGGCTTGATCAAAATGCCATTATGTGATGCCTATATGTGTGCACGCAAGCGTGCACACACACACATACACACACACACACACACACACACACACACGTGTATCAAGGTTCCATGCCGATAACATGACACCCTATTGGGAACCACTGGCTGACACCAACTCCAGAGCAAGAATGCATAAACAAGCGGATAGCAAGGGGGTACTCACAGAACAAAACCCTGCCAGAAAGAGCATCTTCCTAAAAAATCATAGTTTGTCCAGTCCACTGTTTCGATCACTACAAATGACGATGTGAACCCCTGGCAAAAGTCATATTGCGATGAATCTTAAGACTTGTAGGCCTATGTACCCAATGAGAGTGCATGGGTTCAACTTGACACCCTGCTTGTGAGTATGTGAACTGGATGGGGTTGGGTGGGGTGGGATGGCGGGGGGGGGGGGGTAGGGGGATCCCACGAAATTAGAAGAGGATATGTGCTGCATCATAAAAGTAAGTTTTATCTATCTGTCAAGGAAAATTTTCACAAATACTGACGTACATGCATGTATGTGTGTTCTGTGCCATTTGAAATGAATTGTAACAAGAATAATAATGCTACCAAAGCAAATAGCCTAATTTAGCTGATGCACTAAGAGTTTTTGTTGTTCGGATGCTGTTCATGCATGACGATTGAGTATATGTGGGTAAGGTAGGTGGGGTCCTATTGTGCTGGTAGAGTAAATTTTTCCCCCAATACAGAGTACAGAAAATAAGAATATTCCGAAATACTGGCCAGCAGGGAAAATTAGAGGCCTCCAGTATGATGTTGGTACTCAAAAAAGAATATGCCCCAGTGCCGCAGTGCAGAAATACACTGTACCCTTACCCTCAACCCCCCAACCCCCAATATATTGCTGTTGTTTATTCTTGAATTCACATAGTGATAAAAACACCAATAATTTCAAAGTGGGATCTTCATCAGATTGAAATTACTTTGTACCATTAAGTATGTTTTATCATCTGCGTGCAAACTAAACATCAAATTTTCAATGTATCAAATGGAAATTTTCATTGATCTTCATTCGTTCATTTTGCCACTTACAATTCTATACTCACTGGTTGGGCCTCTTCACACTCATATAACATGGTGGGCTACTTTTTAGACCAAGCACGCATTCAGAGGAGTATTTACACACGTTGCGATGTGTTGTCTGAGATTTTTTGGTTTATGTCAGCCTGGTCAAATTTTGTGCTGTAGATAAAGCTACATTTTCTTTATTTTTGACAATATCAAAACATTTATATCAACAATTTCGATATCAACCCCTCAATCTTCAGCCATAAACAATGAATTGTCAAAATTTTAAGCCAGTGATGGCAACTTTTGTCTGATACTGACTAGCCGGCCGCTCATATACATTACGAATTGCACATATTTTAGATTTTGTCACCGCATATATGCAAACATGTATGTTTCATTCTTTTATCTTTCATGCGACGTTGACTGTTGTCAATTAAAATACATGTAGTGCTTTCGCTGAGAAAATACAAATCTTAGATTTCAATTAACATTTGGACAAAATGACAATCAAAATGTATTCCTATCATTGCCCATTCAGACAGTCTGTAACCAAGGAGGGTAGAGAGAGAAACTGAAGTGTTGAATCAGTTGTACATTTTGTAATGGGTATAAAGATTTTAATGTATTTGATTAAATAAAAATGCATTCGTTAAATTATCAGTTCTGATCTTTTGCATTGAGCGTTGTCTTAAAATTAAAATAGAACCAACACTTTTACCATTAACATTGAGATCTCCCCCCCCCCAAAAAAAAAGTCATACAAACTACTAGCTGTAACCAGGGAAATGCCTCTCTGGCACTTCCCTGCCGCAACTATGTGATTTACCTTTTCCAAAAAGCCCCCTCCCCATTTGTGTGTGTGTGTGCGTGTGTGTGTATCTGTGTGTGTGTGTGTGTGTGTGGCTTACGGGCTACATGACCAAAATTTGATGATAGGAGGGAGCCTGAAAAGTCAGAGATAATGTAGACTGCAAAGAATGTTCGTTTGGTTTGGCGCTGTCAGTTATGTAATTTGGATAAATTATAAACGTTGTATTCTAAAGCTTGTGTTTAAAAGGAAGAAACAGCTAAAAGCTGCTTATACCTGGGAAAAGGGTAAATTAACGAGATATTAAATGACTTATCTATGGGTCTATGTGCTTATTTTGAAAAAAAGGAAGAAAAAAATCACAATTTTTGTAATTGAAAAAAAATGATGTGGCTTTGTATACAGAAAGAAGGCTATCATTAAAAGCTTGGTTTGTGTAAGTCATCTTGAACGGCATCCAACTGGTAACTTTTTATGATGTCCATGCAAGTAATATGAAATTACTGGTGTGAGAAGGGGATATTTGGCCTCTACTACATTCAACCCTGACATCTCTTAGCTTGAATTGTGCCAAATGATAAACAATAAATATGTAACACTGACAAGTTAACATGTTGTTTCTACTGTAAATGAGCTCCTCTTTTGAATAATTTTGTCAATTTCCAAATATTTTCTAGTTTTGGTGACTTACTCTGTATGAATTTAAAACGGGTGCAAAATGCAAACCAATATAATATATCTTGTATACATTTGTTCCCCAAAGGACTGTTATTTAGCATGTATAAAAATGTACATACCAATTATACAGTAGAATATTAATTTAAAATCCCCAATAAAGAGACCACTCCCCTATTGCAACCAACTTTTTATAATCACACTTCTGTTTACATTTGCAGTCTGTCTGATCTAGCGTGACCTCTAAAATGAAACCTTTTTGTCATTCACAATAACTTCCAATAACTTCAATGTGAGTTGCTCCTGCTATTGGCTTTGACCAAACCCCCTATGACTTTTTGTTGGACCAAGAAAAAAATTTCCTTCATAAAAACTGCTAAAAATACTCCAATAGGAGAAATTTTGATTTAAATAATAAAATCTTTAATTTCTAGCATACTTCAAAATAAACCTAATGGTAGTGAATCGTAAACTGACATCAACTCCTGTGAGGTTAGTGGTTCATCACTGCACAATTATAAGGTCTTTAGAAAAATAAAGTTTCGTTAAATAACCAGTATTTTAAGTGGTCATGAGGAAGAAAATTTTGTGACGGTCAAAGAAAATCTACCCACGTCTATGTGGAAGTTTGTATGGTCCTGTGGAATAACATAAAATGTAATATTGAAATTGTTGTACATTAAGGGATATCTAGTGTCATGGGTCTCTTTAAGAGTTAAGACAGACTGTAGATCAGTTTTCCACATTAAAACCACTCCCAGTTAAATGTTTATTTGATGCGTTTTAACATGTATCCTTACACCATCATGAATATGAGGAACATTTTACCTCGGATACTCTAATTTAACACAAAATCTAGTAAAAGTCCTTCTGATAATGTTGATTTTCCAAGTTGAGTTGTTAATATTTCAGTTTCACAAAAATGAAGCTGGTTGCTCTTCAAAATTGAAACGGCAAACTTCATTCTAATCCATTGTACCATTTCTTTATGAGATTATAAATATGTACATGTACAGTCACGAAATACTAAATCCATTCAATTAAAACCTTCCAATGCATAAGACAATCACCATTTCGCAATCCTCTCTTTTTATACTTAGTTTTTATTCATAAGTGTGTTTTGACAGGAGAGTTAGCAAACAACAATTGAATCTATGCTGTTACTACCAAATTATGTTTACAATACTGCGAACCCATGTCATCATATATTTTATGTTCGGAACGAGTGGGACTCGAACCTGCAACCTTTGGCACCAGTCGCCTAGCTGAAATGGGAAACGCACATATCCACTCGACCAAATCCCCATTCTTTATTCTCATATAAATTCAAGTTGCACGTCATTCACGGCCCTGCAGAATGTTTTTTTTTTTTTTTTTTTTTTTTTTTTAGTATTTTTTGTTTTGTTTTTGTTTTAATTCCATATTCTTGTGCATGAAATGTAAAGTTTATGATTGAAATATACCAATATGCAATACAACACATATGCATGGAGATGAAGGATGTGATTCATAGTCCAGTCTGTGCAATACACCTGATAAGCCGGAGGGGGGGGGGGGCAGGTAAAACTGCTGCAATATCTTTTATTTCTTTTTTAATCTATAATCCTACAACCGAAGGCTACGTCTGAAGTTTAAAGTTTTTTTGCAGAAGTCCGAGTTCTAATTTCATGAGTCTATCATTTAAATCTTTAGTTGATTATTTTGCTCAGGATTATCAACTTTAGTGAATAGGTTATGTGCAAACCAGCAGAACATCGTATATAAATATAATTAAAAGGCAACCAGGGATTGCTAGACCCATGCCCCCTCGCTTCCTTTATAACCTTGTTAATTACAGGTCTCGTTTTAGAATGACTGTAGTTAATAAATAGGCTATCACTGTGACCCAGATACTTGACATACTGACCTACTTTTATGTATGACACACTCTTGTGTCCAGATACACATGTGTATAAAGTTTCATGATTCTCAGTCAAAGGACAACTGAATTATGACCCTGGAAGTGAATGTAGTTTTACATAATGTATCGCCATGACCCAGATACTTGACCTACTGACCTACAATTGTTTCATGACACACTTTCAGGTCAAGAAACATTTATGTGTGAAGTTTCATGAAATTAAGTTAAATAGTAAAGGATTTATAGCCCTGATACGAGTTTACAAAAATGTCATTGTGATCCAGACACTTGACCTATTGACCTACTTTTGGTACATCACACACCCTTATATTCAGATGCAGTGTGTGTAAAGTTTCATTATTATAAGTTGAAGGACAAGCGAATTGCAGCCCTGACACACATAGATGATACCCAGATACTTGACCTAGTGACCTAATTTTGCTTCATGACACACTTTTTTGTCAAGATACATGTGTGTGTGTGTGTGTGTGTGTGTGTTTGTGAAGTTTCATGAAACTTAGTTAAATAATAAAAGAATAATAGCTTTGGCACGATTTTAGAAGGATATGACACCGCGATCCAGATACTTGATCTAGTGACCTACTTTTGGTTCATGACACACCCTTTTCCGTAGTTGCACCTGTGTGTAAAGGTTTAGCAATCTGACTATAAGAGCAGAATTACAGCTCCGCCATGAAGTGTTATGTAGTTTTACATGATTTTGTCACCGTGTTCCAGATACTTTATCTGGTGACCTACTTTCGGTACATGACACACCTTTACGTGTAGATACATCTGTGTAAAGTTTCATTAATCTAAGTCACATAAAGTAAAGGAGTTATATATAATCTGGACACGATTTTACAAGAATCTGTCACTGTGACCCAGATACTTGACCTAGCGACATAATTTTGGTACACGATGCACCCTTATGTCAGGATTCACCTATGTTTAAAGTTTCATCAATTGAAGTTGAGGTATAAGCGAATTATACACCGGACACAATTGCGGATGGATGGACGGACAGGGACGTATGGACATGCGGATGGATGAAATAAGCGATTTCTGTATGCCCCTCCTCCATTAGGAAAGGGGCATAACGAGGAAAAATAATAAAATGGAGTCCATTTTAAAACTAATGCAATAGGATAATTTGGGATTTTCCAAAGATTCAAAAGACCAGCCGTGAATTTCAGACCTTCAAAGTTCTTTTTTTTTTCATGGAACTTCCAAGTGTTTCTAGACAGTGTATGAACCAAGTCCACTGCATTATGCATCCAAGGTCTGTTATCTGTTTTATTTATGTCTGTGTGCCAACACAGACATATTGTTTTTCTTTCTTTTTCTTTCTTTCTTTCTTTCTTTCTTTCTTTCTTTCTTTCTTTCTTTCTTTCTTTCTTTCTTTCTTTCTTTCTTCCTTTCTTTCTTTCTTTCTGCACATTTTTGTAATTTACATGCAACCTGTAAAGTTAAAATATCAAGGTCATTTGAACCTTTAAAATTTTCAACTAGCCATAACTCTGTCAATTTTCAACCAATTTTAACCATGTTGGACCCCAATTGTAGGTATTGCAACACTGCATATTATTGTAATTTACAAATAAACTCCAAAAGTCAAAAGTCAATGTCATTTGGACCTTTCAAATTTTCATGTAGCCATAACTCAGTCCATGTATATCCGATTTTGATCATGTTGGGCTCAAATTGTAGCTAATGTAGCACTACACATTTTTGTGACTTACAAGTGACCTATATAGTTGAAACATCAAGATCATTTGGACCTTTGAAATTCTCATGTAGCCATAACTCAATTTTTATCCAAATTAAATCATGTTGGACTCAAATTGTAGCTATTGTAACACTGCAAATTTTAGTTGTTGTGACCTCCAAGGATCAAAGTCAAGGTTAGCTGGCCCTTTGAAAATTTCTTCCAGCCATGACTTGGTCAATTTTCATCCAATTTTAATCATGTTGCACTCAACTTGTAGATATTACAAAACTGCATGTTTTTGTGATAACAGGTAACCTGTAAAGGTCAAAGGTCAATGTCATTTGGACCTTTGAAAGTTTCATCTTGCCGTGCTAAACTTGGTCAACTTCTCTATGATTTGGTTCATGTTGGGCTTAAATTGTAGGCATTGTAACACTGTATATTTTTGTAATTTACATATGACCTTTAAATGTCAAGGTCATTTGTACCTTGAATTTTCATCCAGCCATCAGCTTAATGAAATTTGAAGTACCACAGGACAAAAGTTGTAGGAATTATTATTTACAGCTTTTGAAGGCACACAGACAGGTTTGCTTTGAAGCAAATCTTCTTTTCTAGTTGGCTCCTGCATCTTGTTCCTGTCATAGTGGTATCACTCCACAATTGAGATACTAAATGAATACCCTGGGATATAAACTGTATATTAGGTACTACGCATGTTTGTTTTTAACTTATTCTTTCGCACATGCAAAAACATGTACTTCTGTTGAAGTTATGTGTTTTTGTTTCAGATTTGGTGGGTACCTGGGGTTTTTTAGTCCTTTGAGCAGGATCACAGAGAAATGTCCTCTTCTGTGTCACTGTGACATAAATATAGCCAGTGGTTTTGGTGAATTCCTTCACTGGGTCCGGTTGCATCTTAGTCAGTCACAACATATTCCAGCTGTCCATGTAAGCAGTGTTATACTGTTTAGTGATAAAGTGATAAGCAGTGGTCCCAGGAGGGTGTGTAGGGTGTCTGATCTCCATACTCAATGTGAGGATGGAGTGACCCGGGAGGTCGTATGCACATGTCGGCATCCAGAAAGCGCTCCTGTTAATTCATTGCATGTAAGAATTCCTTTATGGTTCGAAAATGTTCTGCCCGTGTCCAGTTTACACTAGCCCCTGTCAAAAGACCTCTGTCTGATGTGTGGGACCACCCTCTCATAAGAGACCTGTCTTAAAAATTTCGAAGTCTTTTGCTTTCCATGCTAATTGACCTGTCACGATGGACCATATGTCCCTTTTTTGTTGAAGTGGTAGGTAATAATTTCTGTCTGGCTATAGCTATAGAGGGACTATTGTATAACAATGCCAGATAGGGTTGAATTGGAAATAACTTAAAATTGACCTGATAACTGCTTATTTCTTCTATCTGACACATATCACAAAGCGACTACACACTTTTGTGATTTATAGTATGCGCTGGAGGTGGGGAATGAATTCAAGAAATCAGCATCAGGAATTATTATCTCACGGGGGGGGGGGGGGTCCTTTGGTCATTAACCCCCACCCCAGCAGTGGAGGTTGCGTTACCAGCTGATTTGATCACATGGTGGCAAACATTTTATAAACTGTCATGCTTCACATTTTGACCCAGCTTATAACACTCCCTGATGAGCGCCATACCTCATAGCCAAAACGTTTTGCTGGTTTGTTCTCAATTGTTTATCCTGGGTAAATGTTTAAAAATTTGGCTACAGCCATATAGTCAGTATTTCTCATTTATATCTGTGGACTGGATGAAAATGTCCAAAACTAGAAAAGATGATTTGCTGCATAGCAAATCAGTGTGTGTGTGTGTTCAAAGCATATTGGTATGGCATTGTACAACTATTCCATAACACAGGAGTAGAAGTTGGAATGGCATCTGTATCAATTATAGCTTTGAAGTTATTCCCGATTGAAAATTTCTAATGGTGCTACTTAGCATAATTTAAATTGCCACAACTTTTGTTTTTAATTAATTACATGCGCAATGCTCAGCAACCCCCTAATAGAAGTTGAAATGACATCTCTATCTATAAAAGTTCTGAAGATATTTAAGTTTGAAAATTTAAAATGCTGCTGATTAGCATAATTTAAATTGCTACAATTTTTGTTTTACATTCAAGATATGCGCAATGGTAAAGAAGTTGGAATGACATCGCTATCTATCATACTTTTGAAGATATTCAAGATTTAAAATTTCAAATGCCCCTTATTTGCATAATTTTAAACATCTTCATTCCTGTGAATAAAAAGGTCAAACTCCTTGTATGAAAGTACAATCCTGCCAAGTTTGGAGTTTCTATGTAAAATAGAAATAGTGTCAGAGAAAAGTGATGGACAAATTCACTGGTAAAGAAGAAAGACAGAGAGAGAGAGAGAGAGAGAGAGAGAGAGAGAGAGAGAGAGAGAGAGAGAAATAGAGAGAGAAAGAAAGAAATAAAGAAAGAAAGAAGAAGGAAGGAAGGAAAGAAGGAAAGAAAGAAAGAAAGAAAGAAAGAAAGAAAGAAAGAAAGAAAGAAAGAAAGAAAGAAAGAAAGAAAGAAAGAAAGAAAGAAAGAAAGAAAGAAAGAAAGAAAGAAAGAAAGAAAGAAAGAAAGAAAGAAAGAAAGAAAGAAAGAAAGAAAGAAAGAAAGAAAGAAAGAAAGAAAGAAAGAAAGAAAGAAAGAGTGTGTTGACACACACACTTTAAATATCAGATATGTCTTGGGTGTTTTCCTGCATCCCACTGCGGAACCTGTTAAGTAGTTTTTATGAAAAAAACAAAAACAAAAACAAAAAAAAAAACAAAAACAAAAACAAAAAAAAAAAACAAAAACAAAAAAAACAAAAACAAAAAATAAAAATAAATAAACAAACAAACAAAAACAAACAAAAACCCCAGATCATTTGAATTTTTTTATTACGGGGTATGGGTGAAAGAAACCTCATGAAGGGTGCAGAGATAATGACTTTACGTATCACACATAATAAGCTGAACACAAACCTGAGTGGGGGGGGGGGGGGGGGCAATTGGAGCCCAAATGGACTGTACTCTTGAATGGAAAATATGGGAATGCTGGTCCTGTGCAGTCGTATTTGACAGAGACCACTACATACATGCACTTTGCTACGTTTTTGATGACACTTTTGTACACCACAGACTTTGCGTAGTAAAGAAAGGGCTTTTATGTGTTCTCGTCTTCTGACAAGGGCTTTCCAACAGTTTTTGAATGGAAAGAACATGATGAGTTTGACCCAATTCAGGGCAATTTTGCTGAAAAGCATATTTTAAACACCAGGAGACAAATGCAATCATGTAAGAATTTTTGGCGATCAAAAGTCTATAGCAGGGGCAAATTTAGAGGGGAGTCAGACGGGTCCTGGACACCCCCCCCCTGCCCCAAAGGGGGGGTCAAAAAAAAAAAAGAGAAAAGGGAGACAGAGACGATAAACGACGTGGGACTCATTAACAATACCAGAAAGAAGTACATAGGCTTATATATTCAGTTTTAGTTGCAAACTGAGATCAGGAAATCGTACAACCCAGCAATACAACCACTTTGAAAGTGCTGCAGAGGTAACCCAGAGAGGCAGTTACATGTGAAACTACTTCCAGATGTGGAGATGGATGCAGCACTTGACTTCCAGGCCAGTCAGTGTCCTGGGCTTGGTCAAATTTTAAATGCAAGTGTCAGTTAGTGTCATTCGGCCCAGATACTCCCTGCGGCCACCGGTGCTTGCTCTTGTGAATGATGCATGTGAATGGAGTCATGACCTAACTTTGACACGTAATGATCTAATCCACACAGTGACATGTTTGCTTACTTTAATGTTGGGCTTAATATAATTGGTATTTGCAATAAATATGGATCGTTTTCTTATAAAGAAGCCAAAACTTGAACAGATAAGGTCCCAAAAAACTATGGATGGACAAAAGGTAAGAACTATTATTGTTACGTATAACAAATGCCATGAAGTGAAATGTGTATGCTTATCCACCCCTCCCAGCAGCAGGGAGGCCAAATGTAGTGAATTTTGTGTCTCAGAGAAATCAAATTATCCCATTGAAATA